>JAWNNP010000234.1:0-568491 GCA_035044805.1 Leucophenga maculata | reverse complement strand
TTGTTTTTACTTTTAATTTATTTTTATTGAATCTATTCAAAATATGAATCTAACAATAAGTTTTGAAATTTTAAAATCTAAAATAAAACTAAAAATGATATAACAAAGTACATAACGATATAATAGTACGAGTATAGCAAATACTTCTATATATTTGAATTTAAAGTGAACTCACCAAATTGACTTCCTGTCTTTGACTACTACACGCAGCTTCCCCTTTCTTCACGAGATACTACATCGTTTGCCAGTGACAGAAAATCAAGTTCTGAACGCCTTATGTGAATTAGCCACTTTAAAATATTGGTTGATCGTTTCTCCGAAGACGTGAAGTCGTTGCTGTATTCATCAGACATCTTGCAAGTGGGTTAGGATGCCTTAAAAGTTTGCTCGTGTATTTCAGTTTTAATCGTTCGATTTCAGTTTTAACAAAAGGAACTTGTAAGTCCTTATGTATATTTTCATTTCTCACATACCAGGGAGCCCCAGTTATTGTTCTTAGTACCTTAGATTGTACGCGTTGGATTACTTCAATGTTACTAGTACTGGCATTTCCCCATAATTCAATCCCATATGTCCATAAAGGCTTAATGACACTGTTATACAATAATACTTTGCAATCTAGACTTAGCGGCGATTTATGATTAATTAACCAATGCAAATTGCTGGCTTTAATGTTCATTGCATTCTTTTTTGTCTTGATATGGTTACACCATGTAAGACGTCTGTCTAGGTCAAAACCAAGATATATGACATTGGACGTTTGAGGGATCAAAACATTGTTTAAGCTTACTGGGGGGCAAGTGTTACGATTTAGAGTAAATGTAACATGTTTGCATTTTCGCTCGTTTACTCTAATGCGCCAGTTTGCAAGCCATTCTTCCACTCGCCTTAAGTGCACGCCTAGGTAAGCAGATGCTTTTATGTGACATTTATCACAGCTTAGTATAGCTGTGTCATCGGCAAATGTTGATATTGTAAATCTGGAATCTATATAATACATACAGTAACGGGCCTAAGACGCTTCCTTGAGGTACTACAACATAAATTTTACTTTCTTTTGGAAAGACATTTTTATATTTAACCGCAAATATTCTATTTGATAAATATGATTTAAGAATGCGATGTACATTAGGTGGTAGTAGAGTCTTTATTTTGTATATAAGTCCTTTATGCCATACTTTGTCGAATGTCTGAGATATATCGAGAAAAATTGCTGAACAGTACATTTTCTTTTCAAAAGTTTTTCTTATTTCATTTGTAATACGGTTAACTTGTTCAACAGTGCCGTGTTTTTCTCGAAATCCGAATTGATGTACCGGAATTATATTATGTTCATGAAGGAATGGCGCAAGTTTATCAACGAGTATTTTCTCAAAATGTTTTGAAATGCAAGGAAGTAAACTAATCGGTCTATAGGATGCTACCTGAGTTCGATTTTTAACCGGCTTATGGTTCATCTTTACAACAGATTTTTTTTCAGTCATTAGGAAAATATCCTAGTTTCAACATACCATTAAATAGAACTCTTAAACGTATTTGTATGAATTTTATTTGAACTTCCTCAACACTGTGCACACACACCAATATTTTGGTGAAAAATATTTTTTCGCACAAACTAATTGGCTAACAGGGCGTTAGACTGCATCGCTGTCTATAAATTAGATTTAGCACTTGCGCCCAGATTTCAATGCCATATATCCAACATTTTGACAATAAACTAGTAAATTATTTACTAAGGAGAGTGCCATCTTTGGACTTTTTAGTTTTGTGACTCGCTTATTAAGAACAAAGGCAAGATAGTCGGTATTATTTACTTCATTTTATGGAGTAGACCATCCAGCCACACTCTGTCGCATGTGTGTTTCACATCTAAGAATACAGATGACCAGTATGGCCTGCGCGCCATTACCACAAGAGCACATTGAAGTTGATTTGGCCAACCATGTTGAGTCTTAAAGCAAATTCGTGGGCTGGTATGACTTTCTCACTGCCTATTACCTCGACCATAAGGCGCTACATTATGATCCAACATGCCATGCTTAGGGATCAGCCTTTCCACATATGTTTTGCACCAGACATTTGAAATTTTGATTGTTCTTTAAAAAAACTTGATTTGAACTTAATTTTTTTTTTTTTTTTTTTTTTTATCTGAAATAAAGACTTCCCAACGCAGCTCGGTCATAGTTACCATATAGCGCCTAGGGAGAAACTACGCTTATACTTCATCAACTTTACAATCTCTGCCTTTAAAAGTGGCTGAGAAAGCGTGAACGGGCAAGGCAGTGCTTAGATGTTATGAACGGAACTTAATTTGATATATTGTCATATGTATTTTGACAAGTCAATGTTAATAAAAATACATAGTACCCTTTGGCCTTGATGACTTATTTGAAAACGTATTGTTACCGAGTCTATCAAATGTTTAAGGACTTCTTTTCTAGTTTTATGCAACAAATGTAACATTGAAGTCGCCATTCCAAAATGCTAAACTCCAACTTCTTTGAACAAATTTTTTATCATCTCGCTTTTGTGGCACGGAACATTATTCTTTAATGTTTTCCCTAATAATCTTTAACCTGATTTAAATGTGTTATTTTTAATGCTCTCAAATACTGCCATTGCTTCATAAAGCCGGTTATAGGATCCAAATCTCCAAATCCATTATAAGAAATGCATTCCCAGAACATGACTGAGCCACCATGGCTTATTTAGTGGCTTGTTTTTTTTCGGTGAATAAACTCATTTGTCTTATGTTGATACTTCTCAGTAAAAAGTAATCTTCATGAATTTGGTTTACTTGCATTCTTTCATATGACGCCATATTCTTTTCTCACTTATTAAAGTCTCATATTCCATATTCCACTCATCTGCCGAAGATTGAGGCTTTAATTCCAGGTCTGTTTTAAAATTTCGCAAAAGGATTCGATCTGCTGCTGGCGTTGATCGTGACAAATTTCTAATTTGATTTTGTGATTATATATTTTTTTTATCACCATATCTCAGCTGATTTTGCTTAAATTTCAAATAATCCCTTAATTATTTTTCAATTAAAGTTGTAAATAAATGCAGAAAAAATATAATTTTGTTGATCAAACTCTATCATACATAAAACACATAAAAATTAAATAAACAATTTGTCAAAATACTTATGCCACAGCAAATTTCACTGTCTGTTCACATTCTTATAATAAGTGGAAAGAAATAAGTGGAAAGAGTAATAACATTCTCTACAAATGTGGTTCTTGTTCTGGCCTGCATTTTGATTGTAGGAATTTTACAGTTGCTTCTTTTATTTAAAAACTGCTAAAACCAACAAACACTATCATGTTTCGTCAAAATATTAATGCCGCACATTCTATTTCTAGCTTACGATTGATTAAGTCATAATACTTTCAATAATCCATTGACAGAAAATAAATGTTATAATTCGCAAATAGTTTATACTGAAACTTTAAGAACTGAGCTTACTGTTGCTGAGCTTTTAAAGCTAATTTATTTTCTTATTTGTTGTTTATGAGTTTTCCATTTTTGTTTTGTGATTTTAATATTAATCCTTTTGGAAATAACAAGGAATGCATTGTCATGGCATCAAATATTTGAATTTTTTTTTCAGAGTTTTGGAATAAAAGTTTGTCTATTATTATTTTGGTAGATTGGTTGTTTTGGTTGCTTTGATGTCAATCAATTAAATATTCCAAAATTTTCCCGAATGGACATGTTGGACGAATCCTTAATCACCTTCTATCGTTGTAAATTTCATCTTTGGACTACGATTCCTAAAATTTTGTTTCACCCATTCTAGCTGTTTATACTGACCGGAAAATAAATCGAGCTCAGCTAATTTTTATTGCATCAGATACTGCGGGACATGAGTAACAGTCGTTTAAAACCAGACTGCTGTATAGAAAGTACTACGTGCAGCTAACTATGTCCTTGAAGAAAACAGTGCTAAACAGATGTTCGATGGGTTCAGACTTTAATAAGAAAAATAGCTGATATAACTACATGCTGTGCTATCATGAAGAAATTAGTCTCCTAGAATACATACAGAACTATGACTTAATTATACACCGGCCTTCACCACATGAATTAATCCTTTAAGCGATATATAAAGCATTAATTGAACTTTTCTTATTGCCCTCGCATAGACAATCAAATGCAGTACAAAGAATGCTTAACTGCAGAAATAAAATTTACTTATTTTCTTTTCATATTTTTTTTTTTGTCCTTTTTAGTTGTTGTTGAGTATGTGTTTGTTTGTTTGTATGTGAATGTTCTTGCCTAGAACATTGCAAGCATTTAAGCGACTCGTCTGAGGTATGAAACTATTTACTTAATTTTTTTTTTTTACAAACACAGACTCTCCTATACACAATTGCATTGTGTAAATAATGCACTTTACAAATGGAGAGAAAAAAAAGAAAAGAAAAAAAGTTAAATAAAATTACAGAAGTATAAAATGCGGGTGAAAAAAATTGCAAAGAAACACAAAAGCAAACATAGCTCGTTGAATCTAACCGACCGACTGAGTACAACAACGATAACAGCAACGACGATGTCGATGGTGATGGCGATGGCGATAACAACGATAAAAACAGTAGCAACATAGTAAGAAAAAAAAAAAAAAAAACAAAAAAAAATAATAAAGCAACAGCAATAACACTTGAAACGATGACAAAGTGGACCCTTTGCGACAACTTCAGCTTTTTGAACTTTTTTGTTCTATGATTTTTGCTTTTGCTGGTATTTTATTTTTTATGACTAAGAACTCCACTACACAACGCCCAATCGACGCTTCAGCGCAATGACTTCAACACAAGCCAACAGGGAATGCTTTAGAAAATTTCTGCATTCTTAGGAAGATTTTTTTCGTCTTATTTTTGTATGCTATATGCTCCAATTGAAAAGTTTAAAAGAACGCAACTATAAAGTTGAAGCATAATAAGCAAAATAAAATGCGCGAATAGCAAAAGCAATTGGGAAAAATTCATATAGAGTAAACTATATAAAGCAGCGAGTAACAAATCGGAAGATAGACTACAAGTTACCGGCCAGCATATCCCACAAGGCAGACAGACAGACAAGCATTGCCAAAGTTTACAACTTGATGAACATATTCGGACGAACAGTAACGAATTTATTTTGTTTTTAACTTTTTATACTTGAAACTTTTTGTTGCAGGCAAGCTTATGCTTTTTAAGTAAAGAAAGTGTTTGCTTTAAAAATTGTTTGCCCGACAACATGTGTAAGCATGGCAAAAGTTACACTTAAGTTATTTATTAGTTACTACTTTGGAAGTTTTGTCTGCTGGAATTTGTGCCAGAATATGTTTTAAGGCAACGAAAATTTACATAGCCTAGCGGCAGGCACAACTGCAACACATCACAAACTGTAATCTACTTAAAGCTTCATACTTCAACTAGAAAAAGAAGCTCAATTTTCATTTTCCAATGCAGCGCGCCGATTTATTTTGTTGGTCCTTTTTCTCACGCCTATCCTGCGCTGTTGCTGCTGTTAACAATGTTACGTCGCTAAGCTGTAACTCTCCATTTTCAATACAGAAAGCCTCGTGCCTGACGCAGTTATTTATTTACCAGCTAAACCTCAACTTAACTACATTTCCTGTTCGAATTTGTGTAAAATGGAGAAAAAAAAATACGGGAAAAAAATTGCGCCTAAAAGCGTTACACTTCTACAAACCAAATCCGCATTTTATACAAGGCAGCTTTAAAAAAAAAAAAAAGGGGAGAAAAAAAAATGTTAAATGCTGCATCGACAGTTGACTGATCTCGCATAACATGCGCCATCGAAAATGTACAACAAGTACAACAACAGCAGTAGCAACAGGCCTACATGTTGCAACAAAATCAAAATGCGTACAACGCATTGCAACAAAGTCGCAAAATGTCCAACAAAGTCTGCTTCAAAAACTTCGGAAATATTATTTTGAGTTTGAAAAGTTGAAATGTAAAATATGAAACGGTGGAAGAGAGGCAGTATGTGAAAGTGTGTTAATAGCGCAAAAAAAAAAACGAGTGACTGTTTGTTAAAATCGGAACACTACACGAAGTGGTCCCCTACAAATCATTTAAATCAATATAGACATGTCCGTCTGTTTGGCTATTGGTACACTATAAAAGATGGAGCCTTCGAGTTGGGATATATAATGTTCCAAAATCTTGTCTTAAGCTAGATTGTATTTTATTAACATGCCAACCCTTCTGTAAGCAGTAGTACCCATAAAATCCTAAACCTCCTCTATGAGTTTGTGAATCAAAAATATTGCTATTTTGTTTGTTGTATTTCGGACCACTATAAGGGATAACCGCCATACAAATCTAACTCCTTGAAACGATAAATTTGGTGGGTCTTTTACTAACTCCAATAAAATATTTTATACGGCCGGCCAGATAGCAACACATCCTCACACACATCCACAAATTAAAGTTGAGTATCTCGAAATCAAGCACTGCAGCATTCTTTCTTATTTCGTTTATATAATTTTTGGACTCATTTATGTTAGCAAAATGGCGCAAAAAAACTCGTTCGGGTTGCGGTTGAAAATCACCAAATACTTCTTTGAAGTAGTCGCACGTTTTCGCTTATGAACCAGTATGAACAATCGCAGCATTCAACGTGCGGATAGCTTTTTTATATATGTGATGTACCTGCACTGTAGAGTTGCCTACACCTTCAACCACCTCACTCACCTGCATTCGCCAAACGTTCAATATCATTCCATGGATTTCATAGACGATTTCTGATGTGACGAGCTGTTTTGCGCATCCAAATGAAGAACAGAATAGTCGGAAACAAAGCAAACAAACAAACAACTTTCCAATGATTTTTCTTTATTCCATTTAAATTTCATGTATTAAATTTTTTTAGAATATTTTTGCCATTTTCATAAAATTCATGATGCAAATCCGTGACAAACTAAACAATTGAGAATACTTCATTCTTATTAAAAGAGGGTAGAAACTATAAACGAATAATTTCTTTGCCCATGCTTCCAATTAGCTGCGGAACTATTAGTACAAGGCTTTGTACATTTTTGCACTTTCCACATGCTTCTAGGCTACGGTCCATGAGTGAGTGAACAAAAAAAAAATAAAAACCAATTCAAAAGGTGCATGCGTAATAATCTCCACGAATGCGGCACAATCGCAAATCCGGCATGCCATAAAAAAAGAGTCACAAAAAATTGGCGGACTCGTATGCGTTGTATCTATATTTATACATATGTATCTATATATATCTATCTATCTATCTATCTATATACAAGCAGCACCGCAATGGCATTAACTGCATGCGCGTTCTATAACACACATCCTTGCGCCCGAATGTGTCGCCAAATAGGCTTCATTCGTATCAACGACATAACCGCACCAAATGCAAAAAAAAAAAAAAAGAAGAGATTTTATCACATGCAGAAAAAGCTATATCTAGCTATCTATATACTACATAGCGGCATATATACATATATGGGTCTCTATAGACAACTAGATAGAGTATATATGCATATATCTATATAGAACGTTAGATATGTATGCTGCATAGTTGGCTTAGTCGCTGAAAGGGCATTGGATTTGGAATTGGGTCGCGGCTGCTTTGTCAGCGGCGTTGCTGTTGCTGGTTGTAGGTGCGGTCATTTAGCTGCACAAATGAGAAATCACAAGCGACGGCATCGGTTTTGTTGCAACAACCGCAGGCAATAAAAGACGCAATGGTCGCAGGCAGCTGAAAGCTAAAAGCTGAAACATAGCCATAGATGCCACCAAAGAGTTGTAGGAGCTGTTAAAATTGTAGTCTGAGTCAAACGTCGACATCATTGGTGACGCCATTGACATGGGCGACAAGAGGCATCGTTCGCGGCAGCTGCGGTGGCGACAAATCGACATGTCTAGTTTTAGTACTGCGGTGCTGAAATTAGCCGAGATTGCATATTCTGCAGGCGTCAGCTTCTGTTGTTTTTTTGATTTTTTTTAATACCCTTCGTACAGCATGTAAAAGTTACTGCAATCTGTATGTGCTGTAGCGCTTGAATGCTAAGGCTTTGCTGACGGCAATAGGACGGTGTATCAACGCAGCTAAGACTAAAATTATTCCTTTTTCTCGCAAGAGTTTCAATGTCTAATCACGCTCAGCCTTTCTAGAGTAAATGTTTAAGTTAATTTTTGGTTTAAATTTAAATTCAATTTTTTTTCCTGCAAGAAATCGTGAAAAAATTGTGCAAACTGCGCTACGAATAGGTTCTCCACAGACCATATTCCCCTTGTGATTATTATTTCATTACTCTAAAAGAAAGTTAAGTTGATTTTTTTTTCCAAAACTTCGTCCTTTTCTTACTTGGTCTATTACTCTTTAACCTAAACTTTTAGGAGCTATCCCTAGACCGACTTCTTTATACTAATATGAAGTGTATTAAAACTTCGGTGCTACCGAAAGCCCTTCTAAGCAACATTTAACTGCTGCAGCAAAAACTCCAATTATCAATTTGATTTTATTTTATGACAGTTAAGGAATTTATTTAAAATGCATGCATTTTTTTACTTACAAAATGGCTGACTTATAACAGCCCGAAAGTATGCTTTAACTTTTATTACTTTCAGTTACATCAAACAGCACAGAAATCAAAGCAATCTCAACTAAATTTTCTTGTTCCATTTCCTTTTTGTTTTGTTTTTTTTTTTTTTTTTTCTCTCACAATAACATTTTCTACAAGTTTTAAATTAGTTGATATTACCTAAGAGATGTGTTGATACCACGCAACTTTTGCGGCGCATTTCGAAATTAGTCATGCCAAGCAGGCAGTCAGGCGACTTAATGGCAAGCTCAACTTAACAAGCCCAGCACTGATACCTCAATAGATAAGATGCCACACACCACACATGCAGTTGCATTATGCAGCAGCAAACTTAGAAACATGAAGATTTCATGTATAGAAATAGCTAAGAAAAGTTTCACATGCAACGTCGACAAGTGTCAGCATTGACTGCAACAAGCTGCAAATGAAAGGCAATAGAATAGAATTAAAAATAATATAAAAAAAAAAAAGAAATAGAAATTGCAAAACCAAATAAATGTATTAGGGCATGTCTGCTGCATGTCGACGCTATAATGAAAGTGGGCGTGCAACAGCGTGTTAATAAAATGGCATGCAGCACGAATAGCGCAGACAGTTGGTGGCTTGTATAAAATAAAAAAAAAAATATATAATATAGCATAAAAATGTCATTGCCTGCTGCTGCTACTGCTACAGCTGTCGTCGTCCTTGTCAGCATCTTGAGCGCCAACTACATAGCTGTCAATAGCTTATCAGTGCAACTTGAGCAGCATAGAAAGCAACTAAGAGTCTATGAATGAATGAGCGACACCATTAATGTATCTAGATTCATATGTATCTACACGTGTTTCTATGAGCATGACATGCAATAGACACCTGTCATATGGACGCAGCAGACGTTGATAATAGACAGCGACGATTTAGCATAGATACTGCTTAAAGCAGCTACACAGCATCTAGATACAGTGTATACAGCTTTGCTGTTTATCGCGATCTGGCTTTGTCATAATATAGCGGCGCGTTAGTTTTCCATTAACTGACAGCTTCCTGCTGCTGCTGCTGCTACTTTGAATGCTGATGAGCTGTTGCTTATCGGCAAGCTGCAATCGCGCTTTCAGTCATGGTCATTTTGCATAATGATGTGCGCTACTTTTCTTTGACAGTTGACATTTTTCTTCTTGCGCGGCTTCTTCACTTTTTCTTATTTCTTTTTTTTCTTTAATGCAGTTGACTTTTGAGCAGCATTTAAGCATTTACAGCTGCGTGTATATGTCTGTCGCTCACTCATATATTAGTATCTGTCTGTGTGTGTGTGTGTAGCTCTGCCGTTTTGTACGTGTATTGAATAAATTGCAAAATGCTCATTTATCATTATTGACAGATGTCGCACGTTTGCCATTTTAATTGGCGGCTTAAATGAAAAGCTACGCTGCAGTTCAATGTAAACACAATTGCTGTCCTTCCGTCGTCCTTCAATGAACATGCAACATCCATTATGCAGCCTCCCGCACAGCTACACCCGCTGTGTGGCTCGGCGTCGCTGTCTGTAATTCATTCTTCGCTCTGATTGCGGATTTTATTTAAAGCGTTAATGATTTATTTGCACTGGGATTTGATATTGAATGTCAAGCTGAGTCAATATTTTTATTTTGTGACGAAACGAAAGATTTATGTTGTGCAACAATTGAAACAGCAAAAAAAAATATATTTAATACACAATTAAACAGTGACATTTCGTTTTCATTAAAATTTTGCAGCAACAATTTATAAATACACACTATTTCTTCATCTCACTCACTCACTCAAGTCACTCTATTTCTCTCTTTCTTTCTTTCTTTCTTTCTTTTTACCCTTCAAACGCTTCAAAACTATCCTACATCACGACTTATTGCAGATGGCCTCGTAGATCTGTCAACATTTTTAAATCATGGTTCGTCAGGTTAGTCGCTTGGCAAATTTACTAACACTTTTTTTCATTTTCTTGCTGGCTCATTCATTATACTATCTCTCTCTCTGTCTATCTTTATCTTTCTATCTCTTTTATTTACTTTATTGCATGTTTTATTTGTTTGCTCTTAAATCATGTAGCTCATATTTTACCGTTATGTAAATAATTTGCATGCATCAAATCGAAAAAAAAAAAGATGAAGTACAATTGCTTATAAATTGAAAGCGTTGCCACCTCTTTGTGGTTTATTGCCATTCACACGAAAAAGTATGCAACAATTTGGCGCTACAAAATTTATTGCAATGCAAACCAATCATTTGTGTGCTGACACTAAATAAAACAAGTAAGAAAAACACAGTCGGGCGTAACCGACTGTTAGAGGCCCTGTCCCAGTACAGGTCGCCTTACAAACACATTAAATGTTTCTCTAGCTCATGACTGAACTTATGACCACTTTTTATTGCACGAATAAGTGCTATATAAAACATTTTTATGTATGAAAAGAAAAAGGAGGACGGAAGTATCATTAGTCGTTCAAATTCAACTGCTTATAAAATCGTCATTTATTATCCGATATTGATGATAATTTTTTTTGCGCCATAATGTTTTATGGGGAAGAGGAGTAGGGGAAAATTTAAAAAAAAACTTATAAAATTCCGGAGAAGTTCTAGTCGAATGCAAAAAACACGAAGTTTCTATCTATTACGGACAGACGTACATGGCTATATCTACACCTCTATCACTCCTGACTATAATGGGGGTAACTTTGGTTGGTCTCCGACCATTATATCTACCTGTTACATACATTTGCACAAAACCAATAGGCCATTAGGCTTTTGTACCTTAAAAATACGAAAGCAACAAAATATTATTGAATTCGTACAATACGAAGCTTTATAGAAGCTCAAACAAAGAATCAGAATATAATCTGCGAAATTTTCCACCAGCCGCAGAAGCTACTAGCTACCAACTCCAGAAACCACTCGCTACCGGCCAGTAGCTACCAGACGATAGCCAGTATCTACCAGCCCCAGAAGCCAGTAGCTAGCAGCTCCAGCAGCTGCTAGCGCGTAGCCATTAGCTATCAGCCACAGCAGCTACTAGCTACCAGTCGCATAAGCTAGTAACTAACGGACCATCGCTACCAGCCAGTAGCTACTAAACAAGCCACATTAGCCGAAATTTTAAGCGTAGTAGCTACTAGCCAGTAGCCAGCTGCTACCAGCCGTAGTAGCTCGTAGCCGTTAGCCACTATCCGGTAGCTACTAGCCGGTAGCTACTAGCTACTTGCCACTAGCTACTTGCCAGTAGCTACCAGCCATTAGCTACTTGCCAGTAGCTACTTGCCAGCTTCTTGCTACTAGACAGTAGCTTCTAGCCGGTAGCTACTAGCCAGTAGCTTCTAGCCCGTACCTACTTGCCAGTAGCTACTAGCCAGTAGCTACTAGCCAGTAGCTTCTAGCCGGTAGCTACTAAACGGTAGCTACTAGCCAGTAGCTACTAGCCAGTAGCTTCTAGCCGGTAGTTACTAGCCAGTAGCTACTTGCCAGTAGCTTGCCAGTAGCTAGCCGGTAGCTACTACACGGTAGCTACTAGCCATTAGCTACTAGCCAGTAGCTTCTAGCCGGTAGCTACTAGACGGTAGCTACTAGCCAGTAGCTACTAGCCAGTAGCTTCTAGCCGGTAGCTACTAGCCAGTAGCTACTAACCAGTAGCTTCTAGCCGGTAGCTACTAAACGGTAGCTACTAGCCAGTAGCTACTAGCCAGTAGCTTCTAGCCGGTAGTTACTAGCCAGTAGCTACTTGCCAGTAGCTTGCCAGTAGCTAGCCGGTAGCTACTACACGGTAGCTACTAGCCATTAGCTACTAGCCAGTAGCTTCTAGCCGGTAGCTACTAGCCAGTAGCTACTAACCAGTAGCTTCTAGCCGGTAGCTACTAGACGGTAGCTACTAGCCAGTAGCTACTAGCCAGTAGCTTCTAGCCGGTAGCTACTAGCCAGTAGCTACTAACCAGTAGCTTCTAGCCGGTAGCTACTAGACGGTAGCTACTAGCCAGTAGCTACTAGCCAGTAGCTTCTAGCCGGTAGCTACTAGCCAGTAGCTACTAACCAGTAGCTTCTAGCCGGTAGCTACTAAACGGTAGCTACTAGCCAGTAGCTACTAACCAGTAGCTTCTAGCCGGTAGTTACTAGCCAGTAGCTACTTGCCAGTAGCTTGCCAGTAGCTAGCCGGTAGCTACTAGACGGTAGCTACTAGCCAGTAGCTACTAGCCAGTAGCTTCTAGCCGGTAGCTACTAGCCAGTAGCTACTAACCAGTAGCTTCTAGCCGGTAGCTACTAAACGGTAGCTACTAGCCAGTAGCTACTAGCCAGTAGCTTCTAGCCGGTAGTTACTAGCCAGTAGCTACTTGCCAGTAGCTTGCCAGTAGCTAGCCGGTAGCTACTACACGGTAGCTACTAGCCATTAGCTACTAGCCAGTAGCTTCTAGCCGGTAGCTACTAGCCAGTAGCTACTAACCAGTAGCTTCTAGCCGGTAGCTACTAGACGGTAGCTACTAGCCAGTAGCTACTAGCCAGTAGCTTCTAGCCGGTAGCTACTAGCCAGTAGCTACTAACCAGTAGCTTCTAGCCGGTAGCTACTAAACGGTAGCTACTAGCCAGTAGCTACTAGCCAGTAGCTTCTAGCCGGTAGTTACTAGCCAGTAGCTACTTGCCAGTAGCTTGCCAGTAGCTAGCCGGTAGCTACTACACGGTAGCTACTAGCCATTAGCTACTAGCTAGTAGCTTCTAGCCGGTAGCTACTAGCCAGTAGCTACTAACCAGTAGCTTCTAGCCGGTAGCTACTAAACGGTAGCTACTAGCCAGTAGCTACTAGCCAGTAGCTTCTAGCCGGTAGTTACTAGCCAGTAGCTACTTGCCAGTAGCTACTTGCCAGTAGCTACCAGCCATTAGCTACTTGCCAGTAGCTACTTGCCAGCTTCTTGCTACTAGACAGTAGCTTCTAGCCGGTAGCTACTAGCCAGTAGCTACTAGCCAGTAGCTTCTAGCCGGTAGCTACTAGCCAGTAGCTACTTGCCAGTAGCTTGCGAGTAGCTAGCCAGCTACTTGCCAGTAGCTACTACACGGTAGCTACTAGCCATTAGCTACTAGCCAGTAGCTTCTAGCCGGTAGCTACTAGCCAGTAGCTACTAACCAGTAGCTTCTAGCCGGTAGCTACTAGACGGTAGCTACTAGCCAGTAGCTACTAGCCAGTAGCTTCTAACCAGTAGCCGCATTAACCAGTAGCTACCAGCCGCATTAGCCAGTAGCTCCCAGCCCCAGTAGCTAGTAGCTACTAGCCAGTTGCTACTAGACGCAGTAGCCAGTAGCTACCATCCCAGGTAGCTACTTGCCAGTACCTACTTAACCCTGTAGATACTTGCCTCAGTAGCCAGTAGTTACTAAACCCCAGTAGCCAGTAACCAGTAGCTACTAGCCCCAGTAGTAACTATTTACGAAGACGAATATATTTTTATATAAAGCTAAAGGCGAGTTTTTAAATAATTTAATTATTAGCAGCAGTTATGCAGCTCACGTTTAGTCAAACTTAGTGTTTTTATATTTAAAAAAAAAAACTTATTTATTTTATATTTAAATTAAAAATTCGGCGTGTTTATTTTTCAGTCTATTTAAACTCTGTGCATTTTCATTAAAAATTTCTTGCTGATTGATTTGATACGCAAATAAAAATTGATAACTTTGCCGCAGAATATTTATTTATAGAAATATTTTATGCACCATATATAAATTTTTTTAAACAAATAAATATTATTGCAGCATTTTAATTACAAATATATAAACTATAAAACTTTTTTATGCCGCGTAGAACTTAATTGAATTAATATGCTGATACTTTGATTTATTTTCTTCCATATTTATTGCAGATAACGAGATGCGCGATTTGAGTGTGACATTCTATGGCGGCAATGGCGCAGCGCATAAAAACCAGCTCAGCCTCATTTTGATGAGTGGTTTGGCTTTGTTGCTATTGAAAGTGACACGGATTATGTTTGCCGCCGGTTAATTTGTTCAATTTTTTTTAACTTTCATTTCTTTATTTACATTTCAATATAATTTTTTTAATTGATTTTAATTTAATTTTTTATAAAAATTAAAACACATTCGAAATGCGAAAATTGAAAAAGAAAAAAAAAATAAACCAAAGTAAATTTAGAAATAATTAGAAATAGTTCAATGTGTGGTGTATGTGTGTACTTAAATATTTAAGGCAAATTACTTTTGAAATATTTTAAACAAATGCAAACAAAACACAAAAATAATACCAAAACGATGAAAATTTTCCATTAATAAAATAATAATTAAATTAAAAAATTATATACATGAGAGCAGTAGTCAGATACTGTTTGAAACTTTACAATCAATGTAAACTCATTAATCGATATAGCTACAAAAAAAAAACACATCTTGAAATTCGATATTTCAGCGAAAAACCTCAACTGTAAATAGATTTTATGGCATCATTTTGTGGCAGTGTTAAAGGCAACAAAGAACTTAACAAATAGCCGAAATGAATGAATTAAACTAAAAATAAAAATAAATAAATTCAGTAAAACTATGTCTTAACTTTAAGTAGTATTTAGTATAAAATTTATTATTATAAATAATACTTAAAAATATGCAAAAACACAGAAAAGAAGAAGAAAACGTGCTAAAATAAATTGAATGTCGACAAAAAAAAAATAAAAAATAAAAGAAAATGCGTAGCAAATTAAATACTCAAAATGCATAGCTAAAACAAAAAAGAAAAATATAGCAAAATAAATTAAATTTGTGTCATATGAAGTAAAAATTTGCTTGAAGCGACAAATTTCATTTAGCTTTTTTTTATAAACAAATTTATAGCAAAAAAAAAAAAAAGAATATTATTGGTAAGCTTATGAATCTCTGTTTTAGGCATGTAAGTTGTGTATTAAATCAAAAAAAAAAAAAAAACAAAATAAAATAAAATAATACTATAATTGCTTAAATTAATTAAAAATCAATTGAAAAAATTACACAAAAGCTTATTGTCCCAAAGGCGCATTTAATTCTGTCATTTTTCATTTGCGTTCTTTGAACTTTGTTGATTTGCAAAAATAAAAAAAACTAAATTTACTTCCAAAGAAAAACAATTAAATTAAATAAAATAAAATAAAATACAAAATAAAATATTTGAAAATTATTATGCAGAGTATGGATAAAAATTTAAATAAATTTAGCAAAATTTAGCTCTATAAATAAGTGTAAATATGCGGAAATTATTATTCTATGTATATCATCGATGAAGATCATATGAGGCTTAAAAAATGAAAAGACAAGAAATTGCAAAGTGTTAAAGCGATGATTTGATGTTGAAATATGGCATCCAACAGCTTTAGGCGGTAAATTTTGAATTTGTTGCTTGTTTTGCTTTTTTAAACCACAGTGCGCTAGCTAACGTTTGGCTTTACAACTTTAACAACTCGATTTGAACTTAATTATTAAATTATTTTAGCGCTTTTGTTAATAGTTTTGTTAATAGTTTAAGGTAAGAGGATATATTAAGAGACATGTCCGTCAGTCTGTCTATCTGTCTGTCCGATGAACAAAGAGAACTTGCAGACTAAAAGAGTTTCTGCGCGCAAGTTTAAATATTTAGATTTTTCTATTTTTTCTACAGATCACTTGTACCCAATGTATATGCTAAACCCTTTTCCCAAAGTTATGGTTGGCACTTAACATGCAAACCTACTCTTCACAAATACAAATCTGTCTCACCTTTCTGGCTTATTGTATGGCATAAAATTTGTTGTTGTAGTTGTTAAATCAACTAGAAATGCTGAATTTGATGTATTTTACATTAATCGTAATAAATTATACCATTATGTTTCTAATTGGTACTTTAAAAGGAATGGCTACTGTCCGTCTGTCTGTCCGTATGTATTTAGATTCCGCTATGCTTTTTTAAGATCACTTGTATTCAATATAGATGCAAACCATCCTCCTCCTTAATTTTAATTTCACCAAAGAGTAGCTGAAAATATTGGTCCTTCGAGCCGGATTACAATTATGTATCGAGTGCTGGTGTATATTGGGCGTTTTGGCACATTTTATTCATTTTTCATGAACGGATTTATATGCTGACGCGCTATAACACCGTAATAAACGCTGCAGCAATATAATAAATGCATATATATAAACTTCCAGATTCATATCCGGCTCGAGGGTACAATTGCATTAGTCTTCCTAAACGTATTTACTTGCTGACGCGCTATTACACCCAACTAAACAAGGCAGCAATAAAATAAATGCTTATGCGGCTCGAAGACCCAATCTACTTGTACTCTGGCTCTCGTCCTATCACACCAAACAAACTGCTAGGTTCATATCCGGCTCAAAAGACCAATTGTACCAATTTTCCTAAACGGATTTACTTGCTGACCCAACAAAAAAAGCAAGAAAAAAATTAACACATATAAATTCTCAGCATCATAGCCGGCTCGAAGGTCAATTTTCCCATTTTTCTGAACGTTTTCGAAATAGCCTACCATGTTTCCTATATAAACAGACGAACAGATGGACGGATATGTCAATATTGACTCGACTCTACTTGCTGATCAAGCAGACAAACATTTTATAATATCTGCCTTACCTCCATTTTTTAGTGACATAAATTTTGTACGCACTAAAAATATCCTTTGCGTGCCAAGGCTTATTATAAAAACTAAAACAAAAATAAAAAATTATGCGTGTTCACACACGTAAGCCAATTTAAACTTTTCAAAGCAACAAACAAATAAAAGCAAAATTTAATTAATTAATAAAGGATTTGCAAAGTTGCAGCGCCCTGTGGGGGAAAAAAACGAGTACATTGCACGACTTAAAATTTAACGCTTACAATAACTTGAGCAATATTAATTTCATTATAAAAAAAAAATTAAAAATTAAGGGTACTCACGAGCACAAAAAAATGAAATACAACAACATAAATTGCTTGCATGAAGCAGTAAGAAATTAAACTAATTAACTACTTCATGTGCGTTTAAACTTAGTCTAGAAAATCTTCAGATTACAGCTTAAAAAAAAATATTATTAAAATATGTACGTGAATACCCTCATTTTGTATAAGCGAATAGTAAAACTCAAAACCACCAAAGAACATAAAATAAATTTAAACAAAAATTAAATAATTTAGATGTACTCTATGCATATGATTTTCTAGAGAATTTCAATTTACAGTCTAGTAAAATCGTAACAGGGTGTGTCAGTCAACGCATTAAAATTTATAAATGTAAATATAGTAAATAAAAAAAAAATATATACATATATATATATATATATATATATATAAAATAAATGCACCAAGACATTTGATTATTTATTCAAACGAAACTTTGCAGCACAAAAATAAATAGTTATATATAAAAAAAAAATAAAAATAAATTGTAAAAAAAAAAACAAACTAGATTTTCCATATAACATTTTATGTCTATAGCACCAGACGCCACCCTGTATACAAGAAGTATTTCATTAAAATAGATAATTAACAAAATATATGCCAAGCTGTCTTTGATATTACTAAAGCGTAAGAAAACAAGAAAAGATATAAATAAAAAAACATCATAGAACTAAAACCAATGGCAAAATATAAAAAAAAAAAATGAAATACAATTTATTAAAAACAAAAAAATTCGATTTATTTAATAAACAAAAAAATATTAAAACGAAATATGACGCCATGATGCAAAAAGAAAAAAAAAACCTAAACTTAATCTAATTAAATTTAATAAATTAAAATAAAAATAAATGAGTGTATAACGAAGCATTTCATTCATGAAATTAGTCATATGAAAAAAAAATAAAAATAAATTAAAACAAAAACAAAAACAAAATAAATAATTAAAATAAAACAAAAGATCTAACTTCGCGTTTACTTAAAACTATGTAATTCGAATTCTATATTCTATAATTATGCCCATTCTATGCAATGAGTTGCAAACAGGTATTAGCAAATGCAATTTATATATACAATATATATCTATATTTAATGTGTGGATGTACTTACAACAACAGCAACAACAACAGATACATTAATATATATATATATATATATAATTCAATCGATGAATATAGAAAGATGATGAAGATATAATTAATGATGATGATTATAGATATTCAGTTTAAAAAAAAAAAACAAAAAAAAAACAAATGTGTATGTGTACAAGTTTCGTTTTATGTTTGCTTTTTGTGAAAATGTATGTAACTAAACTATTTATAAATTTATTTTCTAACAATTTTTAAAAACTACAAATAAAGTCTATATTAACATATAAATGTATAATACTAAAGGAATTTTATTTGCTTGCAATAAGGATGGCTTTAACTAATATATTTCAGCACGAAGGCATGCTGAAGTGTCATTTCATAAAATTAGAAAAGGGCTCGGCAAACACTATTCCGACTTCAATCGTAACCACTGTCAATTGATGTCCTGAATCACATGGCGAAAGTCTTCTCACAAACCGACTTAACCGAGCTTACCTACTTACTTAAATGGCCGTCAAACGTCTACCGGCCATGGCCGCATCTAGGAAGGCGCACCAGCCTTCATAGTCCATACGCTTTGAATGCCAAATACGGAGAGATCTCTTCAAACCTGATCATTCCATCGAAATCCGGTCGTTCTCTTTTTCACCGTCCACCAATCAAGTTTGAGCCCCCCATGTAAACCATGCGTGCTGGAGCTCTTTCATCCATTCGATGGAGGTGCTCAGCCCAGTGCAGCCGCTGGAATTGTATGCGCTGTACTATGTCAACCTCATCGAGTAGCTCGTACAGCTTGTGGTTCATACGTGACTTAAACTCGTCGCCGACTCTAATAGGACCGAAAATCCTCTCGAAGACTTCCAACGTTGTTTTGTCTGACTCAATCACTGTCCGTGCCTCTCCGCCGTACAATAGGACCGCGAGTTTCAGCGTCTTATAGATCTTGATTTTTGTCTTTCGCGAGAGGGCTTTACCTCTCATATGCTTGTTCAGCCCAAAAAAAGCATCTGTTTGCAAGCGTAATTCTTCACCTAATCTTCAGGCTGACGTTGTTGTTGCTGGTTATCTCGGATTAAAGACAGACGAAGTCTTCTACAACACTGAAGTTGAAATCCTCCATCGTCACTGACCGTCCAAGATGCGTTGACGGAGTGCGAGAAGACACCAAGTACTTCGCCTTGTTCTCATTCACCGCTAGACCCATAAGCCGAGACTGTTTTCCAATCTATGAGAGCACCTTACTGACTCGCCTTTGCTGCGTGTCAATGATATCGATGTCATCGGCGTAAGCGAGCAGCATAACATCCTTTTGGAAGATCGAGCCCGACATACTGTGTATGTAAGGGCATTGGCATAGGATGTATTCCATCAAAAGAATGAAAAAATCGCAAGACAGTGTATTGTCCTTCCTGAAATATCTCTTGGTATCAAAGGGGTCGAAGAGGTTTTTCCCCACCCTGATAACGCTTTGTTTGTTAGATAGCGTCGCCATGCAAAGACGGACAATCTTTGCCGGAATATCTAGTGCAGACAGGGCGTTGAAGAACTTCAATCGTATCGGCGTGTCGAAAGCGGCTTTCTGTGTCTTTGTTAAACTCACGGGTCTTTTCAAAGATTTGGCGTAATGTGAATATTTGGTCACTGGTCGACCTTTTTGGTCTGAAGCCACACTGATATAGTCCTATCAGTGAATCGGTATATGGCTTCAGCCTATTACACAAAAAGCGCGACAGAATCTTATATCCAATGGAAGGAAGACTTATTCCGCGTTAGTTCGTGCAAACAGCGGGGTCGCCTTTCTTAAAGATAGGACAGAGAACACTGAGATTCCAGTCATTGGGTATGCGTTCATCGGACCATATCTTGCATAAAAGCTGGTGCATACTCCTAACCAACTCATAGCCGCCGGTCTTAAATAACTCAGCTGGCAGCCCATCAGAGCCTGCCGCTTTGTTATTTTTCAGCTTTTTAATAACTGAATCGACGTCTTTATAGTCCGGTGGCTCTACAATAGGGCCATCATTAACTGGTGGTTCCGGTGTCTTTTCTCTATCGGCGGAATTGTGCCCTTCATTGCCTCCGAGTAGGTTGGAATAATGACTCCTCCATAATATCAGTGATTCCTGTTTATCCTTACAGAAAGTTACTCCGGGCTTAAAACCTTCAGTCAGACGCTTGACCTTTTGATAGAATTTTCGAGCTTCATTTCTGTCCCGTAACATCCTCAAACTCCCGCTTTCTTTGTTCGTTTTTCTTGCGTCTGAAAAGGCGTTTCTCCTCTCCCCGTTTTTCTCGATATTGCTCTCTAACAGCTCGCGTTGCTCCCGACTGCTGAGTTCACTGATAGGAAGCGTTCTTCTCTGCAGTAGCATTGCGACACTCCTCGTCTGCGGCGAAATCGTTTAGCCGCTCTCCATTATTGGAGGTAGTGTCGTGAAGGCTAAATTTTCCGGTGTTGGGCCAAAGATTCGTTGCTTCCCAATCTTGGCGTTGAAATCGCAAAGCACGATTTTGATATCATGTTTGGGACAGCGCTCATAGAACTCATCTTTAGCATCGTCGTCTTTCTCTTCCGCACAGATCAGGCTAATATAAAAATATTTAGCCTTGATGCGTATCGTGGCTAGGCGCTCGTCAACAGGCGTGAACCTAGAGACGAGGCCACGTAGTTTCCTACTCACCACGAAACCACATTCAAATTCATGCTTACTCGCATGGCAGCTATAGTAGATGTCACAGGATGCTTTTTTAGAGCAACCCTGTCCTATACATCGGATTTCTTGTACTGCGGTGATTTCAGCCTTGCATTTTTCGAGGACATCAACCAGCTGGATATTTGCACCATCGCAATTAAGGGTGCGGACATTTCAGGTGCATATCCATAAATCGTGATCCTTATAGCATTTGCGGGGGGTCCTTCCGAGGCTTCTTAGTCGTGTTCATTGGAGGTTGGTTTTTTTAAAGTGTCGTTTTCCAGCGCACCAACCCCTTATTAAAGGAGACGTGGCCCTTTCGCCTTCTCACGTTAGCTCACCTCTGAACTGGTGTTCAAAGGCTACCCAGGAGATACGTATCCTAACGGACGTGTGAGTTGGTTGGACCGTTTGACACAAGAATCATTATTGGCCATTCTCAGGTGAATGGTAGTCTACAACTTTTCTCACAATGTGAGCTTGAGCGAACGAGTTCCAATCTCCTTAACACATTACATTAACAGCTTTACTGAAAGGGAACATAGGCATCACAAAGCATCCTTTGTTGCGCTACAAACTCTAAGTAAAATGGCAAAAGCACATGACACTATGTATAAAGAAGTAAGCAGGAGAAGGATTTTTATGGACGCTATAGATATATGATGTATACAGATGGTCAGACTGACTTACAGACGAACATGGCTAGATCAACATGTTTCGTTTAGCTAAATACGAATTTGTTTAAACTTTTTGGGTTCTACGAAAATGTTCAAACCCGAATAGTGTTAGAACCGCAATGGCAAAGAGTTAATGGACTACTCTAACTAACTTTCTGTTTAAAGTCTGCATACAAGAGCCATCGACGGTGAGTCTTAAAAGCATATTGGACGAATTATAAATGAAAAAGTTTTGAGTTGCTCAACAGAACGACAGCACACTTACAATTCTATATAAATACATATGAGTCGTATATAATTGTATACCTTTATATTGTATCTAGATACATATGCATACCTAAGTATTTATTTATTTATATACTTACGTGTCTAGTGTTGTACACATTGTTCGGATGCAAACTTTAAATGGAAAATTTGACAGGGCAGCATAACGCATATTTAAATGCACAAACGAATTTGTTGCTGTCAACAAAACTTCTCCTGTTTTACTTTTCTACTCGCAAAAAAGTTTCATTTGAACAAAATACAAAATTTTATACATGAAGCTGAAGCTGTTGCGTTGTACGATTCAAATAACTTCAACGAATTGTTTGTACATCCTAACAAGTAGTTTTTAGTTTTTATTTTTTAGTTTTGTTTTTGTTTTTACTGTGCTGTGCTGTGCTGTGCTCATGTTTGCATAATACACAAAATCTGAAATGACTTTATGCAAATATCAAGTTCAAAAGGATTGACAAGTTATCGAAAATAAATTGAAAAGTTAATAAATAGCAGAAAGAAAAAAAGAAGTGTGAAAAAAATGTTTACACATTTAATAAAATAGAAATACACATTCATTGCAAAAGTGTTAAACAAATATTATGCAAGCAAAATCTAATAGAAACATAAGCAACTACACAAGGCGTGTATTAGTCTCGAGCTGGTATGACTTGAATGCGGAAAATTAAATTTGGCAACCATATAAGCTCATTAGTTGGCATCCGAAGTCACTTGTGTGCAGAATCAGTTTGCACACGTTCCAAAATATAAGCATTTATCTAACAAAATGCACAAATGTGCGTGCTCGAACTAGGGCTGCAGAGTGAGACAATTTTAAAACTTACTACGCTTCGGTTCAAAAAGAGCCAAAAAATATAAAATCAACTCCAATCACATGACTGTGACATTAGCCAAGATTTCGTAGATTAGAAGACTGGAACGGCTTTATACCAGTGGCGTGTAGCATCAAGAAAGAGGAGTTATTCCAACCGCTAGCCGACCTAGTGTATGCTACTCCGCCCCTTCTTATATCATTAGGCCCAGTGAGAAGTGGTCATGTGTTTGGTCATATGCTCGGGAAACATTTAAAGTGTTTGTTAGGCGACGTGAACTGGTACAGGGCCTCTTACAGTCGGTTACGCCCGACTGAAATTTCCTTACTTGTTTAAAATGAATTCTTGTAATTTTGAATATTTTGCAACAAATTCTTTGAACGAGGCTCTGGAACAAAAAGCAATGAAGCCAGTGACTCTGGTGACGGATTCAGTTGTGGTAATTTGACATTTCAAACACACAACACAATATTCCTGATGGTACGTTTCGAAAACTCGAAGCAGTGGGAACGCCGCATCTATTTAAAGGGAGACATTGCTTCAACCGTGGTTCCAATGTGTTTATTAAACGTGAGCCTTCGGTCTACAGTATTCTGCCTTGTCGGCCTGAAAAAGATGTGCATGTGTGAAGGTGACCGTCCCGGACGAGGCAGACCATGCACCGCCAACACTTCCAGAATTCGCCAGATCGTGAAAAAGCGGATCACCCGGAATTGCAGAGTCTCGGTCAGAAAAATAGCCCGTGAAATCGGAGTGAATCGAGAAAGTGTTCGGTTGATTGCCAAAAATGAACTTCATCTCAAGCCCTACAAGCTCCAAAAAGTGCAGCTTCTTATGGATGACAATAAACGCATGAGACTCCAAAGATGCCGTCAGCTGAAGCGTCGGGCCGCAGGTCAAAAATGGGAGCGTATTCTCTTCACGGACGAGAAGATATTCACAAACCAACCGGCGCACAATCAACAAAATGACAGAAGCTGGTCAGCTGAAGCTCCAGGTACCTCTGCAATAATCGAGCGCCGTCAATATGAGCAGTTTGTAATGGTTTGGGGAGGAATATGCGCCACCGGCAAAACACCCCTTGTTTTCATCGAGCAAGGGGTCAAAATCAATCAGGAAGTGTACCGCCGTGACATTTTGGAAACTGTTGTGCTTCCTTGGGCCCAGCACCACTTTGGTGATACGGAGTGGACGTTTCAACAGGACTCAGCGCCAGCTCATAGAGCCAAATTGACTCAGGACTGGTGCAAAGCAAATTTTCCGGACTTTATCACATCCAGTGAATGGCCACCTTACTCGCCAGATCTCAATCCGATGGACTACAGTGTGTGGTCTATTTTGGAGTCCAGGGCATGTGCTTAACGCCACATAAGTTTGGAGGCGCTGAAGCAATCATTGCTCCAAGAATGGGATCGACTTCGCCAAAAATTGCAGTTTAGCGGCTGCAACTAAGCCCTCGTATTTCTCTCACTTTACACACAAAAAGCAACAAGCTTGAAGTAGCAGGAGTTGCGTAGTGCATTTGGAAATAACTTAATACAACAACAAAATTTTCTAAAAAAGAAAAATTATGCCACGTGAAATTTGCGACGTGCCTGCCTAAATAAATGCAATTTTAATAATTTCCCATTGCCACTTGAAGCACACAGTGTGCAGCAGTTAAAAGAGTGAGCCAGCAAGATATGAAGTTACACAGCACAAAATGAGAGCAAGCGAGCGAAAAACGAAAAAACTAGAGGATATTTGGGGCTAACAGGACAAATGTTGGCAGTGCAAGTGGCATAAAAGTGAGGCTAAAATAGGCGCAGGCAGCAAACAAAAACGAACGAACGAACGAACCAACGAACCAACGAATGCATGAATGAAAGCGAAATGTGAATGCAAGGATACGCGCAAGCAGGCAGCATGTGTGTGTAACTCGTACAGCAAAGTTGGTTGTAGCTCATTTCCTGACATTGTTTTGAACGTAGTTCATGTTGTTGGCGTTGCACTATGGTCGCGTAAATATGACATAGAGTGTGCACGTATGTGTGTGCTGTGCTGTGCTGTACTGTGCTGGGAACGTGTTTGCATAAGGTCCTTTGCTGGTTTTTAATGCATTATGCCAACACTGAAGCATGCGCGCGACAACAATGACTGTCAGTATACAATACTCCAAACTGGCAATGCAGCACTCTGCCAAGTAAGCCGCCATACCTGCTCTATCCCCCATCCTTTATGCAAAGTGAGACGACACATGCACATAAATATTTGCATATGAAATTTATTATGCTAAAAATAAGCCAAGATTTAAGCCAGCGAGCCGCAACTAGCAGTGTTGGGAAAAGAAGGACATCTTTGGCAAGTCAACAGCAGCAGTAGCAGCAGCGACAAAGGATATCATGCAAGCGTGTAGCAGGAAGCTAACACATCTAACTACTTGCTCTGCCCGCTCGCCTATAAGTATGCCTGCATGCCGCAGCGCTGAGTGCTTTCATTCATTCATTTCACTTTCATTTGAAGTCGAGTCTACTAAGCCTATTTACTAGAGTACTACGAGTACGAGTATGTATTGCTTTTGTTGCCAGCGTATTCCCCTTTGCCACAAAGTGTAACAAATGTAAGAAACATGACTGCATCTAGGTCATGCGACCTGGTTCCCTCATACACTATTTGTAATTGTAACTGTACATGTACGTTTGTGTGTGACTGTGTGTCTGTGTGTGTGCGGCAACTTCCTTTTTGTGAGACGAAATTAACATTTCTTAGTCACATTGTTGCGCACTGGTAATTAAAAATTGTGCCAGGCACATGCAATGCGCACAGACATATAAATCGTTCTTCAGCTAAGGTTTTAAATTTAACAGACTTTTGCATATTAATGAGGTAATTCAATGCAGCACAGTTTTTTCTTTTACTTCGTATATCTTAAAGTGAGAATTTGATTTGCGCATAAATACGCCTTAAAGTCTTAGCAGATGAAAGTCGTAAACGAAGTTTTAGCTCTTATTTATGCATGCCTTTGCTCAGCCTTTGCCTTGGCACATCATTTGCATACTTTTAGATACACAAATACTTTAAATCATAACAAAATAAATAAATTAAGGCGCATCTAATCCCCTTTTTACTACAACAAAATAAAAAAAAATAAAAAAAAAAAAAAGAGAATACATTAGAGTAAAGCAGAAATAGCGAAGAACTTTTGATGCGGTTGCACTGAAATGTATATACGCTTTATTTTTATTTTTTCATCTCAAGCTTAGTCTGCCAGCCTCCGATCACAGCAATGCTTCTGTTGCACACTAAACTAGCAAGAGGAGCAGAGTGTATCATATCCCAAATGGCCAAGCAGACCATGTCCGTCCTGCTACACCACCCAAGTCTAAGATTCCACCAGTCACTATATCAGGATTAAACAATCAGCTTATGCTGCAATATCTCCTCAAGAAATGAATATTAGTGATGAGGTTTTGACGCCATTTATAAACACTGCTCTGTCAGGGCACCAAGAAACCTGGCAAGCGGCAATACTTCAGTGGCAGGTTTTTTCTGCTAAACTATTCTCCTCCAAACTGCGGTCGTTGTGGTGCACCAATTATTATAAGGAAAGATTTGCCATACTTCCCAAGCATGCCGGTCTGCTCTCCCTCTATTCAACTGGCTAAGGCTATTGGGATGGCTGAAATTAAAGAAGGCTATCTACTGATATGTGCTGCTCGCCCAACATTTCTTGGTCTAATGTCAAAATGATTTGCGTTTCCAGTTGTCTCAACCCCAAGTACAAAATTGTTGATGATTGCAACCCACACCCACACGGACCTGTTGGACTTTACAGGTAGCCCAACTAGGTATCCAGACAATGACCGGCAATGGTCAAATTGTATCGACTTTGGCATTTAAAAAGAAGATTCAGACCGATCAACACACAGACCTCAGCTCAGATCATTTGCCGCTACTTGCCACGATTGACGCCAGTGCCGTAAGTTATCCTCAGGCAATGAGGCTAATAAACCGGAATACGTTCATGAAACTCTTCTTCTGGCCGTAATATTGACGACGCACAGCAACTTTTCTTTTCCTTAAAGATCTACGCAGCATCCGTCTAAGATCAGAAATCGAGCTCACAACCTACTAAGCGACAGGCTGACCTTTAATCCTGCCCCGTGAGCTGTTAAATCTTCTCCAAGAAAATATTAGCCTCCTAGAGGGTATAATGGCTTATGCTGGAGAACATAGCCACTGAATCAGACGTCAATTTCTGCCTATGAACGGCTACTAGAAATAGCAGAGGCAATCCTATTCGACTTGCTCCCTTGCACCCTGTATAATTTAAATTAATTTTTCTATGTAATTATTACATAACAAATTTTATGTACAACTGACAAGCATTTTCATAGACTACTGAGACGGTTCGAAGGAGACACGAATGCTTTAAGCGCACAACAGAGCGCTCACACTTGGCGTACGACATAGCTAAGCAGCTCGGGCGCCAAGCACATATTCCTAAAAAGATAAACAGGACAAGCGGCAGAAAAAAGAAAAAAACAGTTAAAAACTGTTATTTAATAGGCTGCTGCCACAATACAAGCTCGACGCGACTACTATTAGACATACACACACACACACACACACGGGCCATTGTTATAAGAATATATTTCACTAAGGAGCACGACGGCATGTCATGACATAAGGCAACCGGCAACAGGCTGAGAGTTGCATGCAACACTGGTGTGGGTGCAGAGCGCAAGCATTTTTAATTCATATTGTGTGCGAGATACATAAAGCACGTCAAAAATCAACAAAGCAACTGAAAGAATGCCACAAAGGAAGGCGCGACAAGTGTCAGCAGTAAGTGGCACGAAACGAGACGCCGACGAGACGTGTTGGCAACTTAGCGGCAAGCAATACCAACCATCATTCATGCCACAATAATGGCAACGACGACGACGACGTAGGATGATGTTGACAAGCTTAAAGTTGAATCCAGAAACGAAGACGCTGCTGTTGCTGCCATAGTCAAAGTTGTTGGTAACCGATGACGAGAAAAACAAGGACGGACAATGAGTTGACTGCCAAAGGCGTCGCTTAAAAACTTTGCGACACTCTTTTAATCTGCTTCAAACTCGCTCAACACTTTGGCGATACACTCGACTGCATGTATACACAATGTAATGTAAATACATATAATGTATATAGTATATAGAAAAATAACAACAACAGCAACAACAATTGCAACAAACATCGAAGCTGTCAACGCTACATGCTACTTGAAGCTGTCAGCTGCAGCAACAACAATGGCACAAAATGGCAGGCAGGCGCAGTACTCGTAGCTGACGTAGTAAAACAATATCAACAACAACAACAACAAATGCGCTCTTGGCGGCAGATTCTTGCCGGCCATGCTGTTTTTTTTTTTTTTTCCACTCGCTTTCGTCTATCTGGCATCATAAAAAATTGATTTCATTTTGCGTGAAATCTAGTTTAACTTTTTTCCTCCCTTTTTTTCACTCACTTGCACAGCACATTGACTTTCCTTTGCCATGCAGCATTTTTTATTTTTTTTTTCTTGCACTTTTGTTGCAGTTTTTTCCGCTGCTGCAGCCGAAGCGGAAGCCACTTGACGCCGCCATTTTATGCGCCATTTATCTTTTGTGCACCTTTCATTTTAATGGTCATGACGCTTTGAAATTGCGCCGCATTTATCGCTCCATTTTTTTTTTGCTTTGCGATGCAGTGCAGCTCTGCGCTGCTTCTTTTGCTGTCATATTAAAAATAAATTGAGTAGACGTCGATTAAAGCATGAGACTGATATATTGCCGACGCTATGAACTTGACATTAGATGAAATGGAACATTGCAAATGTTTATATTTTTTAGTAGCTGCTTAAAAACTATAAAAAAATTAGATATTTTTAAATAAATGTAGACTAGCTTGAAGACTTTAGACATACGGACTTGACCAAATCGTTTACATGTTTTGTCTGCCAGTTCAAGCTTAAGATCAGCTATACGAGACATGTAGACAATGTCTGTCAGTCCTCTTTAAAGAAGAAATATCTATTGTGAAAGAAATCCGTCGCATATGAGTTTTAAATATTTCGGCAGCGACAATTCTACTATTTGAGCAACGTCTTAGATTAAATCTCATGCGCAACTATTGGAAAGTGTTGCAGGTGGTCTTCCTTCTTAAACCATGTTAAGTCAAGCGAAGTCTGATATACACCGGACGAAGTGAAGAAGAAGGAGAGAATTGCAACGACGAAATTGGTCTTAAAGATCTAAATTTCGAACCAGAAAAAATTGTATTTGGGAGCGATCAATTCGGACTTTTATTTTGGAAAGTTGTCAAGTTTAATCAACTTTCTGCGATTTGATGATCCTATTATCAGAGAAGCTCGTTTAAAGAGAATCCGCTGGCTGCTATATGAAATTTATTTAACAAATCTATTTGAAATTGTCAAGCGTTGACGAGATGCTGGTTCCATTTAGAGGTCGTTGCAAATTTATAATCTACATGCAACAAAATCTGCTAAATGTGGGCTGAAGATCATGATTTTATGTGACTCACGAACTTATTATATAATATTCTTATATATATACTATGGAGAAAAATCTGATGGAGTAGGTCTTAAGAAATGTGAAAGTTGTTGATGGTTCAAACCCAAAATTGAGAGAGATCAATTAATTTCTGAGGAAAGACTTACCATCAAGAGATGCAATTATTGAGAAATTAAAAGAATTTAAAGAATTGGTGGAAAAGCAGACAGGCAAGCAAATAAAGTCCTTAAGGAGCGATAATGATCGCGAGTACGTAAGTCATATATTTAAGCGTTTTCTGGTAAGCAATCGTATAAAGAGACACCTTACAGTGCCGTACACAACCCAGCAAAATGGTGTGGCGAAGCGCGCTAATAGAACATTGATGGAAATAGCATGTAGCATGATGTGGTATGCTGTTGTTGGCGAATTATTTTGAGCAGAAGCTATTAAAGCTGCTTCGTATCTGCGTAAACGGGCCGAGATGTCAACATTGTCTGACAGGACGGCTTATGAGGTATGGTCAGCATAGAAGCCATGTGTATCCCACCTGAGAGTGTTTGGCGCGAAAGCAATTGTGCTAAATAAAATGCATTGCAAAAACTTCTTGCCGAATGGAAAGAAGCATATATTGGTTGGGTACTCTGAGACTGCAAAGGCATATCGCTTATACAATCCAGGTAAATGTGAAATAATTGAAGCCAGAGATGTTATATTTCTAGAGAATGGATTGTTGCAAAAGAAAAGCTTGGCTTCAGAAGATGATGTGCATTGGTACGAGTCTTGTGTAAAGTATGACCAGAAAACTGAAGGTGTTGTGAGTACTGAAGAACAACAGTCTGAAGATGTTAAGTGTTCCACTGAAGAGCATCATTCAGAAGCAGAAAAATCCACAGATACCTCCGTGGAGATGCAAGTGAGTGAGAAAGGAGGAGGCGGACGTGCGAAGGACTAACTGTCCGTCCGCTCAAATAATATAACACAGTAAATGTTATGACTGCAGAACATATTATTATACCGAATAGTGTCGACGATGCATTGTGTACAGCGTATGCCAATGAATGGAGAGCTTCTATACAGAAAGACAACCATACTTGATCCTTGGTCGAGCTGCCTAAAAGCTATTGGCTTGGAGTGGGTGTTCACCGTTAAGTATGACCAGTTCGGCAATGTTCTACGGTTCAAATTTTGGTTGCTCGCAAAGGGTTGCGCAGAACGATATGGCATAGACTACACTAAGACTATTTCTCCTGTGGCGCGTTACTCATCTATAAGGATGTATCATCTGCTTATTTGAATAGTGAGCTACAAGACATGGTATATATGCAACAACCAGAGGATTTCGTAAATGAAGTCTATCCTAAGCGATATGGTCTAAGGCAAAGTGGACGTGAGTGAACCGATAAACTAAATTCTGTTCTGTAAAAGATTGGTTTGCATATTATTAATCTTTGATTGGTTCACTAATGTATCTGAAGATGACAACGAAGCCGGATATACATACTACATTCTGTAACAAAGCTTGCACAGCAGAATGTAGATCCGCATGAAGAACATAAGATGGGTGCAAAACTAGTATTGCGTTACTTGAGACGCACCACAGAGCTCAAGCTGCACTTCTAATATATATTAGTCACTAGGATTTGTGTTAGTTTATAGAAGTCCAATTTAGTCAATGCCAAGATTCAAAACTAAATTTGAGAAATTTTTTCTGCAGTAATCATTTTTAGGGAGTTAATCGATAGAATTGAACTTATTTTTGCAAAGTACTTCATATTTACACACCGTCAAGAAAGTAATGGAAATTAAATTAATCTAAATATCTTGGGTAATAGTTAGACAGACACTGTCACTAATTATAATGCCAACCAGTGTATTTACAGCAGCTGTTTAAGTCAGTCGACCTCAGTAGTGAGTGAAAATATTGATCAACGTATTTGTGTTCAATTTTATGTTGAGAAGGAAATTTCGAGTGTTGCAGATTTGCTCAAAAGGTTTATTTCTGTTGACAAAATATGGGTAAGACAAGATCAAAAAAAGCACGCAACGCTTGATAAAATATAAAGATTTTTTCCCAGAATATCTTACGAAATATTTTTTTTGTGCAAACTTCACTTATCCGACTTGCTAATCTGTCCATTTGATAAGCTGTGCTGCACGTAAAAACATAATAAATAAAAATATCAAAGTCTACAGCAAATTTGTGTTCAAAGACCGACTGCAAGATAAAAATAAATTAGGAATCTTTTTTTTTTTTAAATGACTGCACAGAAGAGCCCCAAAATTTAGAATAAACATAATTTCTACAAATGAAAATGTAACGGAAACGGAAGTTGTGCTAATATCCTGCCAACATAAATATTTTGTTTCCATTTAGTCCACTTCAGTCGCTGCCTAGCTTAAATTCTTCTTCTTGCTGTGCTAATTTCAGAGGAATTCGTGCGTTTTTTTGCCTTTTTTCGACGAAAAAGTTGACAGGTGAGACAGATGAGAAAAAAATAAAGTAAATACTCGGTTAAATATTTTGTTTCACCTGCTGCTCTTTTTCTTGCTGCTATTGTGCTGCAGCAACATGCCGAGAAAATGATAGAAAAAAGACGTGCAAAACCGAAAACAAATACAACAAAGCAAAGCAAATTGAGAATAAAACAGGAAACAAAAAAAAGCTCAAAACAAACGCTGCGGGCTATTTTTTTTTTTTTTCTCTTAAATGTAACGCATCCTTCTACTGCACGTCCTTTTGCTGCTGCTGCTGCTGCTGCTGCTTCGGATTCTTGCGCATAGCGCACAAATCCCTTTTGGCAGCGGGTCAGCGCCCGTGGAGTATACGCTGACAAATGGTCAAAGATTTATGCAAATGATTAATGTCAACGCATAAAAAAATCAAATTTAAATATAAATTTTTATTTTTACTGTCTACCTTTCAGCGTGTGCCAGCGTGTGCCAGCGTGTGCCAGCGCGCATTGCGTACGCCTTTCGTTGAATCGTTAGTTGGTTCGTGGCAAACATAGCCTGCGGATATCCTGCCGACATTTTCAATGGCAACAGCAGCCATGGAAGTGCCATTTTGTGTTTTAGCTTACAAACGTTTGCCAGTATCTTTGCCCTCTTGCATATGCGAAAGTGGGTTGAAGGGTTAGTGGCTTTGGCAATAAAATGGATATAAAATGTATAGCCAGACAGACGGACTTTCAATCCAAAACTGACTAACTTGAGGCTGCTAACTCATCATCAAGTAAACTCGACTGCAGCTTTTTTTTTTTTCTCTTCCCTTATTCGACTTCTTATTAACCCGCACTCTTACTTTTTTTCCGAGCTTTTTTTTTTGTTTTATCTGACGGCCGATCCATGCTTGTTGCCCGCAAGTAGCACTCGTTAGATTCATTGTTGCGTTTCGACAGCAGCGTCTGTCATATGTCGCTAGGGAGAGAGTGAAGTGGAAAGTGTATGAGGAAATATTATAGGATGCAACACAGGCAGGAAGCAGGCACAACGTCTGAAACAATGAGTGGACTTGCTTCACTCCCTCTCTCTCTCTCTCTGTGCTGTATTCCTTGTCAATTATTCAACTGCTCATGCTTGTTTGTATCCTTGTTGTCCTTGTTGCTGCTCGAGATGTTTGCTGTTTGCTGTTTGCTTTGCACTAAACTTGAAGCATTTTTGCCAGCAGTTGTTGATATGCAGCGCTTCCTTTGAGTCCATCATTTTATTTTTAGCAACAAATTAGGTTTTTCTGTTTTCTTTCTCTTTTGCTTGACGGCGCTCTTTGAGCTTTAAAATTAATTAGTACAGTTTTTGTCATTAAAATAAAATAAACAAAAAAAAAAATAAGCTCAATTAAGACCAAGTTCTATTGAAAAAAATATTTATAAAGCAACAAAATTCAAATTCAGCTGCACTGCTGCCAAATGAAATTTCTCCGATCGAGCCAAGTAAGCAACTCAATTACGTTTTTCGAACAATGCCAACATAAATATTTCGATTGCTGAATGAGTTCAGTCACAGTCGACTGAAGCCAGGAGCCGTAGTTTGTTGCTGGCAGAAGCAATCGCTACAACAATATTTCAATTGCAAATAAAACCCGCCGCCCTGTAGACGTCCTCGTTTCTATTGAATTCATAATACGATTTATAGCTACGCCCAACAAATATTCAAATTGATGTATGTACATACACCTAATGCTGCCCAAGAGATGCCCGCAGTGCAACTGGCTTGCTAGGATACTCAGTATGAAGTCGTAGCGCAAGAAGTTAAAGAATACAAATCGAGTATACAGCAACAACAACAATAACTGGAATGCTAACGAGTTCAAACTGTATGCTGTCGTCCTTATCCTGTGTAGATTATTTTTTTTTTCCTCGCATTGGCTTCGATCTCAAGAGCGTTTTGTACTTATATGTGTTTAACAATTGTTGCCAACAATGCACGCCAAAACAAACAAACGAACAGAAACAGATACAGTTAGAGAGTAAGAAAATCAACATACAACAAGGACCAAAAGTAAAGTTATTTAGGAGAATCAGTTGATATAGCAGAAATGTGAATATCGCGAAAGAAATAGCAAAAGTATATGCGCTACTATTAAATGAAAGCTTTTACACACTCCTTTAATAACATCCTTTTATAAAATAAATAATTTCCAGAAACAAATTGTGCTGTGAACAGAACTCATCATACTCTACTTTTGCTTATAAATTTCCTCCTTTCAAAATTACTTTCCATTTAAACGAAAATCGACAAATAGCTAGCAACCCGTTATGTTATAATATATCCAAATAATTTAAACCCTTAATATACTACAAAATATTATTTTTATTGCCATCCAGACCAGTCGCTCCAACAGCTTGGCGTTTTACATGGCGTTCCAGTTCCAAAAGGTTAGTGGATGTTCTCTATATGTTCTCTGAGTTCCTTTTCGCCAATTTTTACAATCACTGTTTAACACAGAATTCCTCGAATTTTATCTTCGAATTGACCGAAAGAATTTTAATTTCGTATACCTGAAATAGTAATCAATCAAAAGTAGGGCATATTCGTTGTTTGACAGAACTCCTATAGATAACTAGCATCTAGCCACGGTCCACAGTTCTCATAATTGGCGAAGTATTAGTTTGAGATACCAAAATGCAATCTCAAATAATGTTTTAACGCTGATGTACATGGAACTCATCAGAATTCTGTATCTTATTTGGTATTTATTCGCATTGGAAGAGCTAAAACAAGTTCTCAACTTAATTTGGATGTGTTGCCGGGAGCTCTAATCTTTAAACCGGAATAAAATCTCCACAAAGCAGATCTTAGAGCGGACTCAATGGGTATCAGCCTACTGAATGGTGTGCAAAATCATCAGCATAGATATTAGTGACTCATATTCCCATTTTGTTCAAAGCCATACGCCTAGTGCAATTGACTTTTATGTTTACAATGGGTTTGATCCAAGTACTGAGTAATAACTATGATGCGACCACCTTCCCCTTGTAGCTGTCTGTAACTCTGCTACGAAGTTTAACATAGCGAAAGGTCGTTTAATGCCGCCTGGAGCTGGCAGTTTCATTGAGATCTTCAAAAATATTAGACCTGAATTTTATGCCCGATGACAATGTTTCTAAATAAATTTTCCACTTGCTGCACTTTTTGCTTCTCATAATAATACATCAGAATGCTTAAGGTCAAGATTCAGACTTCCACATTTGCTGATTAAGAGAAGGCTTAGAAGACAATACTCTCGCTCCCGGGATTCCATACATAGAGTAGCAAATTTCTAGCAATACATAAACAATGCGAAACTGAATAGTTCTTGGCAGATGACTCAACGAAGCGATCTCTAGGAAAGCTGACGAGGAGATACAAACAGCAGATGTCCACTAAATTCCCATTCAGGATGGCAAGAACTCCAAGCGAATGAGCAGAGGCATTTGCTAACGACTTAGAAAATTGCTTTCAACTGTTTGGCTTTGCATCAACAACCGAGAACACGTGAGGTCCAATCGGAGCTTGAACTTTGCCTTACTGTTGCGTCCATAACATTTGAAGAAGTCTCTGCTCACATTAAAGCTCTGAAACCCAAAAAAGTTCCTGAAGAAGATTTATTTACAGCCGTTCTCTTTTTAATGCTCATCTGCAATGCAGTGCTAAGGCTGAGACATGGAACAATGCGAAAATCTGCATAATACATAAATCTGGCAAAAACCTTTCTAACTTCGACTTGTACAGGCCTATAAGACTGCTGCCTACGGCTTTAAAATTATTTGATCGCAGTCTATTGACACGAATCCTTGACGTGAGTAAAGTCAAGAAGGTTTCGCAAATCCAATGAAACACCTGAACAGCTAAAAGGGTTATAAATTTCAAACTTGGAAGATTCTAAAAGAAAAGAGTACGTGTTAACCGCTTATCTTGATATTAAGCAGGCGTTTGACCGAGTTTGGCAGGATGGTCTGCTGAGCTTTCTGCTGCCGCCTCAATTATGTTTGTTAATTCACAATTTTTTGCATAACAGAGCTTTTTCTTTGGTGTAAGATGGCATGGAGTCCAGTGTCAAGCCCATATGTGCAGAAGTTTCACAGGGCAGTGTATTGAGTTCACTATTATACACACTGTTCACGCACGACATTCCCACAGACTATAGAAAACCAATTAAAAATGCACAGGATTTGCTCATTGCAACTTTTGCAGACAAAAAAACCATCCTGGTCAGAGACAGCTGCGTACAGCGACAGCCTCTGATATTCTGCAGCAATATTTGCGTAGCTTTGAACGCTGATTCCTAGCTTGCAATAAACCACTCTAAAATCTAGTATCCGGTCTCTTTAAACTTTAAGGCAGGTGAAATAAAAGCAGATATTTGGCTCATCTTTAAAAAAAATTAGTTCCTTTTTGGATGGATTTATTCCTACAGATACATATAATGATTGTCATAAGATTGCACAATGCTTGGGAAACTTATTTCCTTAATAGGACAATGTTCCATAGAAGGGATAGAGGACCTAGTCTTTGGACGTATCTTTACGGACGAATCTTGAAAGCATGTTGCCCCAATTGATTGTTTAGACTCATCCTTCAGCTATCAAAACCTGTTTCTCTAAAAGCTTCGCAAAACAAATAAAATGGTAAAAGCAATATCATAGAAAGCAAAAAAGGAGTAGTCTTCACTTATTATAGTTGGGTTACTGGTCTAAAGTCTTTCAGTTTAGTGTTAGAGGCATTACATGTCTTGGTTAGCCCTATGAGTCTTTGAATCAACAGTTGCCACCTTTTTTTTCAGACTCCAAGTATTTTATAAAATTTTTAGAGCCATTTACACTTGTTGTGAAGGGTATAAACAGGCAAACCAAATAAAAATAAAAAGAAAAAGGAGAGCGAAAAAAAAAATAAGCATTGCAAAAATCACAAAATCCGATTTGCATGGATTTGTTGGTTTCACTTTGTTGTTGTCCAAGCATCCTTGTTGTTTTGTCCTTTACGGTTGTTGCCTGATGTTTTTGCTGGCTTTATATATTTTTTTCTTTTCTTTTCTTTTCCTTAATATGCGCTCATTTCACATAAAAAGTGAATACTTTGTTTATTTCTGCAAAATAGTACGAGTACTTCCTTGTAGTGCTTTCCCTAAACATTCATTTTTTTTCCTCATTTTGCTTGTTGCACATTGTGGACATTTGCTTGGTTTGAATATTTATTATACAGTCTTCTATTTTTTATGAATATCAACTTTTTTTTTTGGGTGACCAATGACCTGAACGTATCCTATCAACTGTCTAGAACATAATATGTTACATGTTTTATGTGTCTGATCTGAGATCGTGTATAGTCTACATACATATGTAAGCAGGCTGCAGCTTATTGTGCTACGGACTGCTCCTTTTTCACTTTGGTCACTGAACATTCGTCATCTACATATAATAAATTTGGAATATTTTTTTTTTTTCGCTTTATTCTAGACAAAACACTACAAGCTATTTGCTCACTTTGCAATTGGATTTCTTATAGCTAAACAAGGCTCGTACGCCTTGTTAAAGTTTACATCTTCGAGCAAAAATCCGTAGACAAATTGAAATGGCATTCGTACGGACAACAGTTTCTTACTCAAGTGTGTCCTTTCGTTCAACATAATGACCACTTGTACTTTTATTTTGTATCTGTGCCGTGCTCACATGCTTTGTTATTTCAGTCGTATGTAATTATGCTGCTTCTATTTTTCGTCCTTCAAACGCATGCAGCATTTGACATTCAAAGAGCCTCAAGGTTTCCACAACATTCCATTACACTCAGCAATTTGTTGCATAAATTGCCTGCTGTCGCCTGTTGATTATTATGATTTTTTGTAATTTTTGTAATTGAGTCTTCGGTCTTCAGTTTAGTTCAGTTCAGTTCAGTTCGACATGCAAATGGACATCAATCATACACCATGCGTGCATCTGCTATTTCAATAAAGCACTATGCATACGTTTCGAGATTTTTAAAGAGAGAAATGCCAATTGATGTTGCATTGCATTTTTATTCTCGAGCACATTATTATGGCCAAACAGTGACGGTAGTCATAACAACAAATCCTGCATATGCACGCACGTATCTACTCAAGGCACATGTATTAAATGGTTTGTTCAAACAATATTGAAATTTATGTAAATTAATTTTTTTTTATTTTTAGTTAGTTGAAAAACGTTATAAGCTGAAAGATGTTAAGTCTCCCAAAAAAAAACTTTCCTTGCTGGAAGAGTGATTTAGAAAAGTTAAGGAAAGTAGACCGAAAGCTTTTAAATGAATCCAAGCGCAATGGAACCTCTCTTTTGAACAACATCTGTCTTACAGCATTGTAACGAGGCACAGGCCGAGGTATGCTCGCCGGATGCCCAGGCGTTCGTTACAGAAATTTTTATAATTTCAGTAACCACTGGCAGTTAGAAATTTCCAGGAATGACCGACCACGACTTAGTTTTGTTTGTTTTTAATTCAAATTTATTATTTCTATATGTCCGAACAGATACTTATGGCCTAACTCGGATTTGAGCGCAGCTTTTCTAAGGTAAAATTTAATAAATAAATTAATTCCTGCCGTTGCCCCGCTGCCTCCGCTGATGCTGATACTGGCGTTGCTGTTGTTTCGTAAGCATTAACCGCTGTTGTCGTTCCTTCGTATGCTGTCGCTGTCTCTGGTTTTGTCTTGTCCCAGCTGCTGTTGTCCGCGAACACGTCCGTTCAGCTTCGCTATCCGAGTTGGACTCCCAGAATATTTCTGCTGTCCTCGCGTCGATCGGTCAAATGCCCGTTGTCTATTGGCTCCTTCCATTTAACCGATTAACGGCAATCAGCAAACGCCCGTTGTCCATTGGTCCCTTCCAATTGCACCGGTTCAATGCGCTGAACACCTTGTTGTTGTTGCCGTCCAACTTGTAAATTCGTCCAATGTGCGTACCGTTACTGTGTATGTTTGTTGTTGCGGGTGCCGTTGCTTGTGGGACTTTTGGACGTTTCTGTGCGCCTTCTCGTTTGCGTTACCTCAGTGTTGTTGGTTTCTTTTGTGCGTTTGTTTTATATTATGTCCAAGTGTAGCGTATCGTTAATATTGTGTTCGGTATGTTTGTCTTGTAAGGTGTTTTGTGTTCTTGTGTACCGTATCGTTGCTTCTGTGTATGTACAACCGTAACTGTCTGTGGCCGATGTAGTTTTGGCCATTGCGGAGGACCTCGTCACAGCATATATATATAATAGAAATATACGAAAAGCAGCAGCTATGCCTAAAAAAACTTGTATAGAACATTCACAGAATATGGGCAGAGAATTCTCGCACTTTACTGTCAACAGACCAAATTACTTTCAACAATAAAATCCCAGTAGAGCAAACTGAAAATTTGCAGATGAGATATTGGTTCATTCCAACCTTACAAATCGCCTGCAAGTGAAGGCTTAACAGTGTTGGTGTGATGACATAATTTCCTTTAACAATCGTCACTGTACCTTTGATGACTCGAGATGATACATGCGCCAAATCTTATCATGAAAAAGCTACACTTTAAACCGAGCAACTGGCTTCTAGGAATGTAACTTCTCCAAATTTTTATTCAACACAAACCAAAAGACTACGCTATAGAAATCGCAAGCTTGTTAGTCCCTACGCATCGAATTAATTATCACGAACGAAGATTTGCGAGTTAATTGTTGTTTCTATGTTCTTAAATTTGCTGTAAGCCGTGCGTGCTCCCTAAACACATACAACAAACTCATGACAGTTCTTTAAATATGAAACCTAGAGGAGACACTTTGAAGGTTTGCTAACACTATCAGCAGTGACAAGCCTTCACAAAGTGATTACTAAGGACAAGTCCGTCAATATAGGTCTTCGAAAGTAACTAGATAGTCTTTAGATTAACTTTCCTGTTTCAATAATTAAAGACTTCTCGATGACATCACTTACAATCGTTAATTGGAGACATAACAGAAGACACTGGTGCTTAGCTGTTATCATTTTAAATAGAAACAAGTAACACCTGGTAGTTAAGTCCTTCCGATTATTATACAAACTCTGTTATACTAGGGTTACTACCTATATTTCTAGCCTAACCATGAAAAAACATTAATTTATGACAAAAAATCGTTTTATTGTTTTTCAAAATACAAGCGTTTTGAAGGCATCAACAGCTTCTTTGGGAGTTTTGATGTGAGGCAACAGGAAGAAGTCTTTTGATGCCAAGTCAGGGCAGTATGCCGGATGACCCATTAATTTGATGTTTTGAGCGTTCAAAAACTCATTTGTTACGGCCGAAGCTGTGAGAGCTCGCATTATCGTGATGAATTATGAAGCGTCTTCATCGCTTGGTTTTCCTTTGTTCATCGAACATTTCAGGCAAACAAATGGTTGAATACCATTCAGAATTGACCGTCCTTCTATCCAGAAGCGGCACAGTCGCAACATGTCCGGATTTTAAGAAGAAACATGCGATCGTTTGCTTCGATGATGTCTCAATTGCTTGAGTGGACGCTATTTTACATCAGCGTGACATAATGTCATTCCTGTTTAATTCGTCATACAAAAATTTAAGTGATCAAAGGGTGTCCTCAATGGAGTGATCTTTCTTCATTCACTCCTGATCAAGGTCATCTTTATCGGGCTACACTATTTTCTATTTTCTCTCCATTTGTGCTTAAGTTGTCGCCTGAGAAAATCTCCTCCAGATCGGTCAAACAATGCTTTAATCCTATCCAACGAGGTTACTAGTCTTTGGTTTCCAAGTCATACTCATATCAGCAAAAAGGACCTAAACATTGATTTTCGTTTTGAATAATTCTAAATATGCATTAAACAAACCTCGCAAGTACTGTGCACTTTATATTCAACAGAAATTGCAGGCTCATTAACAAGAGCTTTTGCGTGCTCGTTTTTCTTTTGTTTTTCGATTTTACTATTCGAGCAGAGAATATCCTGTTTATGTGCTCGAGCCAATTGTTGAATGGAAATCCTATTCATTTTAACATGCTGACCACAATTAGTACAGAGACACAACCACATTTACTAATATACACACAGCCACTCACACGAGTACATTCGAGTATATCCTTACAGCAGTTACGCTTCTTCTTGCAGTCGCTATGTCAGTTGAACGTTCCACTTCTCGGTATCTCGACGCTGTCAGGCAGCTGCCAGCTAAAGTGGCATTAAAATCACTCGACCCCGAACTCGAGTACGTAACCAAGATGTAGCAGGCCAGGCGGCTAGTTGGTCAGCCGTTCAGTGCAGTTCAGTCAACAGCCGTGGTCGCTTGTGCTGCAGATACTCGGACAAATTTAGTAAGCCCACACATATACATTCGTTGACCGCTTCCATTCATTCATTTCATTGCAATTGTAATGCTCAGCTCAGCTCAACTTGACTCGTTTCAACTCGTCTTATTTGCAGCTGCTGCTCCTGCTGCTGTTGTTGTTGTTGTTGTTGTTATCCTTCCCATTCGTACTTGTTGGTCTACTTCATGTCGTATTTTCATTGTTTTGTTTGATTTGCTTTTCGTTTCATTTGCTTTTATTTTACTGCTGTCAATTCATTCATATTTAATCAGTTTTACTTACGATTTGCGCAAACGAACGACTAACGACAAATGCCATTCGAGTCTGGGATTAAGCGCTCAACATGGATTGTAATGCATTAAGTTGACATGTTGAGTATGGTTTGTATGGCTCTTTAGAACTTGGTTAATTGATGGAATTAAAAACGAAAACAAATTTGCTTGAAATAGTTTAAAAGCAGCGCCGTGCGTGCGCTTCTTTGATAATTATTTGAATGCATTCACACGCATGCACACGCTTTGGCACATTAATTTAATTAAAAACTAAATAAGAAGTAAAAGTGCAACACGCTGCAAATGCAACACGTGAAAATCGCATAAAGTTTGAATCTCAGCAGCTGGTGCAGCGGGCGTTAAGTGGAGATTCGGTGATTTAGGGCAGCATCTGGCACGTGAGTTTTAGTGTTTGCACTCGAAAATGTTTGTAAACGAAACTTTTAATGGTTTCAAAGTATTAATTTTTTTTACACGTACACAATACATATTTAGAATATATACCAAGTTAGAAGTTTACCAATGAAAAGTTTAAGGATTTCAAATAAATGTAGAAAATAATTGTAAGATAGATGAACGCTGCCGTGCAATGTGTTCGACGAGAGCTCCAAATTTGAAGGCACTATTTTTTATAATATCCACATTCTCCAGCTTGTTGATGTCTTCGAAAGATACAAGGCTGATATCACTGCAATCTGGAAAATACGATAGATAGGGCAATACTGTTCTAAAAAAGCATACTGTAACATCTACAAAGCTGCCATTTGATGACGAAAGAACTTGGATGCGGGTTCGCAGTTAGTAGGAAACTATGAAGGCTTGTCTCCAGATTCACGCCATTAAGCCTAAATATTTTAATTTAAGCCTGTATCTTGCACTCGCACCGATAGAACAGAAAGACGACGTTGCTAAAGATGAGTTCTACGAGCGCTTGGAACGTCGATAAAGAGAGCTATCCAAAAACCATGTCAAAATCGCGCTTGAGGATTGTAACGCCAAAATATTCATGGAAGTAATATTGGGTCCAACAGTTGGAAAATTTAGCCTTCACGACACTACATTCAATAATGGAGAACGCTAACATGGCAGTAAGCCGCACAAGATTTATACACTTCAACATCCACAAGGCTACATGGCTGAGTCCAGATCAAATTAGACGCAAACAAATTGATCATGTTTTGATTGACGGAAGGCACGCATCGAGCATATTGGACGTGACACGGACCACTTTTTTGTCACAGCCAATGTACGCACTAGACTCAGTGTAGTGCACACAGCATGTCCAAACGGGCAACGAAAGCTAGACGTAAACAAGCTGCAAGCAGAACAGACCGCCAAAGCCTTTGCAAACACGCTCTACCAACTGCTCCGGGAAGTCTATCCGTCTACTCAAGATACATGTGAGCAGTGGAGACATATCACCCGCTCCATGAATAGAGCTGCTAAGGATGTCATTGGTTATACAAAACCTGTGAAGAATTATTGGTCTGACGGGAAGTGTCGCAATGCTACTGCAGAGAAGAACGCTTCCTATCAGCGAACTTTGCAACCGGGAGCAACGTGAGCTGTTAGAGAGCCATATCGAGAGAAAGGGAGAGAGGAGAAAGACCTTTTCAGACGCAAGAAAAAGGAACAAGAAAAGCGGGAGTTTGAGGATATTGAGATGTTACGCGACAGAAATGAAGCTCGAAAATTCTATCAAAAGGCCAAGCGTCTGACTGAAGATTTTAAGCCCGGAACAACTTTCTGTAAGGATGACATTGGAAATCTGGTAATGGATGAACAGGAATCACTGAGATTATGGAGGAGTTATTTCTCCAACCTACTCGGAGGCGATGAAGCGCACAATTCCGCCGATAAAGAAATGACACCGGAACCACCAGTTACTGATGGCACTATTGTAGAGCCACCGGGCTATAACGAGGTCAATTTAGTTATTGAAAAGCTGAAAAATAACAAAGCGGCAGGCTCTGATGGGCTGATGAACGCATACCCAATGACGGGAATTTCAGTGTTCTCTGGCCTATCTTTACGAAAGGAGACCCCGCTGTATGCTCCAACTAACGCGGAATAAGTCTTCTTTCCATCGGATATAAGATTCTGTCTCGCGTATTGTGTAATTGGCTGCAGCCATATATGGATTCACTGATAGGACGATATCAGTGTGGCTTCAGACCAAAAAAGTCGACCTGTGACCCGTGTGTTTAACAATGACTCATAAAGTCGCATTCGACACGCCGATACGATCGAAGTTTTTCGACGCCCTGTCTGCACTAATCATCCCGGCAAAAATTGTGCGTCTTTGCATGACGACGCTATCTAACACACAAAGCGTTGTCAGGGTGGGGAAAATCCTCTCCGACCCCTTTGATACCAAGAGAGGTTTCAGGCAGGGCGATGCTCTGTCGTGCGATTTTTTCAATCTTCTGATGGAATACATCCTACGCCAGTGCCCGTACATACAGAATATGTCTGGCTTGATCTTCCAAAAGGAAGTGATGCTGCTTGCTTACGTTCAGCGTTCTCAGAGATTGAAAAACAGTCTCGACTCATGGGTCTAGCGGTGAATGAGGACAAGACCAAGTACTTGGTGTCCTCTCGCACTTCATCAACGCGTCTTAGACGGTCAGTGACGATGGAGAATTTCAACTTCAGTATTCTAGAAAACTTTGCCAATCTTAGATCCGAGTTAACCAGCAACAACAACGTCAGTCTGAAGATCACACAAAGAATCACGCTTGCAAACAGATGCTTTTCTGGGCTGAACAAGCAAATGACAAGTAAAGCCCTCTCTCGAAAGACGAAAATCAAGATCTATAAGACGCTGATACTCCCCTACTGTATGGCGCTGGGGCATGGACTGTGATTGAGTCAGATGAAGCAGCGTTGGAGGTTTTTGAGAATAAGATTTTTCGCAGGATTTTCAGTCCTATTCGAGTCTGCGATGAGTTTAGTACTTGTATGAACCGCGAGGTATATGAGCTATTCGATGTTGTTGACATAGAGCAGCGAAATAAATTCCAGCGGCTGCACAAGACTGGTCACCTCATTAGAATAGATGAAACAGCTCCAACATGCAAGGATTATATGGAGGCTCACACTTGTTTGGTAGACGGCCATCGACGTAAGTAAATAACTTAAATGCTTTACTATTTTCTATCAAATAATAAGCACTCTGGCATGAGTGTGCGATTATGATGAATGAATAAATTAATGAATAAGTCAGATCAATCATACTCAATGTATTTCGTCAATGCAAAAATCGACGTATTATCTGTTATTTACCATCAGTCATACGATACAGCGCTTCATTACGCATTGTAAAGACTTGTTATTACACACAGCTTCAAATTGTGTTTCACTGATTTATTAACAAACTTCATATTTGAACCCATTAGCAATTCGGGCAATTCGTAAATTAATTGCAACACATTACACACAGCGAAAGTGTCCGTGGCTGCAACTCTTTAATTCATTTTTTTCTGCCTTGTTATTGCACCACGTTAACCACAAATTAAATCATATAAATTTGCAATTATTTAATGGTTGAGCCTGAAAACGAAGAACGAGCAGCGGCAGCGGCCACGGCAGCGGCCACGGCACTGTAACTATAAATTAAAACAATGCGATATATTTTCCGAGAGAATGAAATTCATTGAATGTCACTTTTACACTGAATTATTGTTGGCGAAAAAAAGTGTATCTGAAAATTATATGAAAATGAAATGAAATGCGTAATTTATTTGCTTTTGCAATTATTAATAAACCCGACATACATATTATTAATACCAAGGATTATGTATGACAAACTGAGCAGAGTGTACCGAGGAGCGAGGACAACAGACGTTTATGGCAATAACAAGAGAAATAAAGCAGTAATAATGTTGACCGCATGACGCGAATGCGGCACGGCATGTTGCACGAATCGAGTCGATATGAATCGACTCAGTCAATGGGTCAATTTTGGGCAGTCAAGCAGAAGTGCAATAGCCGCAGCTGTGACCGTCAGCGTTCCCGAGTGGCCAATGAATGCTTAATGATAGAATGGCGAGCGTGCTTATATGTATATGGTATATCTTGTCTGTCTATATATATATGTATTATATATAAGCGGAAATCGCACTCATGCGTCAGTTATAGTTATATGTATACAGTTATGTATGTGCTTGTGTGTGTGTGTCTGTGAGTAATACAAAATGAATGATGCCGCGTTGTTGGTTTTGCTGTTGGCGGCGTTGCTTTGGGGATTTAAATGCGCAAATTATGTGAAATTTCCGTGGTTGATTATACACGCACCAAATGGTTATCGGCTTATAAAACGTAGCGCGCTGTTGCGAAGCTACATATTTATGGTTTATCAGTAGAAATAGCAGCAGCAGCAGCAGCAGCCAAAGCAACAGCAGTTGCCCCATGGCCTTCGTCGCATTGATAACGCGTTTTTGATTATGCAAAACATAACATTTTCAAAAGTCGTGTAATGTGTTCGTTCTCGTACTACATAACAGAACCTCTTTTATTTTAATCATACTGCATAAGCTTTATAATAAATCAAAACGAATGTGCATATCGTAATTCAATCGAAATGTCATGGCATATGAAATGCATAAATATGAATGCAAGAAACAGTGGCGTAGCGTTGAGTGGGTGTGAAGGTTGCATTTCTTGTTTATATATACTGACTTGCTGCTGTCGTAAACTGTTCCAAAAGTACTAAAATTTAAAGTAAAAGATTTTGATGCATGTAAGGTCACATCTACTGTGGTATCTTCTTAGAATCTTCTCAGCAAATGGACATTACTTTTCTTCCTAACACCTTGATGCAGTTGACTAATGTAACAAAAGGTCTTAACAAAAAATCAAATTCTTTGAACTCGACAAAATATAAAAAGTTATATCCATAAATGCCCTCCTCTTCCTAATATCATTATTCAGTGCAGTGGAAAAGAATGATCCACACTATTGGGAAACCGGAAAGTGTCACAGAGTCGTATAAGCCGATCAGTCTTTCTCTATTGCTTGAAGAAATATTTTGCAGTGGCTCATTAACAGATCACCAGATTTCATATTATTCAAGACATGATACATCTGAACCAGTTTGCAGAATTCTCAATAATAATTTATTGTATTGTAAAGGCTTTCGACAGAGTTTGGCACAATTAGCTGCTGTTAAAAAAAAAAAAAACCTACCTTTTACTTTTTATTTAAAGCTGCGCTCCTATCTGGATGGACAGTTTATTATTAAATTCATTCTCTAAGATATTTTAATATGTGCAGGAGATATCCAAGGCAGAGTACGTAAACCATCCACTTCTTCAACCTATGACGATGAACTTTCAATTTGCCGATGACGTGTGTAAAAAGAGATTCCGCCGATGGTTTTCAGAATTGTCTAACTTCACTTAAGGAATGGGCTTGGAGATGGAACATTCAAATTAAGAATGTGCCATCTCCTATATTGAAAAGAAGCGTCACACCACAAGTACAGATCAACTATACAAGTCTGTATAAATGTTTCTCCTTCAGAGCTTCATGGAAAACTACAGATCAAGACTGCGCTAGCTTCATTGGCTTCTTAACAGCAGAAACAGGCTGTCTTTACGCAATAAATTCATTCGATTTGGAGATACGGTATTTAGATATGAGGCATAGCAGCAAATACCAACCGTAATAATGCACAAATAATAATTCAAAATCAGGCGACACGGATGGCGGTCATTTGATTTTGAAAAACTGCACTCTTCAAAAGACCTTGAAGCTGAAGAGCTGCAGTTAGCCAAGAGATGGCGATGTTCCGTTCCATATAAGCAATAGTCATCATATCTTGTATAAAATTTGAAGAAAGGGTATAAAATTTGGTATACATGCTAATGATATCCATTGAAAGGGCTGTCTATAAAGCCTGTCGGCCATCAAAGACCATATAAGAGAAATTACTGGTTTCAGTTAGTCACATTCTTAGCGAAGCATAAAAATCATACAAAACTGTTGCTGGATCAGACAGAAGAGAAAACATGTCTGTCTGATCCAGCCACAGTTGCGATTCTATTCCGAAATGACTTTTATCTGTTCTGACAGACTTCCTGATCATACGGTAATGTTTTTTTGCTTTAGTGTTGTCTTAACAATTTGTCTTAAGAAGCTTTCGGTTTTTGGAGATCTGCAAATTTGCATCGCTTATCCATGCTTTCGCCATGTTGTAATCTAATAATTTCTTTAAGAGATTTTAGGCATAATCTCTACATATATGTGATAATAATAAGAAGGGGCAATGGCGGGTGCGGTAGAACTTCCCACACACATGTGGCCTAGCGTTGTCATAATGGAAAATTATAGATTCGTGTCTGGTCCAATATTGTGGACGTTTTTCCACAATCGTGCTCTTCAAACGAATCAATTGTATTCGGTAGAGGTCCCATTTGATCGTCTGACCCGATTGCAAGAGCTCATAATATAACACAGCCTTGTGACCCCATCAAATACAGAGCATTCAGTGATAGTTGTGCTGCCAAGAAACCACATTGAAAAGTTGTGTTACAATGTGATATTCTGGATTTGCTCTTTGCTTATCAATTCATAAATTGATCAACACCGATGCCCCAATCGAAAGGAACCCGGTACGTCACTGGCGAATTGCAACAACTCAAAATGTAACAAAACAAAAGAACGCAATGTAATGTAATACAAGGAAAGTTGTTGCGCGCAGCTGAGCAAGTGAAAAATCCGTTAAGTATACGCCACCGACAGCGACACCTCAAAGTGTGCTAAGCAGTTAAGTCTTGTGATTGTGATTGCAGCGTAGCAGAGGTGCACGGTTACAGTGGAGAAGGACAAGCGAAGGACATTGTACAAGAAGCAAGGCGAAGACGAGAGACGATGTGTAACTAGAGACTTGAAGCTAACGGATATGAGCTGAGCTTAACAGCTCATGAATATCATGCGCATGCAAACGGGTAACGAGCTGTCAGAGATTAAGTTGCAAACGTTATTTTTTATTATACATACTATTTTGCAAACTATGCTGTAGGGGCGTGGGGGGGGGGGGGTGGTGTAGCGGAGCAGCAAGGAGTAAGATAAGCAACAACACGTTTGCATATGTTTAGTCAGAACGCAACGCAAAAGAGGGATAGCGTGAGTGCGGTAGAGATTGAAAGAAAATCGTTTTGACCAAAGCAAACAAACAAACGGAAAAATGAACCCCAAACAAGCAAGTCAGCAACGGTAAAATCGAGTGAGTAAACGTAAGCAAGGCAAAGTAGCAGTAAGCAGCAACAACAAAGAGGTCAGCAGCACCAGCGGGACAACTACGAAGGATTCACATGGCTTGGATAAGTTTATAGGTACAGGCTAAACATATACATATACAATATGCAGGATACTCGCAGGACTCAGTTGCAGCGTTGAATTTATGCGCTTTGTTAAACATGAAGGCAGCGGCGGCAGGGCACATGCAGCAATAGCAGCGCGTGTAAATAACGCCGGGGCAAAATAAATGAAAAGCAGCTACTTGGGTGCGAGGCAGAAGAAGGTGTTCGAGTCGACTAAAAAACTACATGCAACACCGCTGCTGCTGCTGCCGCCGCTGCCGCTGCGCCCGCTGGCTACCTTTCGCTCAACAGTGATTTACAACAAAACAAATATTCGCGCAGCAATTGCAGCGCAGAAAAAAAAATGTAAAACGTAAGCAGAATTGAGTACGTAACGTAAAGATTTACGAAGGATACAAACTACTCAAATTGCTTAGCACAGTGCAAATAAAACAGATTCATGGCGTATGAAGGACCAAACACCCAAAGGCACTAAATACAGCGGAGAGAGAGAGAGAGAGAGCGACTGCGGGAGAGTGAGGCAGCAGCGTGTTGGTAACGCAAATATATTGAGTCAAGCAAAATTTGTCAAAAAAATATTTCGAGGAATGGAATTCTTGCTCTGCATTATTTTAGTTTTGAAATTTTTGCACAGTGTATTTCGTTTACCCTCTGACGCTGATTTAAATCGGTTCGTTGCTCTACGCTTGAGTTGCATGCGCACAGTTAATGCTGCAATAGCGGTACTACGAGTCGCTTATAGTGTATATATGCTACGAGGGTCTTGCGAGAACTTTGCTATGTTGGCTAGAAGAGAAAAATATTCTGTCAAGCAGCGGTATCTGCCTAACTACTATATACCTTTAGGGCAGGGTTTATTTTAAAAATCTTCCTCCTAAAGAAAATCGACAGCTCGAATAACCGGCGTTAATGAAAAATTTATTTACTGATTCAGCATAATATTGAGTAGCATGGCTTGCGGTGTCAAAGTGAAAACAGTTGCTTTTCGTTCTTGCTCCAAGTTTCCTTCTGCGCAAATACAATGAAGGTATACACTTTTATTATCAACAGTCCTCCTTAAAGAACATACATTTCAATAAAGGCATAATCAGTCCCAAAATGTTGAGTGGTCAGACGGCAACGCCAACCATATTGTGTAATGCAGCACAGATGAAAAAAATAGAAGTCCAAACTTCTGGAATTAACAATTGCGTTGGGAAACTCACTTTGCTGGCAGAATGAAGATTCATTAAAAGTCATCCCTATGACACGATAAGTGCCAGCAATTTAATATATAATTGGACTAGACCAATCCAAACAGCATTAAGAAAACCCCGGAACATGAACTGGGTTAAATTTGCAAAAATAATAAAATTATGTACAAAATATAAAGAAGTCATTGAAGGCGCTCGCATATCATTTGGCCGAAGCCGTTTGCAATTTATGCATAGTTAGAAAAAGGTGGGTCACAAGGGCCCTGTGTGGGATTTGTGTGTCTTTCTACCCGCCAAGCAGTGAAATATCATTTGGCATGAATACAGAATTAAACTTCACCCAAAGGAAGTCAGATAAGAGAAGATGTTTTTTTTTTTTTTTGGAGATGCTTCTGCATATAGAATGTCTCTCACACAGCTAGATTCCCGGACTGCATGGAAGTCTATGAATGAAGCTCAAGACTTACATCGACAGGCACAAATTGAAATATCACAAGGAATAATCACCACCAAAAAGATTCAATGGACTTTATACTCATTTGAGTGCTATATATTCCTTGGATTGGACGGTATTTTCCTTATCTTGTTAAAGACGACCAAATATGTGTTCGTTCTATTCATATGGTTTTATGCCTGTATATGGTTTTGTGCCTGTAGCATGGAGGACATCACAAGTTGTACTTCTGCCCAAAGCTTGGAAATGCAAACAAATAAATGCATGCTCAACAGCCTAATCTCATTTGTGTAGAAGTGATGGAAAGTTATTGGATCTCCCTAACTATAAAAACAAACCAACACGAACTTATGACAAAAATATTGGTGGGTACAGTGTTGTACTCCTTTTTTTTCGATTTTAAATTAAGTTTATTGAACCAGTTTACATTTAAATTTTAACAAAAACGTATTCTTTTATGAAGCATCGCCGGCTCCTTGGTGGGACGCAAGATTGAGAGAAAGACATAACGCCTCCTCAGTCTGTTGATCGGTCGCCTGTTTGGTAGAGTGCGAGCAGGTCTGTTGCAGTGTGCGGTCAGCGTTGTGTTGTACTGACTGGTATGGCGGCCAATTTGCTCCTCTATCGTTTTCATGCGAAGGTCCCTATGGAGTGTGCTGTTTCAGACGAACCATGGGCAATCACTGATCATCCGCAGGGCTTTATTTTGCAACACCTGAATGCGTTTTCGATGTGTCTTCGAAGAAATGTTCCATAGCTGGACTCCATAACTCCAAATGGGGCAACAACAGAGTTGTAAACCGCTCTCTTGCAGCGCAGGGTCAGTTTACTTCGTTTATTTATGAGCCAGTAGAGTTGTCTCATTCTGAGGCGACAACGACTGACTAGGTTTCTGGTGTGCCGCGCAAACGTTAGCCTCTTATCCAGCGTCAGCCCAAGGTATCTTATTTCATTAGCTTGCGTGAGAACGGCATTATTCAACCAGACAAGACGCACACGTTGATGCATTTGGTTGGGTTTAATTTAATATTCCACATTCGGGCCCCATTCGTTCAAGCATGTGCAAATACTTCTGCACACCATCTGCCGTACTCCTAGTAGCCACAATTGGGATAATTTTTAAACCTCTCCGACACATTCAATTATGTATCAATGGAAGCTATAATGCGAAGCTTAACAGTTATAAGCCCTCACGCAGAAACCAGCTCAAACATAAACTGCTGAGCACTAGAAGACTCCACACGCACAAAGTCATCTCATATCTGTTATATAATCGTGCGTAAAGGAAAAAATATATACTAAGATAGGCAACAGAAGTCGGATTTAATATCAATTTGAACAAGACTTACAGAAAAATGTCACTGGAACCATTAGTTAATGATGGCACTATTGTAGGGACACCATTCTTTAACGAGGCCGATTATTTAGACGTTGAAAAATAAAAGAGCGGCTGGTTCTGTTGGGCGGCCGGCGGAGTTATTTAAAACCGGCGGCGAAGTGTTGGTTAGGAGTATGCACCAACTTTTATGCAAGATATGGCCCGATGAACGCATACCCAATGACTGGAGTCTCAATGTTCTTTGTCCTATCTTAAAGAAAGGAGACTCCAATATTTACACCACGGAATAAGTCTGCTTTTCCTCGGAGATAAGATTCGGTCGCGCGTATTGTGTAATAGGCTAAGGTCATATATTAATTCACTGAGAGGACAACGTCAGCGTGGCACCAGAGCAAAAACGTCAACAAATTACCAAATATTCACATTACGACAAATCCTGGAAATCCTATTTGTCAACTATAAAGCGCTTTCGTCAGTGTCAGCGCCCTTATATACAGAATATATCGAGCTCGTTCTTCCCAAAGGAAGTGTTGCATCGGTACACAAGAACGATGAGCCACCAAGCCGCTCTCAGATATTGAAATACAGTTGAATGAGGACAAGACGAAGTGCTTGGCGTGCTCTTCCACGTAGTCACTGCGTCTTGGACGGTCAGTGACAATGGAGAATTTCAACTTCAGTGTTGTCTATCTTGGATCCGAGATAACCAGCAACACAACGTCAATCTGAAGATAGCTTCATACATTGACAACTTACACTGGTTTTCATACTTTTGTTAGCTTCCAAATGCTACGTCCTTGGTGTCGTTTGAATTTTTTCCCACATTTCACTTTGTTTTTTGTAGTTGAACTTTTTCGGTTAAAATTTTTTTTAGTTTTTCCTTTAATTTTTTTTTTTTTTTTTGTTTTAACTTTTTTCCCCTAAAATATTTGTGCTCGTTCGCTGTATTTGTTGTTGTTGTTGTTGCATTTCTTTTTGCATATCGCTGCAAAACGCTGCGGGAAATCGCGCAAGTAGCTGCTTTGGCATCAGGTAATTGCTGCGCGGTTTGTTGCCGCTCTACTTGCTTCTACTACTCCTACAATATATATATATATGGGTATGTATGGATCCTTTATATAGTATATATGTGGTACTCGTCTTCTCTAGTTTAGACTTGTGTATTTGCGTGTCTAGATTGCATGCACACAATTACAATTGCACTAACTCAAATGTGTTGAAGCGCATGCCAGCGGCTGCGTTTAGAGAGTTTTCCGCAATGGTTTTTCTTTGTGGACTTAATGCATTGCATACTAGTTGAAATGCTGCTTTTTGGTGTTGGAAAAGTGTCTGTAATGGCTTTCTTTTTTTTGCGTTATGACAATTGAAATTTCGATGTTGTACTAAGTAGTTAATAGTTTAAAGCATAAATGTAGATGTTTATGATCTATGAGCTGCGTCAGCTACATCATTTTGGTAAAGAATTCTCATTAAACATTCAATTGTTACATTCTTTGCTTCAAGTTCAAACCAGAACCATCTAAATATGTCTCCTTTTCAACGTCGAACATACTAAATTTCATAATCCGCAAAAGCTTTCAGACATAAACTCAAGACAAGTTGATGCATACTCCACGAAGACGATAAAAAGAAATTATTTGACAATGATAAGAAAAATAACAATAAGCAATTTGTCAAGCACATTGGTCACATTCACATTTTACGCTACAGTCGTCGTCGTCGTCGTGGTCGCTGGTCGCCAGCGACAGTGACAGGATCCACTTATTGCAGGAAAGCATAAATTCACCACTTAGTAAGCACATCTCGAGTGCCTTCGATCTTTGTGCAAATGTGGGTGGAGTACATAAAAAGCAACGATTACTCATGCGGTGCCCGACTGCTTGACAAAGGACTCGCGGCAGACAGCAGCAAAGGACCAAAGGATTAACAGCGAACGCCAAGGAAAAAAAAAAAGCAAACACAAGAAAAATAACTGAACAGAAATAAAGAAAACAATAGCCACGGAGCCAGAGAACCGGCGCCCGAGTTGTGAATCGCCGATTTTAATGCTCCAACTCCACTAAAATGAGAAATGGCTGCTGCTGCTGCTGTCAGAATTGCATTTCCCGTTCAACTTAATTTTGCGCTGAAGCGCACCCGACTGAATGCCGTGCTGTCTGTATATATCACAGTGTCTGTGTGTAGAGGTACTATGTCTGAGCTATAAAAGCGCGCAGCTCGCTACAGATACGCTTTGATTTTCTGCTCGTTTTGGCTACTCCCTCACAGCAACAGCAATTTTCCATTCAGAAGCACAAACGCAAGGGCAACGGAAATGCACTACAACTATTGCCACTCAGTCATACTCAGTCCTTCTTTAGTCGCGTAAAAAGATGCAAAAAAGATGCTAAAGGGGGGATAAGCATATAAATTAAATAAAATTTTCATTTACAAGCGCCAAACAAAAAACAAAAAAAAAGTTAAATTCATAAAAGAAACAATATTTCTTCGCTCCTGTTTCGTTTGGTTTCGCTTCACTTAATTGTTGTTTGTTGTTTTTCCTGTTACTGATCATCATCAGCAGCAAAAATAATAAAAGACGAATTCGCGTTGTTTTTCGAACGTTAGCATCGCCAATTAAAGTCCTGCTTGCTATATTCATTTCATTCCGTACTGCTTGTTGTCCCTGTTTTGAGACAATTAAAAGCATAAAAGGATAAGAGTTTGCAAATGAAAACGATATCAATTAAATTCGTAAATGAAAACAAACGAACTGCATGTAAAAAAAAAATGCTGTAGCGTGAAATAGTCATTTTGTCATGAAGACTTTTCTTCGTTTTTCGTTTAAATTAAATTAATCTTGTAGATATCGAGTCAGCGAGATGAACTTCGACTCAATTAACTATTTTGCAATAGCGTTTAGAAATTTAAATTTGAATAATCCATTCGGCCCTTTGACGCTTGGTTTCAGTGTCGCATTGAAAACACCATGTCTCGCCACCAGTAACAATGTTGAAAGGGAAGTTTTTATTCTTTTTGACATCTTTAATGATGTATTTCGAATGATGCATACAATGCGGAACAAATCGTGCACACTCTTTCCTGAAGCCAAATGAACGACCAAAATGCAATGGATGCAATCTCTGGACATTCCTAGATCCGTTTCCATGAACCGCAATGACGTATGCCTTGTCAACACTAGCTCGAATAATGAAGACAGACTAATCGATTTCACCGCAGCTCAAAACATGGTAGTTAGTAGTACCAGATTTTAACACCTTAACATTCACAAGGCTACATGGCTGAGTCCAGTTCAAATAACATGCAACCAAATTTATCATGTTTTGATTAACGGAAGGCACGCATCGAGCGTTGAACATTGACTCGGACCACTATCTTGTCGCAGCCAAGGTATGCACTAGGCTCAGCGTAGTGCACGCCGCACGTTCCAACATGCAACGAAAGCTAGACGTCGGCAAGCTGCAATCATAACAGACTGCCGCAGTCTTTTCAAACAAAATCTCCCGACTGCTCCGGGAAACCTCTTCGTCTTCTCGAGATAAATGTGAGCAGTGGAAACATATCACTCGCTCCATGGATAGTGCTGCCAAGGATGTCATTGGTTATGCAAAACCTGTAAAGAATGCTTGGTAAGACGAGGAGTGTCGCAATGCTACTGCAGAGAAGAACGCTTCCTATCAGTGAACTCAGCAGTCGGGAGCAACGCGAGCTGTTAGAGAGCAATATCGAGAGAAACGGGGAGAGGAGAAACGCCTTTTCAGACGCAAGAAAAAGGAGCAAGAAAAGCGGGAGTTTGAGGATGTTGAGATGTTACGTGACAGAAATGAAGCTCGAAAATTCTATCAAAAGGTCAAGCGTCTGACTGAAGGTTTTAAGCCCGGAGAAACTTTCTGTAAGAATGACAATGGAAATCTGGTAACGGCTGAATAGGAATCACTGAAATTATTGAGGAGTCATTTCTCCAACCAACTCGGAGGCGATGAAGCGCACAATTCCGTCAATAGAGAAATGACACCGGAACCGCCAGTTAATGATGGCACTATTGCAGAACCACCGGACTATAACGAGGTCGATTCAGTTATTAAAAAGCTGAAAAATAACAAAGCGGCAGGTTTTGATGTGCTGCCAGCTGAGTTATTTAAGACCGGTGGCGAAGAGGTGCTAAGGAGTATGCACCAACTTTTATGCAAGATATGGTCCGATGAACGCATACCCAATGACTGGAATCTCAGTGTTCTCTGTCCTATCTTTAAGAAAGGAGACCCCGCTGTTTGCGCCAACTACCGCGGAATAAGTCTTCTTTCCATTGGATATAAGATTCTGTCGCGCGTAATTGTGTAATAGGCTGAAGCCATATACGGACTCACTGATAGGACGATATCAGTGTGGCTTCAGACCAAAAAGGTCGACCAGTGACCAAATATTCACATTACGCCAAATCTTGGAAAAGACCCGTGAGTTCAACAAAGACACACACCACCTATTTGTCGACTATAAAGCCGCTTTCGACACGCCGATACGATCGAAGTTTTTCGACGCCCTGTCTGCACTAGGTATCCCGGCAAAGATTGTTCGTCTTTGCATGACGACGCTATCTAACACACAAAACGTTGTCAGGGTGGGGAAAAACCTCTCCGACCCCTTTGATACCAAGAGAGGTTTCAGGCAGGACGATGCTCTGTCGTGCGATTTTTTCAATCTTCTGATGGAATACATCCTACGCCAGTGCCCGTACATACAGAGTATGTCGGGCTTGATCTTCCAAAAGGAAGTGATGCTGCTCGCTTACGCCGATGACATCGATATCATCGGCACGCAGAAACGGCGAGTCAGCAAGGCGTTCTCAGAGATTGAAAAACAGTCTCGGCTCATGGGTCTAGCGGTGAATGAGGACAAGACGAAGTACTTGGTAGTCTTCTCGCACTCCGTCATCGCGTCTTGGACGTTCAGTGACGATGGAGAATTTCAACTTCAGTGTTGTAGAAAACTTCGTCTATCTTGGATCCGAGATAACCAGCAACAACAACGTCAGCCTGGAGATCAGGCGAAGAATCACGCTTGCAAACAGATGCTTTTTTGGGCTGAGCAAGCAAATGAGAAGTAAAGCCCTCTCTCGAAAGACGAAAATCAAGATCTATAAGACGCTGATACTCCCGGTCTTATTGTATGGCGCAGAGGCATGGACCGTGATTGAGTCGGATGAGACAGCGTTGGAAGTCTTCGAGAGAAAGATTCTTCGCAGGATTTTCGGTCCTATTAGAGTCGGCGACGAGTTTGGCCAGCCCGCGAGCTGTATGAGCTATTCGATGAGGTTGACATAGTCCAGCGCATAAAATTCCAGCGGCTGCACTGGGCTGGGCACCTCATTCGAATGGATGAAAGAGCTCCAGCACACATGGTTTACATGGGGGGCCCAAACTTGATTGGTGGACGCCGAAATAGAGGACGACCGGGCACTCGTTGGAATGACCAGGTATGGAGAGATCTCTCCGTACTTGGCATTCAAAACGACTGGCGCCACATGACCGGAATACGGTTGATGGCCATTTAAGCAAGTAATTAAGTATTATTTCTAAGTATGAGGCCATACTTTGAAAGACTGACAGAAGAAGAGCAAAGTTTTTTCTTTAATTATTTTTTTTTCCTGCTCAGCTTCAAAGTGCGATGTTTCACAGTGAAAACAAGGAATATGTTTGCAAATTTGGTTTGTGTTTAGCATTCGTACCATGGCTCGCTAAGAAGCAGAAACTTGATGAAAGTCAAGACAAACGCCATATTCTATCCAGATCTAAGGACAAAAAACATATTTTGTTTGTCGCAATGAAATTGCCATCGGTGTTTTGAGGTGGATATATTGTTATGTGTCGATTTATATTGACGATATTGATAAAACAAATCTCATGAAGCAGCTAAAAAATATTCATTTTCAGTTTTTAATTAAAAGCTTGTAAGCAAGATACTAGCAGATGTCATCAGACTGCAACTTAAAAGTATTAAAAATTATTTACTAACTTTTTTGTAGCTTTAACCAACAACCAGTAAGTAAAATCTACTCTAAATCAGTTAACAGTTTTGCAAAATTGTTTTCAATTCAATTTAAAAACTATAAAACTTTAAAAAAAAAAACAAATAAATTTAGGCACAAACAAAAATCTGTGCACATATGTAAATCGAATGATGTGTGGCTCGAATGTGTAAATAAAGAAATTCGCAGGATATGAAAATGCCAAATGATGCATTCACAATTAAACCAAATCCAAAATGAGGTTACTAGGCTAGTTGGCAGCGTTGTTGCTTATGCAATTGTCGTCACAATTCAAATACCAATCAGGCCAAGCCGCATGCCGCACATATATGTATTTACAAAGCGGCAGATTCATGCATTTACATGGATATATTTACAGAGAGATGCAAATGCTATGCAGGATAAAGTTACTAGGAAATGCTGCATATAGGCAGACATGCGAATGCATACACGCGCAAAAGCTGAAGCATTTCCGTTTTTGCAATGGCTTATTTATAACACAGACGGACACAGCGTCAGACAAGCAACAACCATATAATATATTGTATATATATAAATCGAAATGTATGTTTAACCGATTGCATATATCATGCTATGTCTGTATGTGTGTATGTATGTAACTATTTGTTAGGGCTGTCTGTGTTTATTTGCGCCCATGTGTCACACAGAAATTGTGTCAAATTTAATTCGGAATATGTTGAAATTGTTGAGAAATTTTTGGTTTTGCTATTGCAATTCGTTTTATACAATCCGCTCTACATGCTGCCGCCCCTTTGAATGAATGAAATTAAAATCGAAATTTACGACTTTGTTGAATTTTGGTTTTTCGATTTTTAGGCAAAGCAAGGCAAGCCGACAGCAGTGACAGCAAAACCTTTCATTACCTAATGGTGCGAAATTTTCCAATTACCAAATCGAATTACTCGATCGAGTGTAAAAGTTTTTCTCCATATGCACTACATAAAGCAATTGAATCGATGGCAAACAGATTAGACAGCCGACAAAACTCTTTCACAGACAACTAAAATTTGCTGCTAAATTAAGTCGTTCCGAAAATTATGCTGCATATTGAAAGTTTTTCCCTATAAAGTGAAAGCTTAAAACTAACTGTTCACGTCATACGTAAGCTGCACACAGCTGGACAGCAGCAAGCGACTGGACAAAACCCTTCTACAAATAACTATGGCAAAAGCGTCAAAAGGACTACAAAAAAAAAAAATGTAAAGAAATTGAGCAGAATAAAAATGAAAAGTTCACAGTAGAAAAAATGAAAATTTATAAACAAAATATAAGAAAAAAAAATTATAAGAAGTGAAAAGTGCGCGAAATGAAGCGTACTCAAGTGTAGAACTGATGATAGTCAGCAGCAGCAGCAGCAGCAGAAGAGTAGCGCATCTATAATGTCTACGACAGGGAGCAACTGGCCATAAGTACAAAGTTTTGTCCTGCTGCTTGGCGCTTAGTTAACTGCTACCGCAGCTGCGACTTCTGCTACGCTGCCGCTGTTTCAAAGATTTTGCGCATGTAAGACACTCGCGACTGGCGCGATACTGCAAAGCAAAAGTCGTTAAAAGTTTATGAAAGTCAAACAAAGTGTAGAGTCGAGCAAAGAAAGATATTACAAAAAAAAAAATTAAAAATTATACTCGATCATATCGAAGCTTTTGTATCCTTTACAAGCAATTTTTTAAATTACTTCCAAGGGACAAGCATATAATAGAAAAAGCAGTCCTAGACGATCTACAGCGTGGTTTTTAAAGTAATTAGCCTTACAAAGATATTTCAGTACTTTCAATTGAATATTTAATACTTCAAACTAATCCTTTTCTTTCTTTTTAATTAGGCGACAATCAGCGATTAAGGATTTTCACCTAATTTTAGTTTATTAAATAGAAAAGAAAAAATCCATCTAATCCTAAAGTGATTAATTTCAGATTGCTAGTCGTGAGACAATTCTGGATCAAAGGTCTGGCTTTCATAATGTCTGCTGAAGAAATAGCAAATCTGATCGCCCACATGAGTCATATTAAGATTCAAAGTATCAAGTATAGCCTGTCATCGTTCTATGTACAGCTGTTCTGTGGCACAAATGCAACTCGATCAAGCAATAAACGTTTAAAATATGCATCATGAGCAAGCCTGAAGATAAACAGCATCTACCATAATTGACTGATATAACTTAGGATTACTGCCTGGCTTACCGGATTTTTAGATCATTCTTACTATTATTCTATTCCAAGCATTGAAAAGCGTAACTAGAAACAGAAGAATCTTTACTGGCAGGGTAAGATGCTTTGTTTGTTTTTAACATAGGAGAGGACCAAGCCAACTGCCTTATGGTACATAGCTGCGGAGCCCGGAGAGCTCATCTTTAACCTTAACTGTGAAGGAACGGGCAATGCAAGTAAAACAACAAGAGAAGGAATTGCAACGCTGATAATTTTCTTTTAATTTTGAAGACAAGACCTTCCAGCCACATCCTATCAAAGGCTTGTTGTATTATCAAGAAAAACAGCGGAGCTATACTGTTTATTCTCAAAAGCCTTTTAAATATGTATGCCTAAAGCTAAACTGGTGATCAAGAATGTCACTCTGGACGCCCAATGCTGCTAATATTCTTTCGAATATTTTAGAGAAATTCGGTAGCAAACTTATTGGTCTGTTTGGAAACAACAAGGTTTTCCGGCTTGCCAGGTTTCGGTATCATTGCAATCACAGCGCACTTCCACTGCCAGGGGAAGTGGTAGATGCGAACCATGGTATTAAAAATAAATGCTAAGAAAATTATTATTTTTTCAGGCAGAGCCTTTGCCACTTATCCATCTATTCCATCATATTCTGGTGCCTTGTTTTTATTTAGTAGTTTAAGCTGTTGCCGAACTTCTTGCGAAGAAATAGGTTTAATAGAGGTCAGTGTTGTCAAAGGGGTCAGCGAAATCAAAAGGTGTCAAGCGTCCTTCAAACTCAGCAGCAAATACTTCAGTCTGAAGATCTTGTCGGTCCATGTGTTGTGGGCACTTGTCGTAAAGGCTGCCGCTTAACACAGCGCCTTGCTTTGCACAAGTTGAAGCCAACTTTTTTGTTTTGTTTTCAACTCAGTAGCAACTCTACAACAGTCTAAACAGTCCCTTTCATTCCGGCTGCGGAAAATCTATGAGCACAGCTTTTAAAAGTGGCCTGGTTGGATCAGCTAGGCAGCGAGATGGCGAATGCTGTGTGGCTTGTTGAACAGCTTCATAAATGTTGCGGGTGAGCAGCTCGACCGCATCGTCAACGTCTTCAGAAGCAGAAAGTTCCATGTTGAGGTTGAGTAGTTGGTCCAGTCGTTCCTTAAATATTGGAACTTTAGCGTGCGCTGGCAACAATCTAGGCTTTAGAACGTAGGAACACGCTGATAATCTAGCTTCAACTATTAGCGGCAAGTGAACTGAATCTGAGGTAATCCGACGGCTAGACTGAGCGTATACAGCAAAGTCCAATGCATCAGGGAGACGGTTCCTATCGTACGGGTACTATGTTGGGGCCTCAGTTGCCATGTTAATATTGACTAACACATCAAACAGCGCACAACCTTTCGGATTTGAAAATCTAGACAGTGTTTAGCAATCCAGTCATCAGCAGCCAAGAACTTGAGACCAAGTTTATCAAAAACTTAGTTCTGAAAGTATCATCATCTCAGAAAGTATAGTATAGAGCAGCAAAGATTATATCTCCGCAATTGGTGGAGACTTTGATGACTTAGACTTATCTTCTAAATTGAAACAAAAAATTGTTTGTGTTTGGTTTAGCTAGGAACACCGAATACCACTTGGATTCAGTTAATAAATTATACCAATTTATTATTATTAGGAAGTATTATTACGATGTATAACCTTATTTTGAAAGCCACAAAATAAAATTTAATGATTGTTGGTTCATTTAAACATTCTCCAACACTTTTTTGATTATATGTGCTTTCTACAAATTGTACGACCAATTGCGATAATCATTTCAATTAAACTATTACATTTCAAAAGAGTATAAGTAGAAAAAAAAATTATAATTTGATGTGCCATGAAAAGTGGAACCGTCAACCAGCACAACCAACTACAACAGCGGTCAGTCTTTGACGTTTTTCTGATTGCATTTCATATTTTCCACTGTTAACTGCAAACGTTTCGCTACTTGTTTTCCATTTTGTACAGTCTACAGCAAAAATATTTTATTTTGTTATTTTTTCTAAATACAGCCAATGGCATTTGCTCGAGTGTTGGAACTCAGAAAAACAGGCAAACAAACTATGCAGATGCAGATACCCGCAGATATAATATAATACTACAACAACGACAATAATGCGCACACTTCGTTGTCGCTGTTGTCAACGCTGTCGACGGCGCTTTAAGTTGAGCTTCGCTTAGTTTCAACCATCCATCCGTCGTCCATCTATGATGTACTCTCGTCTAGCCGCATTGTTTCCGCTGCTGCTACAGCTGCTGCTGCTGCTGCTGCTGCACGCCGCCATGTTGTCAACCGACAACGACTTCCGTTTTGCAAAATGATTTGATGGCGGCATATCCGCTTCAACTGTTCGCCACATTGTTGTTGTCATACTTTCCTTCTTTTTTTTTTTTTTTTGTCTTTTCTTTACTTATAATCTTTAGCAATTTTTTGCCGCAATGCCTTTTCCTATTATTTTAACTATTTTTCTTATGCGCGTCGTCATTTTTTCATCACTTCACTGTAGCCATTTTTATTTTATTATTTATTCTTTTTTTTTTTTTTTGTACTGCTGGTCCTTTATCAATTTGCATGATGAAGTTTTTATTTAACTTTTGGCTTCTAACTTTGCGATTTACTTTATAATACGCCAGCCCTATCTCTCTTTTTTTTTTTTTTTCTTATACTTTGTTTCATTCTAACTGTATAAATATAATATTTAAGCAGCATTTTACCTGCCGCAGGACTTGCTTAAGTAATATAAGCCGTCGTCGTTGTTGTCTCTGTTGTGCTTAGCTTCGTATTTTCTTTTTTATTATTTTCTTGTCTCCATTGAAAATCCATTTTAATTTTAACTGTCAAAGTGTTGCATGGAAATCATAAATTTTATTAACCGCAACCAGTCAGCCATTTCGGAAAAATTGACCCGACCTCTTCACATCCATTAACCGGCGTCGAAGAGCTGCTGCAGCACCAAAAGTCAGCAAGACAGTTTAATAAAAAAGTTTAGAGGCAAGAAAAAATAAAAAATTAAAAAGTTTGCCTTTATTTATTTTTTTTTTTTTTAATACTTTGCTGTCTTTTTTATTATTTTGAGTGGCCTGCTTTATGCGCCTACCATATACCATATACTGCCTGCCTGCCTGCCATATACTTCTAATAAAGTCGTAATAACTTCATCATTATTGGCGCATAAAACAAAATTTATTTATTTCAACGTCTTTTCTCTCCCAATATATTAGATGAAATAAATGCTTTTATGCGCTCAACTTTTTTACTTCTTTATTATTTTTTTTTATTTTTTTTTTTTAGGGGTGGGGGGGTGTTAAAATTGCAAGGGTGTGCCGCCCACAATGAAGTATGTATGTCAGTCCGCTGTGCTGCCCATTCTACTAATGTCCTGGCCCTCGGCATGTGTTTTATATTTTACCTGCGTTGCGTGCTGCTCTTTTTCACTGATTGAACTGTTGCTGGGCGGCAACGTTCTGTGAGATTTTTTCAAGAATTTCATTTCTTTTGGACGCATTTAATGAACTATGATGAGGGTAGGCTGGCTAGCTTACCAGGAGGCTGTACGTTTGACCACTGTCTACTGTTGAAGTTTAACTCCCAATGGATTTAAGACTTTTTCTACCCTTTTCTAGTGTTATTGAAGATTTTTTTTTTTTTTTTCATTATTAACTTACGTTGCTTTTGGGACTGAAACATTTTATTATTTTTTATTGATTGTATAAATATTTTAGCGTATCATTTGGTTTAAAAATTTATAATTCTGAATATGGTACCATCTCGGAGATCCGAACTTCATTTCAGCAGTTCTCGAATTTACTCAAGCGTTCGATGGTGTCAAGTAAAAATTTTAAGCACTGCTTTGCCGACATTCATACAAGTTTCTTGAGTCATTTCTCAGTAGACGAGAATTTGCAGTGAGACAAAATTGGGAACATCTATGGATCGCAATAATGATGTGTTGGCTCGACTTATTCAAATAAACGAGTACAATATAAGAATTTCTGCTAATAATTCACCAAACTTGTTACATGTTAACTTGTCTGAGGTACAAAATATGGATTCCCATTCCAACGAGATATTAAGTTCTCAAAGTAACTCATATCAAATATTAAATATTTTGATGGAGAACCAGAAAGAGCCATCCACACTACGCTTCGCTTCAAACTATTTCTATTACTCATACATCTGCTTCTTCACTTCGGCTTTTTATGAAATTTTGATAATTTCAATGAATAAACAAACTTCGCAAGAACCCGAATTTAAGAAAAAAGCGTTTCCATCCAAACAAATCGCACGGATATAAGTTGTGAAGGTTTACTAATAAGTTCTAAAGGCAACTGTTGCATAACACACATCTAATCAAATAAAGATTAATAATTGATGCCGTTCTATTGAAGAGAATGTTGAAAATTTTCGCTTCAACTGTTGTTGTTGATTGCCACATTCCTTGCTCTTCAATAGAATAAATCTGATATGTCTCATACGCGAAGGTTAATCTGCCACAAATTGCACAACGACGGCAACGAGATTCACTCTAACAAGGCTTTACTTGTAATAGTTGTACTTTTACTGGTAAATTTTTTAACTCTAGATAAGAATAAATATGAAGGTCAGATTGAGTTCTATATAAAGTACAACATTTAAGGATTGATATTGTATGACCTATACCAAATGAACAAAGTATTATTTCTGATTTTCAGTTTGGTTTCAGAGAGTAGTGCAGCTCCTACTTGACCATTGGAACATTAAAATTTACACCTAATATTCTGCGAACTGCTCATACATGCTGGCATGCTGCACCTCAGTCAATCTCAATAATAATAGGTTGAAACAAAAAGTCGTTCGTATTTCGTTCGCTTTATTTCAAATCTTAAAAAAATTGCGTACAATCATAGGATTTAGTTCAAATAAGCGCAGTTTTGATCAATAATTTCTTTATAAAAGTATATTAAATAACCGTTATATCGAGGTTTTTTCTGAAACTTTTGTAAACATCCAGGTATGCTACTATCGAGAAGCAATAATATGATGAGCACAATCTATAAAGAATGAATGTCCCTATGAAAAAATATTAATATTGTATGGTACAGCAGCGATGAAAATAAAGTCATGGTCTTTAAGAAGTATCTAGAGATAGTTGAGACTTAGTACACTGCCTATCCCAATGCAACACCAGCAAGTATTGGTCGTATCGAAGAAAATGTGCCTTCGAAAAAGTAAGATTTTAAGATACTGTAATAAGCCGCTGGTAGATTTGATTTGATTTTTAACATCAGTCCCTCAATCCAAACTCGGTCAAAAGCCTGTTGAACATCTAAGAAAAGAGCACAGCTGTATGGTTTCTCTTCAAAAGCATCAAGGATGTAAGGAACAACTCTATGCACTTGCTCTGGAGTGCCGTGCTGATGGCAATCGAAGATGATGTTTCATTTCATTCAAAATTGGCAATAATCTGTCCAGAAATATTCTTTCGAATAACTGCGAGAATAATGGAAGTAAACTGATCGGTCTGTATGAGTCGATCTGTCCTTCGGGCTTTCCAGGTTTCAGTATCATTGGAACATGGCATTAAATAAGAGCACGAGGAACAGAATGCCATGAACTGATAGACACTTGGCAGTCTTGCTGTCTATACCATTGTAACCAGGAGCTTTTCGCGGTTTTAGTGCACTGATTTTCTGTTTAACTTCTTGAAAAGTAACAGGTGGAGAGCATGGTAGTGAAAGTTGGTCCAAAGTGTTAGTAACATCTGCTGGTGAGGTCAGATCGAATTGTTTGAAACGATTTTCTAGACTATCGGCAAAAGTTTCAGCTTTCTCCTCGACGGAGCGGCATCAACTGTTATTTTCCGTTTGTATAGATGTGTTACGCTTTGTTTGTCCATTGATTTTTGAGTAAACCTCCACAAGTTGCAATCGTGGGACTTAACTGATTCCGCATTGTGCAGCAATTTATCGAAGAAGTCACTTTTTGCTTCGTTCAGCTGCAACCAGTTTTCAAGCTCTGTTGTCCAGTTCGCTGCGAGTTCGCATGAAGCGTCGCCTAAGACTACGCTTGAGTCTAACTAGATTCAGAACTTCAGGTGTCATAAAAGTCCTATATGGAGCAGCTAGGATTGTGAGAACGTTGTCAAAGTGTAGCAAAATTAGCTGCCGTGTATATATTCCTTAGGAATAATTCTGCAGCGTCATCAATGTCTTCACAAATATTTATCTCCCAATTGAGGTTTAGTAACTGACTCAGTTTTAATGAAAACGATCGATCCTCACGTAAGATGATAACAATTTAGGCCTTATGCACGAAAATTAAGCATCCACGCTAAATTCGATGATCAACGGAATGTGGTCAGAACTTAGATTCGCGACATCAGTAATAGAAAGTCTTGAGCCAATAGCACTGGGAGTTTGGTTACTATACGGAAAATGCGTAGGAGAACCAGTAACCAAAACCTGCAGATTTGTACTTGAAATGAGATCAAACAATCCCCAATGGCGATTTTAGGCATTCCAATCACCAGCAATCTGAAAATTTGGACCATGTTCTTCAAATATTTTCTGAAAATCTATCAAATTCCAATCAAAGTTGGGTACTGAGGCCAGTATTATTTCCCCGAAGTCACCACAAACTTTGACGCCAACACATTGAACGCATGTAGTAAACGGGAAAGTGGTTTATATCAGACTTTATGAGAACAGCAGTTCCTCCAGTGCTTCTATTGTCCGGATGATTGGCAGTGTGTTTGCCCCCCTCGTTTTACTGTAACCGAAAAACAATTCATAGACTTTTTTAACACATTGGGTGATCGCTTCTTAGCTGCAGGAGATTATAACGCGAAACATACCCATTGGGGATCACGGCTTTCAAATCCCAAAGGTAAATAGCTCTATAAAGCACTCATAAACACTCAAAAGAAGCTGGACTATGTCTCACCATCCGAGTACTGGCGCTAACGAGATTTGCTATGAAAATACCGGATCTTATAGACTTTGCAATTACACGAAAAATCTCAACTAGATTAATTTCTGCAGAATCAGATCTGTCATCGGATCACTCTCCCATAATTTTTAATCTATTGGAATACCCACAATACAAACGAAATCCCAGTTATCTCACCGCTTACAATACGAATTGGCTTAAATACAAAAAATATATAAGCAGCCACATTGAACTCAAACCTGGAGTAAACTGCGAAATGGATATAGACCACTCTGTCAGTGCCCTTAACTCAATTCTACTGCAGCAAAACACTCTACACCACAATTTAATTCACCTCCAACGACAAATCACACCATAACAAATAATCATATTGAACACCTGGTTGCAAAAAAACGCCGCCTAAGAAGAGAATGGCAAAACTTGAGATCTCCAGCTGCAAAATTAAGGCTGAAAACAGCTACTTGTGAGCTGACTACGGCCCTCAAAATTGAAGATAAGCTAGCCCAGAGAAGATACATCGAATGCCTCTCACCAAAAAACTCTAAATTTCCGTTATGGAAAGCTCGCTCTACTATTCAGCCACCCGCTGAGGTATCTAAACCCATTAGAGATAATTCTGGCAAATGGGCTCGCAGTGATGAAGAAAAGGCTAACATTTTTGCAGCACATCTTAGAAATGTCTTTCAGCCAAACCCGTCGACAAACGGTTTCGCTCTTCCTAAATATCCGGATAGGAACTATTCTCTCTCCCTCTCCGAATACACACACATGAAGTAAAAAACATCATAAAAAATCAGCTAAACCCAAAAAAGGCTGCAGGTCATGATCTTATTTCTCCAAAAATGATCGTGGAACTCCCCAGTCCAGCTATTAATTATATTACCAAACTGTTCAATGCCATTCAAAAAAAGTGGTTATTTCCCCACGCAGTGGAAAAAATCAATCATTGTCATGATCCCGAAGCACGGTAAGGATAAAACTTAGGCGGCATCATATAGAACCATAAGTCTTCTATCATGTCTGTCCAAGCTCTTTGAAAAGATTTTTTTTCTCACAAAAATAAGCCAGTACACTCAAAATAACATCCCTACCCATCAATTCGGTTTTCGCGAAAAGCATGGCACCATTGAACAAGTCAATCGTATTACCTCAGAGATTCGAACTGCGTTTGAGCACCGTGAATACTGCTCCGCAATCTTTTCGATATTGCCCAATACTCACAAGGTTCTTGAGTTCTATCTCAGCGAAAGAACCTTCGTTGTGCGACAAAATGATTTTCTAACAGTAGAGTAGGAAATCAAAGCTGGTGTGCGCCAAGGTAGCGTACTCGGCCCCATGCTATACGTGCTATACACATCAGATATCGCAATCAACCACAACCTCACAACATCAACATTTGCTGACGATACTGCAATATTAAGCAGGTCCCGATGCCCAATACAAGCTACAAATCGACTAGCAGATCACCTCATCCATCTCGAAGAGTGGCTGGGCAACTGGCGGATAAAAGTCAATGAACAAAAAAGTTACATTCACGCTCAATAGAGGTTCTTGCCCTACGCTAACTCTGAACAATATTACGATCCCAGAGGCCAATGAGGTCATGCATCTCGGCATTCATCTCGAAAGACGACTCACATACCGCAAAACATATTGAAGCGAAAAAAACACAAATTAAGCTGAAGGCCAACTCCCTACACTGGCTTATTAATTCACGATCACCCTTAAATCTGGATTACAAGGTGTTGCTTTATAACACAGTAATAAAGCCTATTTGGACATACGGATGCCAGCTATGGGGCAATGCAAGCGCCAGCAATGTGGAAATAATTCAAAGAACTCAATCTTAAATTCTTAGAACAATAACTGGTGCACCATGGTACATTCAAAACGATTGTATTCATAGAGATCTGAATATCCCAACTGTTCAGTCTGAAATAGCTCGAACAAAACGAAACTATTCTCAAAAACTCGACTATCACCCAAACCCGCTCGCAAGAGCTCGCACTCAACAAAATAACACAACGCGACTCAGGAGAAATGACCTCCCAAGCTCAGTGTTAAGTTCTTAGAGCCGCTGTAAATTACTAGCCTCCATCTGGATGGCTAGTACATATTATAAGTTTAGATTTAAGAATTTATTGTTAATTATTTCTAGTACTAAGAAAAGGAGTTACAATAAATAAGAAAAAAGTAGAAAAAAAAATGTGTTTCTTTGATAAGCATGACATTAATTCCATGCGTTTCGGATGAATACCTCCAGTTCATTGGCGTGTTGTACAAGACCAGATGACCGAGTCGACTAATTAACCTCACACCTATAATCATTCTAAAGCTATTCACTTTTAAAAAACATTTTTGAATATAATTTTAATGAAATGCAGATACATTTTTGCAAATAAATGAAATTACTATAACAATTCGTGAAACACACACAAAATCTTTCCATATTTTTTTGCCATATTTATATTTGAATAATATTTATGTGGCCAACGTTTATAAATTTGTATGCAATTTAAAATATAAACATTTAAGCATTGGCTTACTTTAATGCAAGCCACCCTAATGTATCTGCAGCTAACACGTGTATACAAGTACGGATAGATAGAAAATTATTTTACCACAAACTGCAAATGCAAATGGAAAATGATGAAAATTGAAAAATTCGTATGTACACGTATATGAAGAATAATAATGGAATGTCAGCTTATTTATTCATATTTTAGAATTAACAATAGAAGCAAAGCAAAGCAAAGCAAAAGAAAATAACTACATCTGCTTTGCTTATGCAGTTGTAGATTTTTTAGTAAAACAAGATGAAATACAATAAAAAAGAAGCTTAAAAGTAGAAGAAGCAGATGAATAAGAGTAGCAGTGTTGGAAGATGATAGCAGCAGCAAAGGTGTCTGACAGTTGCATGAAGCTATAAATTGTTAACAATGCTGACAGCGAAGCATTGAGCGGAGCATGTATATATATATAATATATATATATATACATAATGGTATACATAACTCCAACACAAGCTTAACTAACTGTAAAATTTCTTATTGTGATTGCGTTTGTCGTTACGTTAGTTTACAAGTGAATCGAGATACGTTATGGGTGGGGATGTGTAAGATACATTCAACTTACGCCACCGATCTAACGAAGGAGTTTAACGCTGCAGGCAGCAAACGCAGCAGTGCGGGAAAACATTGAAAAATGTGCAAAGCACTTCTAGGGTGCACTGCAGTCGTACAGAAATGTTGGTAGTATGCAGAGCAAGAATGTAGCAGCAAATGCAAAGACGGACATTCCAAGTTATGAAAATCTTTCTAAAGCGCATTGAACTGTGGAAATTGCAAGCAATTTAATTTGAGAAAAATCGCTTGCAATGACAATGACAGCGTGTGTGCGTGTGAAAATGGCAAAAATTTAAGTTTTGCAAACGAGTGGAAAAAACTTTTTAAAGTAGTTCAAAAGAGACTGCAATACAAGTAAAACTTACAACCAACCGTGCTGACATTGCAGGCGAAAAACGCAAAGAATATCAACTACAACTACAGAAAATATGTTCATATTTCGTTTTTCGTCGTGGGTTCTGATAAGAGTTTATTTTGTATAGCAGCAAGGAATTATAGATTAACTGAAAATTCCAATAGAATAGTATAGAGAGGACCAGATCTTGGATTGAATTTCGATATGCTTGAAATACATGCAATAGATCAACTGATGAATAGTCTTACAAACAGAAAATCGGACTCACTACTTTTCTTTTGACGTAAACTTCCGCCACAAATCTTCTCACCATGAAAGTCGCTTATATACTAAACAAAATATGCCGACATATAGGAGAACAGCCAACAATTGTTCGCCACATGGTAGTTATAGACTAAACAAAGCGCTTTCTTTCGAAGCTGTTAATAGCCAACAACAGATTGTGACTAGTAGCTCACCTCACATACACAAATGAATAGCATAAATGAAATTCGCTCTCTGTAAGAGCACCAAATATGATTCAAGAGAAGAGTAAAACGTTGTGCACAAAATTAAACAGCAACAACAACAGCATCTCTCTCTCTCTCTCTAACTCACGCATAAATACTCATTCTCTACGCTTCAGACGCACAAGCCAATCATCTTGAATTCCGTTTCACTTTTTTTAAACTTTTACAATGCCAAAAAAGTTTCATTTCAAAAATAAAGGTTGTATTGCATCCCTGAGGAAGATGTAGCGGGTGACACCTTTTGAGCTGTTATCAAGTAGGTTGATGGCAAGCGTGTTGGTGTTGGTTTCCTGTTGAGACAATTCAACTAGAAGTTGCTTCATGGTGACCCCAAGGCCCACCGAGTTCTTCGTTGAACATAATTCTTAGAGTCCTGTTTTGAAAGTTTTGAATAATAGTGCAGTTGCTTCTGTTGGCAGTGTCGCAGATCAGCATTCCGTAGCTTCTTATAGGTTTAAGAAAAAGAATTTTTAGCCTTTCGTTGAGTTGAGTCCTTTTGGTGAGCACATGAGAACGCCATGTTCCTCTTCTACGAGTATCCAGCACCAAGCCAAGATACTGGGTTGAAGCGCTGCTTGGAATGGCTGTTCCATCGAGATAAACTATGGAAAAATCTCCTCTTCTCAGCGAAAAATTCGTTTAAGTGTACTTCTCGGGGTTCATCACAATGTTCCAACTCTTAAGCCAAGTATAGTGTTGGTGGCGAGCTGTCTTTAAAATGTTGACTGAAGCCACTTGTAGGGATAAATAGGATGCCAGGAAAGCCATGTCGTCGGCCAGTAGCTTATCTTTCTCGATGATCAGCATGTCACCTGTATAGAGCGTATAAAGGACGTGTCCAAGTACGCATCTCTATGAAACTCAGGCTATGACTTTTATATCAGAACTTTCTTCCCGTATCTCATAAAGAAATCGAATACTTCTGTCTTCGCTGAACTGACTTAGTACTATGCCAGAACACAAATTTGGCTTTAGAACGAAGCATTTATGTTCAGCATAGTACCACCGAGAGGTTAATATAATTATTGAAGTGCAAGAACACCGACAATACTGTTCTGCTGTCTTCTTAGTTGTGCAACAAGCGTCTGGCATTCTATTTATAAAGAAGAAATATCTCTCTGCGCCATACTTTCTGTTCCTGAATTCTTATCTGTTAGAAAATTATACGGATTAGACGAAGTCAATTTAAGCTACATGGAACAACCTGTCAGCTTAAAAGACTTCAGATTATGGAAAACAGAATTTTGTGGCAACATATCATACTCCTAATTGAAAGATAATAATTATATGATAACGAACTTTTATGAGAGCCCTCGTTTATAATGTACAAACTATACAAAATGCTTGCATAGTATATATTGTATGACTGCGCATTGTCATGGCTGAGTGCATTGAGCGCGAACTCGCGCGCAAGATATTTATGAGCTTCAAAATGTCATAACGAATGCCAAAGACGTCAACGAAATGGCAAAGGCAGCAGCAAAATGAAATGAAATGCAGAAGAAATAAAAAAAAAAAAAAACAAAAAAAAAAGTGTGCACAAAACTTAAAACATCCTACATACTCGTACATATGTAACACAGTTGGCAGGCAAAAGAAAGAAAGAAATGAAAGCAAGACAACTAAACTCTTGCCATTTCAACGACATATAAAGTTCTTTAGCAGGCTACATGCATGCATGCAACAAAATGCAACATAACTCGCAACATTTCCTACCAGCGGCAGCGGCAAGCAAGACAAGGACATTGCCGACGTTTTTGCAATTATAATGCCGCGCGCCACCAGCAGCGGAAACGGAAATGCCGAAAACGCGCGGACAAAGTTCACAAACCGCACCACTTGCCTCCTTAAAATGCTTGCGGGCCCGCATTCAGCTTGTGTGTATTTGTTAAAATTTCAAAATTTTCTGATGTCTTTTTTTTGTTTGTTTGATTGTGTTTTTCCTTTTGGCAAAACAAAAATAGAGCAAAGTAAAACAACCTTCGTACGCGTTTTAATGTGTCGCCGTGCATATTTGTATCTGCGTGCGTGTCTGTGTGTGTGTGTGTGTGTGTGTGTCGCACAGATAACAATGCCATATGCGGCATTTGTTAAGCAATACAATTACATTTGTCCTCACTTTTTGTACTGCACGCTGCTGCTTTTGCAATCGACAACAGGAAAATACGAAAATGGTGTTGCCACCTTGCTGCATGCGCCTGTTAGTATGCTACATATTTTTTCACTCTATTTGGTTTACTTTTCTGCAACTGCAACTCGCGTAGATGGCATTGCATTTCTTTGTATTGTATTTCTTTCAATGGCAGCCGCACGCAACTTTACGTTTTTTTATTTCTATTTTCTCTTTAGTATATTTATACCCTACACATATATTGAGCGTAGGGTATTATTAGTTTGTCGTAAACTTTGTAAATCAAACTAATAAAAGAGTGCAATCATGGCAGGAAAATTTAAACAAATTATTTTAAAACAATCTAGTTTAATTTTTTTGCAGTTTGAACAATGAAGTACAGAAAAATCGAAAGAAAGATTTTATTCAACAAAGCAAACGATGGACTTACTATAAAAATATTTAAGTAACGCAGAAGACCGAATTAAGAAAGTATTCCTTAAAGTGTTAACCAAAAGAAGTATTAAACAGCAAGAAATCCACGATGTTTTATTGGATTATTAACAATTATGCTAAAAAGTTACCATGACCGACTTGCTCAAAGTCTCGCACACTGACCACTTCATATCGCCTACTGCATTATGTCCTGTATATATCTTCATTCTACAAATTGTCGGACTCTCAAACCAATAGAAAATTCTCTCGACGAGTCAGCATCGCAATCAATTTAGAGAAAGATTCGCGGTAGCACATTTACATGGACCTCGGAGGGAGAACATGGATACCAAGTAGTGAAACCTAATATTAGAGGCTACATGAAGACATCAAATAAGCCGAAAAAAAAGAATGGTAGATCCATTTGATATATTTTCACATTGGCCGGAAGCATATTTTGGTCTCACTGGGTTGTACGTTTCGGTACGCCAAAGAACTCGTTAAAAAGGGGATGTAACCACAAGCATACCATCGCCAAGCCAATGGCCTTACCGAATTTTGACTTATGTCCTTCAAGGCATCATTGAAGCGTACAGCTTGGCTCATTTCTACTCGGCTTAGGCGCATCGACAGCAGCGTTGCTATATGATGCAACTATTCAACTTTCGCACGATTTCTTGAACACTCCGATCGATTCTAAAACATTCTAAACAAAATTTAATCAATATATGGATTAAAAGATGTTTTTACTCAAAGAAGGCATTAAAGATAACTAACACGTTTTCATTCGAGTAAATGCTGTCAAGCAACCTCTTGAATCACCTTATGAACCAAATGTAGTTGTGCGATGTAAAAATAAACGAGTCTTCATTGGCAGAATAAATAATTTAAGATAAATCGATTTATTAAAGACGCTACTGCTCAACAATTGGAGTTACAACGTCCCAATATCGGACCATCAAGGACCAGTTTTGGGTTCTGTTTTCTCATTTGTCATTTGTCGGGGACTTCCATCGCTTCGAGGAACGATGCAGTGAGTCTATTAACGATAAAAGTCAACGACAGAGACTCCTTCTACGAGCAAGACAATGAACTGAAAGGATGAATTCTCAACAAAGAAGACGAGGTTAAGCATTCAATTTTATCGACCAGAAATATATATTTTTGATCCACTTCGAGTTGCCTTGTACACAAATCGAAGATATGAATTAGTGTGGAATATTTTACTGGAATTAGTTTTGAAGTGAAACTTCTTTACGAAGGCTAAATTTTAAGGTTTTGAGGACATCGCGAGAGAGGAGAAACGAATTGAAGAGAAATAAACTTGTAAACTTGTAAAATTCCGGCGAATTCGTAGTCGAATGCAAGAATGCAAAAGAACGAAATCTCTATCTATTCCCGTTTGTAGCAACTTCGACTTAGAAGACGAAGAACGACCCGGAAGAATTGGAGACATTGCTCGATGAAGCTGCGTGCCAAACGCAAAAAGCACTTGCAAAAGCTTTGGGAGTTGATCAAGTAAACATTGCTTGCATCGGCTCGTCACTGGTGTTGAAAAAATGGATTCATCACAATAACCCCAAGCACGAGAAATCGTTTGTGGCAAGGTAATGCTCTATATTTGGTGGGATCACAAGGGTGTGTTGTATTATGAGTTCTTGAAATCGGGTCAGACGATCTATCGAATACAATTAATTCGTTTGAAGAGAGCGATTGTGGAAAAACTACCAGAATATGTGACCAGACACGCATCTATAATTTTCCAACATGACATTGCTCGACCACATGTTGCAGGACTATTTGGACCACAGTGTGTGGGAAGTTCTACCTCACCCGCCTTATAGCCCAGACATGGTTTCTTCTGATTGCTACTTGCGCTCATCGGAATACGCTTCACTTCAGAACAGGGTATCAATTCTTGGCCGCCAAGCTGAAGAAGTTCTTTTGGAATGGATTCGACAATCTGCCAGAAACATGGCTAAACGTCGTAGCTTCCGATGGACAATATTTTGAAAATTGCATATAGAACCAATATAGAACCAGTCTGAGGAAAAACCACGCGTATTAAGTAGAAGCTTAAAGCAATTAAGATAGCAGCCTATACTTTCTAGGTTCCAACGTATAACAAGTTTAACTCAAATGTGTCTGTCACTAATCGTGATTTCTGATACATAAATTAGTAAATGCAGAAAAAGGCGCATAACTATTTGATGTATTAGTTCGAATGAAGAGTATTAATGCTTCGTTAAGTTAGAATTAATTTAAATAAATGCATACAAAGACGAGTTCTACCACTTCTTTTTTTTTTCTTATTAAAATAATGCATGTTCATGTTCTCCAGTAAGCATATATTTTTTTATTATGTAGCAAGTCGTGTTGCACCAATTATTTAACACCTAACGCATAAGCATCGATAATACGTTGCTGAAACTGCTGAAGGAAATTTCATCTTAACAAAGCTACGAAACAATACAAAATTAAAACTTTTTCCAACATTAATGACACGCGGCGCTACGCCATTTTTTTAATTGCAACATTATTCTATATGACGCTGTTTCTAGGCGCTTCCGCATTATGCCAGCATTTTAATGGCTGCTGTTTTAGTTAAATTTTAATTTGGATTTTCGTAGAGCATTTTAAAAATTATTAACTGACCCAATTAAGGCATATAGAAACAAGTAAAATGCGTTTGAAAATTGTTATTAGATATAAGCCCAAATTAATATTTAAGCGCATTCATTACACTGGAAAATATTTTGAGCTTAACTTACTATAAAGGTCGGGTGAAAACATTTTTTCGACGTTTACAGTTCTTTCAAGTTTAATTTAAACTCTAAGCCATCTTGCTCATTTTTCGCTCGAGTTCAAGACTAAAGTTTTCCCATAGATAAACCTGTGCTTATGAAGAACAAATTTACATTCGATTTCAAGCAAATAATTTTTCAGTGTTCCCTCAGACATACGGACACACCTCAACTTCGCATACGCCGCATTGGGGCAAACGTTGTTGATCGCGTTTATTAGCTTTAACTTTTAACCCAATTATGAATTCCATTGTGGGGCGATAGCATCAATGAAAGCTAAAACGAAAGGTTAGCTTGGAAAAATCAAAACTAATTTAATCATGTTAATATAATTACAAAAAATTAAGTCATAATAAACGTGCAAAACACACACCTCGCTCCCTGCTACAGAAAAACATTCTAACACCTGCAGAGGAACATACGCAAACGAGCTAAATTATTTTTAATTCTCGATGGAATAAATGCGCACGAAATGAGCAGCCATAGGATGTGGCCGTATAAGCGCCTCAAACGCTGCGACAGCGATTAGAATAAATTTTTGCATGTTGCGCTGTTGTCGACGCAATCGAAGTCAGCGGTTCCCCTGACGCAGAGCAGGCAGATAGCTGGACAGACTGACAGACAGACAGACAAACAAAGCAGTCAGCAAGCCGCCGCGTGCTACGCATATTAACGAAATGATTATGAATTTCATAATTACATTTGCAAACATACACTCAAACACACACACCACCCACACACACAGACACAGATACAAAGCTATACAGTTAGAAGTATATGCCACAATGCAGCTTGGCGCTAAAGGTGTTTCTGTATGCGCAGCACAGCAGATGAGATAGTCGACTCAAAGCCGCACCACCAATCCGTTGTGTATTGCCAACCAACTGTGACGATATTTCGCGTGACGCGTGAGAAAATGCGGCGTATACGCAATTATTAATGTTGTTTAATTTTTATAGCATATTTTTGGGCGCAAATATTTGATGCTGCTGCTGCCACGTGATTAAATTAAATGTGCGATGCGACAAAAATAATTAAACGCGTCAATTTTCCAACGTACGAACGAACGAACGCATCAACATTTTGTTTGAATTCAATCGAATATCAAAAATCGGACATGAGGCATTGAGCCATATAATGCGTTCATTTTATGCGAGAAGTAATCCAATCAATTTTAATTTGGCCAAACAGCAAAAATCTTTTACCGCATAAACAGCAGAGCCCTAAAAAAAAGCATATCAAATCAAATTAAAGTAAAATACTCACACACTGTGGCAGGAATACAGAAATCGGAAGCAAAAGTGCTGGCATTACCTTTGAGCTTATAAATATTGCGCATAAGTGAAAATCGTGTGCACTTAACTAAATACCCGCAAAAAAAGAAAAAAAAACAGAAGAGAAAACACCCACACAGCGCCGTAACATAAATTTCATTTTGAAAATCGTAAAAAATTCAAGCACTTCAAGCAACCTTAGCTACTTAAAACAAATCCCAAAATTCAACCGTGACCACTTCGGCAATACACATGCAACCGTTTAGCCACACACATACGCCTGGCTTACCGACTTTGCCTAACGATAATTGCATGCGCCGCCATCATTGCCACCAAGTATATAAATGTTTTTTTTTTTTTTTAATAAAAACCCACTGCGTACTCGATATAAAGCTATAAGAATTTAGGCCAATTTTTGCAATATGTTTGTTGTTTCCGTCTTCTCGAGACATATATGAGCGGTGGAAACATATCACCCGCTCCATGGATAGAGCTGCTAAGGATGTCATTGGTTATACAAAACCTGTGAAGAATTTTTGGTACGATGAGGAGTGTCGCATTGCTACTGCAGAGAAGAACGCTTCCTATCAGCGAACTCTGCTGTCGGAAGCAACGCGAGCTGTTAGAGAGCGATATCGAGAGAAAGGGAGAGAGGAGAAACGCCTTTTCAGACGCAAAAAAAAGGAGCAAGAAAAGCAGGAGTTTCTATCAGAAGGTCAAGCGTCTGACTGAAGGTTTTAAGCCCGGAGTAACTTTCTGTAAGAATGACAATGGAAATCTGGTAACGGATGAACAGGAATCACAGAGATTATGGAGGAGTCATTTCTCCAACCTACTCGGAGGCGATGAAGCGCACCATTCCGCCAATAGAGAAATGACACCGGAACAGGAGAATGATGAAAAATAACAAAGCGGCAGGCTGTGATGGGCTGCCAGCTGAGTTATTTAAGACCGGCGGCGAAGAGTTGGTTAGGAGTATGCACCAACTTTTATGCAAGATATTGTCTGATGAACGCATACCCAATAACTGGAATCTCAGGGTTCTCTGTCCTATCTTTAAGAAAGGAGACCCCGCCGATTGCGCCAACTATCGCGGAATAATTCTTCTTTCCATCGGAAATAAGATTCTGTCGCGCGTATTATGTAATAGGCTGAAGCTATATACGGATTCACTGATAGGACGATATCAGTGCGGTTTCAGACCAAAAAGGTCGACCAGTGACCAAATATTCACATTACGCTAAATCTTCAAAAAGACCCGTGAGTTCAACAAAGACACACACCACCTATCTGTCGACTATAAAGTCGCATTCGACACGCCGATACAATCGAAGTTTTTCGAAGCCCTTTCTGTACTAGTTATCCCGGCATAGATTGTCCGTCTTTGCATGACGACGCTATTTTATGACCAAAAAGTGTTGCAATAGTAGGGAAAAACCTCTCCGATGCCTTTGATGCCAAGAGAGGTTTCAGACAGGACGATGCATCGATATCATCGGCACGCAGGAGCGGCGAGTCAGCAACGCGTTCTCAGAGATTGAAAAACAGTCTCGGCTAATGGGTTTAGCGGTGAATGAGGACAAGACGAAGTACTTGGAGAATTTCAGCTTCAGTGTTGTAGAAAACTTCGTCTATCTTGAATCCGAGTTAACCAGCAACAACAACATCAGCCTGGAGATCAGGCGAAGAATCACGCTTGCAAACAGATGCTTTTTGGGCTGACCAAGCAAATGAGAAGTAAAGCCCTCTCTCGAAAGACAATCATCAAGATCTATAAGACGCTGATACTGAGAGGCATGGACAGTGATTGAGTTGGATGAGACAGCGTTGGAAGTCTTCGAGAGGAAGATTCTTTGCAGGATTTTGCGTCCTATTAGAGTCGGTGACATGTTTAGGTCCCGTATGAACCACGAGCTGTACGAGCTATACGATGAGATTGACATAGTCCAGCGCATAAAATTCCAGAGGCTGCACTGGACACTAAAAGAGCTCCAGTACGCATGGTTTACATAGGGGGCCCAAACTTGATTGGTGGACGCCGAAATATAGGACGACCGGGCACTCGATGGAATGACCAGGTATGGAGAGATCTCTCTCTACTTGGCATTCAAATCGACTGGCGCCAGCGCGCACAAGACTATGGAGGCTAGCGCGCCTTCCTAGATGCGGCCATGATCGGAAGACGGTTGACGGCCATTTAAGTAAGTAATTCTTTAAGCTAGTTTTCCAGATTAATCTAAGATCTCGCTGTATATAATAATTATAAACCAATCATAGCTATGAATCGATTAAGAATGCATCACTTAGCTGAGTGATTTATTGTTTAAGCTTAAAAATTCAAAGTGTTACGCATTTTTTTTCGATACACTGTCGTTTAAAAGTGCTTAAAGTGCTTATAGTACATCATATATTAACTGCATTCAGTTCAAACTCAATTCTAAGCAAATTGATTAACAATCAAGGTTTTTTTTTTTGTGCATATCGCGCAGATAAAAACCAAGCAAAATAGAAAAAAAAAATCACTTCATTCAGTGTGCGAGTGTTTATTGACCACAAGAAAGCCGCACTTAGGCACAATTACTTGTCAGCTGCCACCACAGACATTGCAACTTTTAGCTCAAATACCAACCTGCCACTTACCACATTACAATATTCAACGGAGGCAACAACAGATACACTACTAAATGTGGCAAGAAGCAGCAGTATTTTTAAGCCTCATTTATTTTTCATGACTTGGCCTATAAAAATTGTAATTTCATTACCACTGACAGACAGCAAGACAGGACAGCGCAATGAATGAACGTGCAACTGGACATGAGAGTAGAAGAAGACAGCAAAAGGACGAAATGTTGCAAGTAGGAAGACTTGAATAGATATACGAAATAGCGCCAGGAGTGTAAGGTGAAAAACCTCAAAAGTGTGCGCACACTTAGAGAGTGAACAAGATTCACCTGTAGTATGTGCTGGGGTGTATACGGAAGTTTTTGTGTTTTTTTTTTTAATCTATTTGCAGAAGATAAAACGTTTAACATTTTAAACTGTTAGCTTATATTGTAAGTAATGAAACAAGCAACTTTTTGGGTAGAATTTCAGAGATAGAGAAAAGAATAGTAAATAAAAATAGCTCAGCGCTCAAAATAGAATTGGTTCACTTGCCAGAAAAATGGAGTATATCATCTAATTAAACCCAATAAACAAAGTTGGACAACCAACTCAGCGATTAACGCGAAAAAAATTGTGCGGCATCTAGTAAATAGATTAACTCGAAAGCTGTTTATTTTATTTATTTGTAGAAATCATAGTTCTTAAAATTTGTTTCAAGCCTATTGTGACAGCCGTTATAAAATATGGGTAATTATTCTTTGATCGTACTCTATTTTCGATTTGAATATCTCTCTATTCTTTTAAAAGAAGTTTATTGTTCGTGTTCGTCGTGTCAGCATTTATATTTTATTGCATACTTTTAGTTGCGCTGCTCCTCTCCTAAGCTGTATGCATGCATGCCGGCAGTGCCTAAGTGCGGAACGTGCGAAGCGGATGAAGCCGGTGATTGACGAATAAGCGAAGCAAACGAGTAGGGCGAAGTCCACTAATATTATATGAAAACTTATATCATTTTTTCTTTTTTGGAAATTTATTGGAATTTCTCGCTGTGAACTAATAGTAAAGTTGTTAGTCTATGTGGTATATACTAATCCCTTACTTGGTGATTTTTTGGAATTCGAGCGAATGGGCTGGAAGGTGGAATAAGGATCCTAATTCGATGCCAATATCGCAATAAAGTTCCCAAATTTAGCGCAATGGTGTTGCAGTAGAATTTGATGTTAGATAAGCATTTGATCAAATTGAATGGTTTGGAGAGTCTGTTTATCAAAATATCCATGTCTTTATTCCACTTGAATTTTTTTGTAATGGTGATTCCAAGAATTTTCTGCATTAATTTTCCAATAAAATCGTCTGAAGTAATGCTCTTAGAAAATTATATAACGGAGACCGCATGCTAAGAAACCTATCACCAAATCTAACCCAAAGTGTAAACATCCTAAATATCTATATTCCCCAACAATTTCTTATTTATTGCTTGCTCAGCCCAAAAAACCATCTGTTTGCAAGCGTGATTCTTCGCTTGATCTCCAGGCTGAGGTTGTTGTGGCTGGTTATCTCGGATCCAAGATAGACGAAGTTTTCTACAACACTGAAGTTGAAATTCTCCATCGTCACTGACCATCCAAGACGCGATAACGGAGTGCGAGAAGACACCAAGTACTTCGTCTTGTTCTCATTCACCGCTAGACCCATGAGCCGAGACTGTTTTTCAATCTCTGAGAATGCCTCTCTGACGCGCCTGCGTGCCGATAATATCGAGCAGCATTACTTCCTTTTGGAAGATCGAGTCCGAAATACTCTGTATGTACGGGCACTTGCGTACGATGTATTCCATCAGAAAGCATCGCCCTGCCTGAAACCTCTCTTGGTATCAAAGGGGTTGGAGATGATTTTCCCCACACTGACAACGCTTTCTGTGTTAGATAGCGTCGTCATGCAAAGACGAACACTCTTTGCCGGGCTACATAGTGCAGATCGTATCGGCGTGTCGAAATCTGCTTTATAGTCGACAGATAGGTGGTCTGTGTCTTTATTAAACTAACGGGTCTATTCCAAGATAATGTGAATATTTGGTCACTGGTCGACCATTTTGGTCTGAAGATACACTGATATCGCTCTATCAGTGAATCCGTATATGGATTCAGCACATTACACAATACGTGCGACAGAATCATATATCCGATGGATAGGTCTCCTTTCTTAAAGATAGGACAGAGAACACTGAGATTCCAGTAATTGGGTGCATACTCCTATCCAACTCTTCGCCGCCGGTCTTAAATAACTCAGCTGGCAGCCCATCAGTGTCTGCCAATTTGATATTTTTCGACCTCGTTATAGTCCGGTGGCTCTACAATAGTGCCATCATTAACTGGTGGTTCCGGTGTCATTTCTCTATTGGCGGAATTGTGCGCTTCATCGCCTCCGAGTATGTTGGAGAAATGACTCATCCATAATCTCAGTGATTACTGTGCATCTGTGACCAGATTTTCATTTTCGCCCTTACAGAAAGTTACTCCGGGCTTAAAACCTTCAGTCAGACGCTTGACCTTTTGATAGAATTTTCGAGCTTCATTTCTGTCACGTAACATCTCAACATCCTCAAACTCCCGCTTTCTTTGTTCCTTTTTCTTGCGTCTTAAAAGGCGTTTCTCCTCTCTCCGTTTTGCTCGATATCGCTCTCTAACAGCTCGCGTTGCTCCCGACTGTAGAGTTCGTTGATAGGAAGCATTCTTCTCTGCAGTTCTCTTCGTACCAAGAACTCTTCACAGGTTTTGTATAACCAATGACATCCTTGGCAGATATATCCATGGAGCGGGTGATATGTTTCCACTGCTCACATATATCTCGAGAAGACGGCGAGGTTTCCCGGAGCAGTCGGGAGAGTGTGCTGCAGCGGTCTGTTCTGATTGCAGCTTGCCGACGTCTAGCTTTCGTTGCATGTTGGAACGTGCGGCGTGCACTACGCTGCGCCTAGTGCGTACCTTGGCTGCGACAAGATAGTGGTCCGACTTAGTATTGGAACCACGTGCCTTCCGTCAATCAAAACAATTTGTTTGCGTATTATTTAATCTGGACTCAGCCATGTAGCCTTGTGGATGTTAAGGTGTTGAAATCTGGTACTACTGACTACCATGTTCCGATCTGCGGCGAAATCGATTAGCTTCTCTTCATTATTGGAGATAGTGTCGTGAAGGATAAATTTTATTTTCTTTTAATTTATTTCGAGTTCATTTTTGATCCGAAGAAATACCAAAAAATAGTTGGATATTTCTAAGACACCCACATACACACACACACAAACAACGCGCAAAGCTTACTTGCTCGATTTTTATGAATTTTTAAAATTGTTGCTTTTTAGCGGCTATGCTGGTCGCCATTTTTTTTTTTTTTTCTCTCTTTTTGACTATTAAATCGTGGTCAGAAAGTAAAATCCGCAGCTCGAACAGCCGCGCTTTGCCACTTGTTAGCTATTTTACGTTTCCGCAAATGTTTTTCATGTTTTTTTCATACACAAACACAAACATACACGCATACCACTCTAGTTACTACTATAGCTACACATATCTGTCTGTGTGTGTGTGTGTGTGTGTGTGTGTGTGTTTACAGTATCTAGATACTTAAGTTAAATGGCGTTGCCGCTTTACATTGGCTCAATTTCTGCTGTTTTCATTTTTTTCGCCTTTTTCTACGTCAATTTAAATTGAATTTTTACTTCAATTTTGTTATGTTTTTTTTTTATTTCTTTCGTGCAAGCTTTTCAATTTTCTTGGCCTTTGGCCTGCAGCGTCCAAGTCTAAGAAATTGAGGGGGGCAGGCAGTGTTGCTGTCGGTAAACAATTTATGTTTTAAATTAGCCTAATGCAAAATTCAGTTTAGTTTAGTTGACCGAATTGGAAAAAAAACACGTAGAACTGTCATTAGAACATTTGCGTTCATTGAAGTGCATACAGTTGATTCATAAAATTTAGCTTAGTTGGTTCTACGTTTGGCTCAAAGATTGTTTGCCTAATAAGCTGGAAACTTTTAAATAACTATTTGACATTTAAAGTGAAGCTTGTATAGCTGCATGGGTTCTATATTAGATGGAGTATAAGTTTTTAAACAATTTAAGGTGCTACTCAAGAATAAAATATATTCAAAAATAAACTTGCGCTTTAAACTCAGAAAAAAACAGTTAATTATTCAGCTTAAAATTAGGGCAGCCTTTTAATGCCAGGATATTAGAATCCTGCACACCGTTTGCGTTTATCATCAATTATGCTAATTAAAAACAGCAACAAAATTCCAAAATGAAAATACAATAGCTGAGCGTCCTGCTAATATCCAGCCTGCATATGCCGCTACAGCCGTCCTTTAATAAGAGAAACGCGCGCGCATAGACAGCTTATGTAGCATAACTAAATACTTATTTGAAAAGGACTCGAAACGAGTCAACTCGAAAACATTCTTGTCAATATCCTGACATCCTTGATGTAATTGACAAGCGAAGTGTAATTATCAAAATTTGACAGTTCGGCTGAAAGAAATGAATGAATGAATGGATGGATGGATGGTGGATGGTTGGATGAGGCTAATGCTGTTCGATGAAACGGCTACCTGCAATTGACAAATTAACATAAGAATTAAGCGCAGCGCAGACGAACGCAAGGACGAAAGAAATAGCGAACGAACGAACGACGATTGACATAAAGGCTAAGCCTAATTTCGGAAAAATTTTAAATAAACCTGTTGATGAGTCAAATATAAAATTTAAATTTTTTAAAAGACAAAAGACGATGCCTGCAGTCATCTGTAGTCGTCGGCGGGCAGGGAGTGTGCCTTGTCGTCTGGTGGGCGTTGTCTGTAGTAAATTTTGTCGTATTGTCTCGAGACCAACAGAAGCTGCACTAATTCAATTAAATATTTGCCTTTGTAGTTTGTCCTCGAAGACAAGAAGACGATTTCGTGAAAAATTTAACGCAAATACGGCATGTCTTACTAAATGTGCCGAACGGAGCAAAATATGAGCAGTTGTTGTAGTTGACAACGCCATGCGCGGCATAAAGCCAACAGAGCCTTGGCTTAAATTCTAACATGTATGGCATGTATTGTGCAGAGGTAAATGTCAAACACGTAGCGAAATAATTATAAGTTTCATACATTTATTTGCATTTTGGCTGTCATTTAACTGTTTTTATTTCTCTCAAGTCAAATTGCATCAAAAAATAAAAGATGACGTCAACTTCGAAGGATATTATTTGAAAGACTTTCAACAGAATTGCGCCTAAGTAGGAGTATAGAGTGATAATGAAACATAATCCATATCCAATCCTTATTCTCACAGACTTCAGTGGCAATTAATGTAATTTAATGATGGTTGGTATGGAAGTAACATTGGATCCGAGACCAATCCGACCAATTTCTGTCGACCGAAAAGCTCACGATTTATTGAGTTCCAGACCACAGAGGTATGGAAGGAAATAATATAACGGAAAGGCCACAACTGTTTCTATAAACTCAAGACTGTGCTTTGGTGAAATCTTTTGTTTAAATCTTCTTTAGGAAGTCTGTCACTACTATCAATCAATGCAAAGCATCAAAAAGAAATTTACATTTAAGCAGAGAGATTCTAAGGCTGCTTGCGAACTACCTGACTGACCATTACTTACTTCTCCCGGTGCCCTCTACATATGTGTTGAGCGTGACATCAGAACAATTTCAACAGGGGCGACGCAAAAAAAAAACAGCGCCTGACAGGTCACCAAAGAGATCACTACTGACTAAACCGCCGCAAAAAAACTGCTATCTCCCAACAGGTGTTCACCAAGAGGACCACCAACGAGCAGACCGCCGCTAAAAATTGATATATTCTAAAAGATGACCTTAAAAAAGAACCACCACCAAGTGACCACCACTAAAAAGTGATATCTTCCAACAGGTGACCACCAAAAAGACCACCACCGAGTAGACCGCCGCTAAAAAGTGATATCATCCAACAGGTGTCCACTAAAAGGACCACCATCGAGTTGACCGCCGCTAAAAAGTGATATCTTCAAAAATGTGACCACCAAAAGGACTACCACTGCGTAGACCGCCACAAAAAAGTGATATCTTCTAAAAGGTGTCTACCAAAAGGACCACCACCGAGTAGACTGCCGCTAAAAAGTGATATCTTCTAAAATGTGACCACCAAAAGGACTACCACCGCGTAGACCGCCGCAAAAAAGTGATATCTTCTAAAAGGTGTCTACCAAAAGGACCACCACCGAGTAGACCACCATCATTTGGACTACCACTAAATATATCACCACCAAATGGGCCACCGCTGAATGAAGAACCGCCATTTTAATCAATTCCCAATTTTTTTTAATTAAATTGATAAAAAGTACAGTCACATATAAAAAGTCTTTAGGCCAGAAAGAACCCAGACGAAGGCGGACTGGATAACTTTTCGCTAAAAGTCATGCCAGCCAAAGCAGTTCCTGGTTCTAATATTTATTGCGGTGCTGAGGTTAGGCTCAAATATCATCCCAGTGGAATAAGTCTCCAATATGTATGATTCATACAGACACATCAGCTTACTTCTTGGGTAGCCAAGCTGCTCGAAAAGAGTCTGTTGACGAAGCTGCGGGCGCTTAAAACTGTAAAGGAGGAATTTAATAGAGTGGTAAATTTTTTAATCAAAAGTTTTGAGGCCAAGCAGTATGTGGCGGCCCACTTAGATGTAACGAAGGCCTTTGACTGAATGTGTCACGATAGCCTTCTTTACAAACTGAAAAGTCTGTTGCCGCCCCAATTGTACTTAGTACTGCGGATCTATATGTGAAACATAAACTTTTCTGTTGTTCTGAATAGAGTAGAGTCGAGTGAAAAGTCAGCCGAGCTGTGATACCGCAAGGAAGTGTGCTGGATTCCATGCTGTTCTCGCTCTTCACATACGACATGCCTATTGGCTCTTCATTCAATATCTACGAATGACTCACAAGATCTTATATTAGCCAAAGTTTCTGATGACACAGCTGTCCTATTCAGAGACTTCTATATCTACAATACCACTGCTGCACTGCAATTGTGTATGCCCAGTGGATTATATATGAGCAAATGTACTAGTGTCATTCACACCACGACTTCCTCCAAGATCAACTGCTGAGCCATTGTCCCCGACATATGTAAATATCTTAGCGTCTACCTAGACATATGATTAGATTCCACAAAATCCAGGATTGCCACATTAAGCTGGCTCCTCAATGGCACAAACAAATTATCCTTAAAAAATAAATTTAATATTTTTAAGATTATCATCGCAGTGAAAAGTCATCTAAACAAAATAAAAGTACTCCAGGCACAGTTTACATGCTCAGGGCTCCCAGAAGTTCTTGATATAATTTATTTAATTATTTGCACTTCTTGAAGCAATGACAGCGCCTGTAATTAGTTTTATATAAAATTTTTGTTTAAAATTTCAAAAAAATTTAGTTTATAACCAATTTCTTATACATAAAGCCATACACAATCAGCTTCATATAAAGTGTTGAGCATTGCTAAAATATTTCATCAATATTAAAAATATTCCAAGTCAAATTATAATTATTTCGTTGCTTGTCGGCAAGTGTACACAAAATTGTTCAAACAGGCAACTAGCAATGCCAGACAAGACAATGAAAATGCTTCAAAAATAAAAAAGGAATTTATTGCTTTTGAGAATTTTCCACTTGATGGCATTTAATGCGATTTCGTATTTAAATGAAGACGCAAATAGCTAGCAACGTAGTCGTCTACAGTGGCAAAGCAGCAGAAGCCGAAGAAGCAGCCAACGAACGCACTAAGCTGGCGCTCACCCAACGAATTAAAATAATCTTAGTTCTGCAAGACGAAGTACTACTATGTAAAATAATATTGTAAGCAAAATTTTCATATAGAAAATTCATATTCAAACGAGCAACGAAATGCAATAAAATCGCAAAAGCTACCAAAAGTAGTCCATACACAATAATATTCCAGGAGCAGCAGCAGCAGAAGATACGATATACTTAATCTATAAAATGCACTCACTATGTAGATACAAATGTATCTATCTACAGCGAGTAGGGTAAGTGTGTGTGTATTGCCATTATTCCAAGCGAAATGCCACAAAACTATCAATTCAATCACGTTCACGAGCATCACAGCAACTCCTTGCTACCTTTTACGACGAAATATTCAACACAAAATGTGCTTTTGTCCTTTTAGACTGAAAGCGTATCTCTATACGCTTCAGTTACGCTTTGCAGGACATTTCCATATTGAAGCTGTACACTTTGCCATTCAACTAGTAGTAGTAGTATTCATGCAACTATCTATCTATCTATCCATCTATCTAGATACACAGATCTATCCAACTATTTCTCTGTGTATGCTGACGCGTTTATACGTAAATGTAAATTCTGTCTGGATTTTTATTTGTATTCGCTGACTGATTTCTCTCTCTACATATGCTCGTCGTCGGCATATAAACATATATGCTATATTTTAGCAACATAGTTAAAAGGCCAGCATTGTAACTAGTCTGTATTGCGCTCTTCGAGTTAGATTTGATTCGTCGTCGTCGTCGGTGTCGTATTCATTTGATTGAAAATGTGTATTAGAAAATGTAGACGTAGACACGCTTGGTGGACACACTGCTGCATGGATGTGGTACGGAGATGTAGCTACTATATTGCATGTGAGTCACTCATTCGCGACTAACTGACTGACAACTCAATCTGAAATTCTTTTATAGAAAATATTCCGAAAGCATGTACTGAAATATGTTTCCATTTTATATTGTTTGCTGTTTGGCCATGTTGTATTTCTGAACAAAAAAAAAAACGTGGCTTGTTTTTGTGTGCAAGTGTGGAAAAATTTTTAAGAATTTTACAGGTAAATCAAATACTTTAAGAGCTCAGCAAGTAGCACTGTGCTCTATTTAAAGTTGAGATCAGTTTTAAATATTTAAGTTTTTTTTTTAAAACTCAATCAAGATATAAAAGCTAGCTACTCCCTGACTGTTGCCCAGTGCTATAGATGCTTTGGATTTAGGAACATTAAAAATTAGTGCTTGAAAAATGTGGTCAGAACCATGCCACCACCCAATGTACGGCTTTCTGCATCAATTGCGGTGAAAAGCATTTGGCTTGGAGAAACTTTTGCTGAATTTTTTACTAAATCCCAGTATCTTAACTGCGTCGTAGAAGACCGATCTATGTCCCGGCGATGATAGTTAAGAGTGATACTCTGTATGCGTACAGAGTGCGTGCTGGTTTGCACGTAACAAACCCATCGAGCAGGCCTGACAATGTACAGAACCAATCAACGCCCCAACAATAACCGCATCAAATACAATTGACCCACAGCAGTTGCAGATTGCAAGCTGCAAAAAAGGCTCTCATGGCAAAGGTGGTCTCCCTTCGATTAATGTTTAAAGCACTGAAGTAAAATAAGCAGTTCCTCAAACATTTATGCCTACAATTGATAAGTGACGGGGGCTCACAGGGCATGTCAAGGCGCTAAAGCAGTTCCTCAATGAACCTAAAATAGACATGGTTGTAAGTGTCAATATTTGTATCAGAATACAATATTCACAAGGCGCATCACCGCAACAATAGGGCAAATAGACTATGTATAGTTATTTTTAGTTAAGCAAGAGCCTTCAACTTACTCCAGTAAGCACAACTTGCTTACAAGTGGCTTCCATTCTCCCTGTATCCACGCGGACTGAGAGCAAAGTTATTTATCGATTATGACTTCAGCGTCACGCTCAGGTTGTGGGGACACTTTAGAGCAGTTGCTTACAAAAAGCAGTTCTTAACTCTTCTACCCAAGTCCAGGGTACTAGGCAAGCGATAAATTTTCCTTATGCCCAAAGTTATACGCGTTATCGTCTTTTTTTTATTTTCAATTACTTGCGACCTGAAGAGTTTTCTATAAGAATGGAGTCTCAGATCATATACCACTTATGGTACAATGGTACAAACAAATTGTTCGATACGTTCGACGAAAGACGGATTCCCACGTCGAAGATGCTACAAAAATATTGTTTCACTACGTTCACCTCGAAGACTTCCAACGCTGTCTCATCCGACTCAATCACGGTCCATGCCTCTGCGCCATACAATAAGACCGGGAGTATCAGCGTCTTATAGAACTTTACTTTTGTCTTTCGAGAAAGGGCTTTACTTCTCATTTGCTTGCTCAGCCCAAAAAAGCATATGTTTGCAAGCGTCATTCTTCGCCTGTTCTCCAGGCTGACGTTGTTGTTGCTGGTTAACTAGGATCTAAGATAGACGAAGTTTTTCACAACACTGAAGTTGAAATTCTCCATCGTCACTGACCGTCCAAGACGCGATGACGGAGTGTGAGAAGACACCAAGTACTTCGTCTTTTCCTCATTCTCTGCTAGACCCTTGAGCCGAGACTGTTTTTGAATCCCTGAGAACGCCTTGCCAACTCACCGTTCCCACGTGCCGATGATATCGATGTCATCGGCATAAGCAAGCAGCATCACTTCCTTTTGGAAGATCGAGCCCGACATACTCTGTATATACGGGCAGTGGCGTAGGATGTATTCCATTAGAAGATTGAAAAAATCGCACGACAAAGCATCACCTTGCCTGAAACCTCTCTTGGTATCAAAGGAGTCGGAGAGGTTTTTCCACACACTGACAACGCTTTGTGTGTTATGCAAAGACGGACAATCTATGTCGGGATACCTAGTGCAGACAAAGCGTCGAAAAGCTTCGATCGTATCAGAGTATCGAAAGCGGCTTTATAGTCGACAGATAGGTCATGTGTGTCTTTGTTAAACTCACGGGTCTTTTCAAAGATTTGGCGATATGTGAATATTTGGTCACTGGTCGACCTTTTTGGTCTGAAGCCACACTGATTTAGTTCTATCTGTGAATCCGCCTATGGCTTCAGCATATTACACAATACGCGCGACAGAATCTTATATCCCATGGAAAGAAGACTTATTCCGCGGTAGATGGCGCAAACAGCGGGGTCTCCTTTCTTAAAGATAGGACAGAGATTCCAGTCATTGGATATGCGTTCATCGGACCATATCTTGCATAAAAGTTGGTGCATACTCCTTAGCAACTCTTCGACGCCGGTCCTAAATAACTCAACTGGCAGCCCATCAGAGCCTGCCGCTTTGTTATTTTTCAGCTTTTCAATAACTGAATTAACCTCGTTATAGTCCAGTGGCTCCACAATAGTGCCATCATTAACTGGTGGTTCCGGTGTCATTTCTCTATCGGCGTAATTGTGCGCTTCATCGCCTTCGAATAGGTTGGAAAAATGACTCCTCCATAATCTCAGTGATTCATGTTCATCCGTTACCAGATTTCCATTGTCATCCTTACAGAAAGTTACTCCGGGCTTTAAACTTTCAGTCAGACACTTGACCTTGTGATAGAATTTTCGAGCTTCATTTCTGTCACATACCATCTCAAACTCGCTTTCTTTGTTCCTTTTTCTTGCGCCTGAAAAGGCGTTTCTCCTCTCTCCGTTTCTCTCGATATTGCTCTCTAACAGCTCGCATTGCTCCCGACTGCAGAGTTCACTGATAGGAAGCGTTCTTCTCTGCAGTAGCAATGCGATACTCCTCGTCTTACCAAGCATTCTTCACAGGTTTTGCGTAACCAATGACATCCTTGGTAGCACTATCCATGGAGCGGGTGATATGTTTCCACTGCTCATATATATCTCGAGAAGACGGTGTGGTTTCCCGGAACAGTCGGGAGATTGTGTTTGAAAAGACTGCTGCAGTCTGTTATGATTGCAGCTTGCCGACGTCTAGCTTTCGTTGCATGTTTTAAAGTGCGGCGTGCACTACGCTGAGCCTAGTGCGTACATTGTTCCGAGTCAATGTTGCGACCACGTAAGATTCGCACGTCCTTCTGTCAGTCAAAACATGATTAATTTGGTTGGGAGTTATTTTATCTAGACTCAGCCATGTAGCCTTGTGGATGTTAAGGTGTTGAAATCTGGTACTGCTGTTCCGACCTGCGGCGAAATCGATTAGCCTCTCTCCATTATAGGAGATAGTGTCGTGAAGTCTAAGTTTTCCGACGGTTGGGCCAAAGATAGTATTATGACTTAGTGTTTGTAACATTAAAGTAAAGTTAAGATACCAAATACCGAACCATAATATTCCTTATCCTTTATTCCAGCCGTCATGACTCGATACCAAGCAAAGTGTTTAATAATTAAGTTTTTGCTTTCACCAATGCTAATGGCTTATCTTGTTTAAGTGTGCTTAAAATTAATTAAATATGCATATTAACAATTAAAATTATGTAAATTTTCTATAATTAAACCAATTAAGCCTACGCTTAAACAATTTGAAGAGAATTCCATTGAAAATAATACGCAATGAAATTTGAATAATTCCCAAATAAGTTCTTTAAATTTTTAGAATGCCAACAATACGCACAACTCAAAACAACTTCAGTAATTAATAATGTTTAAAAAGAAAAGAAATACTGCCACAAATTCTTAAAGCGTTCAATAATTAAATTACTTTGGTAAAAAGCGTTAAATGAGCACATTTTCTTTGCTTTGTTGCGCTTGCTCCACAAAGCACATCTTTTATAAGAAATCTAACCGAAAAGTCACTTCAAATTGATGTTAAAATGTTTGCATAAGTTTGCAAGGAACTTTTTATGCTGGGATATGAGCACAGGACAGACACACTCATTTAAACCAAGTACTGAGTGCAACTGCTGCGTTGCATATTTGCAAAGCAAAATAATTAAACTGCTTTGCCGCTGAGTTGAGTTCGCAAGTGAGTGCAAAATATATGAAACAACTTCTGTTTGTAATATAAATACCAATAAAAGGAGTGCAAAAAAAAAAGAAAGGAGAAGTCTCTGTGGAGAAAATGACAGCAGCAACAACAGCAACAACAACTTGTAGTGTGCTGGCAAGAAAAATGGCAATTTTACATGCAAATTATGTGCAGAAATAACTAAAACGGCACAGAAGGCAGCAGCATTAGCAAAATGTAAAGAAAAGCGTATAAAAAAATAAAAAAAAAAAAAAGTAAGAAATAGTAGTCGAAGGCACCAAGTGCAATGCACATAAATATTTGCATATGGCAACACCACTGCCGCTGACATCGAGACTGTTGAAATTTGCATATTTTAATTATAAGCAAAAACAACAGCAACAACAACAACTATGTATCATATGCATTTATTTATAAGTCATACAGTACAAAAAAAAAAAAAAAAAGGAAAACAAAAAGAAAATGGCGTAGCGGCGAAGAATTATTTAGTAGTATTTGTCATTTTCATAACTTGCGCATTTGTCGTTGAGTGTACTAAAGAATGGAATGAAAAAACTTGCTGCATTTTCTGCTAAGTTACTTGCTGCTGCTTTCGCCTTACAGTTCAACGTGTGTAGTGCAATGTCCCTTTGCCTTTGTAAGGACCTTCGTACATTGCTGCATACGATATCCTTTAGTACTTGCACAATTTTTCTATTTAATTTGTGCGAAGTAAGTTGCTTGCTTTCGTTCCTTCCTTCAAGTTGCAACTGATGCTGTTAGCTGTCAGGTTCATAGCAAGCTTTTTTGGCGCCCGAGCAAGGTAAAAATTTGCGCAAGAAAACTTTGATGATACGATTACTCTTAAGTAAAATCTGTAGCTAGTCAAAAATACTTCGGACTTATTTTTTGGTGCAATAAAAATATTCAAATCTTAATACTTCAGCAGCGCCTCACCTTTTCTACGGCACTGTTAACTGAACCTCAATGACAAAACCAATGCACCAAAGCGCTTAGTCACTCAATCGCTGTGCATGTGTATGTGTGTGTATATGTAAGTGTGACCGCTTCATTGGCTGCAGCTGTGTCGAAGTTTAAGAGAAGTTGAAGTTACTCCTGTAGCTTGTGCGTCCGTCCTTTGTTTAGCTGCGGTTATCCTTGCAACGTTTTACGCAACTTTGCGCTTTGCTATTTATTTTGATTTTATTTTATTTTATGCGCGCTATACTCCCCCATTTTGTAGTTTTAGTTAGTTGCATCAGTACACACACACACACACACACACACACACACACACATGCTTACGAACCCGCTAACGCTCAGCGATTTTTCTTCTACACGCGCACTTGTTTGAAGTTTAATTGACTGTAGAAAGTTGGGCGCTAGAAAATCCTTTTGCATCCTGCTGTGTTACTCTAGAGTAACTTACTCTTCAAAGTGTTGGTAAAATGTTTAGATACAATATACATTTTTTTCGCTTGTATTCTATGCACTTAGAACGCATATGCACACATTTATATTCTTAGTTTCGAACATACAACCACACACACACACACTCACACACTCTAAACTTGAGCTGCTGCCTTGCAGCTGTGTTCTGTTTGCAGTTATTTTTTCTGCTTCATCTAACACTTTAGTATACCCTACACATTTATGTAAACTGGTATTATAGTTTGGACATAACTTTAGATCGCTTATAGGAAACAAGTTTGAAGTTGTTCGAATGAAAAAAGATATCCTTTAGAATTTATTTTCGTTTTTCAGCTTTTTAATAACTGAATCGACCTCGTAATAGTCCGGTGGCTCTACAATAGTGCCATCATTAACTGGTGGTTCCGGTGTCATTTCTCTTTCGGCGGTATTGTGCGCTTCATCGCCTTCGAATAGGTTGGAAAAATGACTCCTCCATAATATCAGTGATTCCTGTTTATCCTTACAGAAAGTTACTCCGGGCTTAAAACCTTCAGTCAGACGCTTGACCTTTTGGTAGAATTTTCGAGCTTCATTTCTGTTACGGAACATCTCAACATCCTCAAACTCCCGCCTTTCTTGCTCCTTTTTCTTGCGTCTGAAAAGGCGTTTCTCCTCTCTCCGTTTCTCTCGATATCGCTCTCTAACAGCTCGCGTTGCTCCCGACTGCAGAGTTCGCTGATAGGAAGCGTTCTTCTCTGCAGTAGCATTGCGACACTCCTCGTCGTACCAAGAATTCTTCACAGGTTTTATATAACCAATGACATCCTTGGCAGCCCTATCTATGGAGCGGGTAATATGTGTCCACTGCTCACATATATCTCGAGAAATCGGAGAGGTTTCCCGGAGCATTCGGGAGAGTGTGTTTGAGAAGGCTGTGGCGGTCTGCTCTGATTGCAGCTTGCCGACGTCTAGCCTTCGTTGCATGTTGGAACGTGCGGCATGCACTACGCTGAGCCTAGTGCGTACCTTGGCTGCGACAAGATAGTGGTCCGAGTCAATGTTGGGACCACGTAACGTTCGCACGTCCAACACGCTCGATGCGTGCCTTCCGTCAATCAGAACATGATCAATTTGGTTGCATGTTTTTTGATCAGGACTAAGCCATGTAGCCTTATGGATGTTAAGATGTTGAAATCTGGTACTACTAACTACCATGTTCCGACCTGCGGCGAAATCGATTAGCCTCTCTCCATTATTGGAGGTAGTGTCGTGAAGGCTAAATTTTCCGACGGTTGGGCCAAAGATTCCTTCCTTCCCAATCTTGGCGTTGAAATCGCCAAGCACGATTTTGACATCGTTTTTGGGACAGCGCTCGTACAGGCGTTCCAAGCGCTCATAGAATTCATCTTTAGCATCGTCGTCTTTCTCTTCCGTCGGGTCGTGCGCACAAATCAGGCAAATATAAAAATATTTAGCCTTGATGCGTATCGCGGCTAGACGCTCGTCAACAGGTGTGAACCTAGAGACGAGGCCACGTAGTTTCCTACTCACCACGAAACCACATCCAAATTCGCGCTTACTCGCATGGCAGCTGTAGTAGATGTCACAGGATGCTTTTTTAGAGCAACCCTGCCCTAACCATCGGATTTCTTGGATTGCGGTGATGTCAGCCTTGCATTTTTCGAGGACATCAGCCAGCTGGATACTTGCACCATCCCAATTAAGGGTGCGGACATTTCAGGTGCATATCCGTATATCGTGATCCTTATAGCGTTTGCGGGGGTCGTCATCAAAGGGGCCGTTCCGAGGCTTTCTTTTCGTTTTCATTGGGGGGTTTCTTTTTAAAGTGGCGGGTCCCAAGCCCAGCGCACCAACCCCTTTTTAAAGGAGAGGGGGCCCCTTCGCCTTCTCACGTTAGCTCACCTCTGAACGGATGTTCAGAGGCTACCCAGGAGATACGTGTCCTAACGGACGTGTGAGTTGCTTGGACCGTTTGACACAAGAATCATTGTTGGCCATTCCCAGGTGTATGGCAGTCAACAACTTTCCACACAATGTGCACTTGAGCAAACGAATCCCAATCTCCCTATATAGAGACATATAAAACATAAAAGCATTTTAACATTTACAAATGAACTTTTTGAGGATATTCAATGAAGTAAAAGGACATCATTGCCAATTTTTTTTGTATATACTAAGTAGAGTCTTCTCTTCAATATCTTCTACCGTCTGCTGCTTACATTTCCACAAATCTATTAAGCTCTTAGTCCTTTTACTCACTAATATTTGACTGAGAGACATTCAACCTTAAGCTGGCCAATTAAAATCGATTAAATTGCAGTTCAATTCTATATATTTACTGCTGTAGTGTATAAACATGTCGTTTCAAACAAACTCTCCTACAATTTCTGCGCATTTAAATTGTTTAAGCTTTATTTGCTGCTATGCTTTATGTTGTTGTTCTATTTTCTATTTTCTTTTTTAATCTAAAGCAATTTTGCAGCTCAATTCAATTTAAATCGAATGGAATGCCACAGTTTTCCTCATGTCCTTGTGTATCGAAATAGTTTTGATTGATTGACATGGAAATGGTTCAATTATTGAATTGGTATAAGCTGATTTTTAAACTCGAAACAAAATTCCGTAAAGCTTTAGAAAATTTATTCTTTTGAAAACGGAATTTAAGCGCATTATGTATAATTTTCTGCATGTCTGGACATTTTTTTTATGCTTATTTCCGCTGTACGAAAAACTGCTTGAATGATATTGAAACTAAACGCGCTGTCTTGCAGTTTCAATCTCTCTTTTGCATTCTGTTTTAGAGCACATTTCCACTAAGAGGAGGGTAGAACTTTGCAGTAAACTGCTGCGATAAAAGCGTAGAGTTATACTAAGATGTAACAAACCGATACTTTTTGTTGAGTAACCGATACTTTTATATAACTGTGAATTTTTTCAATGCCACGAAAAGCGTTTTACTGCGACTATTGTAAATCAGAATTTAGCTACCTTTTGTTATACAATTTTTTTTTTCTTGACTGCTGCACAAGTCAAAGGAGCAACCAAGGATCAAAAAAAAAAAAAAAATTGTTATATAATTTCGCCAGACAATTTTCCACTCGATTGTGCACCTGTCTCTGTATATGGGCTACAAATATGTTTGTCTGTATGAATTTCTACACTTTTACAATACCTTTTGTCTATTTATAACAAGAACCCTAGAGCATAGTCTATGTATCTATATAAATCGCTGTACAAGCAGATACTTAGTTGTATACGAATTGCACAACGCTCTTATGTTAGCATTGAAGCGTGCTTGAACAGCGTAATAATTCAATTGATTCAACGAAGCAACATCACAAACAATCATCATCATCATCATCATCGTCATCATCATCATCTGGCGGTGTTATTAACTTCATCATCATCTTTATAAATATTACAATCATCTACGAGCATATCTAGACTGCCAATCGTTGTATATTCATGCAAGGAGCGCACATATTCATTTAAGTATAAAACGAAAGACGCGCCAACAAAATCCTTTTTTACGAATTGAATTTAAACAAATGAGCTTTACATTACTACATTTTGCGTCAAGTGCGACTCAGCGTAGCGGCACAGCTCGACATATCCTTTTTTTTTTTTTTGGGGAAAATGTGCTGCTAATCTTATTTAAGGCCGCTGTTAAGAACCTGCACAAGGATATGTCTGTATATCTTGTAACTGCTTAACCTTTTGTGCTTTGTACATTTTTGTACTTCAATTGCACTCACTGAGTTGCTGTTGGTGATGCTGCTGCCGATGATGATGATGATTTGGCATAAACATTTTTTTTTATACAAATAACATTTTAGTTAGGAATATATATCATAATTTATGTTGCTACATTTATGAAGCAGCTCTTAAAATAGCAACGAAATGAAATTGTTTGGTATGAAATGTGTTGGCAAGAAATACTCGGAAATATATTAAACTCCATTAAACTGTCTGGGTTAATAAATATTTTGTATTTTGATTATTTTTATGTGCTTCATATTATCATTCTCACTTTTTCATTTTATTTAAAATGTGACAATGCAGCTTTAATTTTTATACACTGTAGCCATGCGGTTAAAGGATATATTAAGTTTGTGCAAATGTTTGGTAGAAGGAACCCATAAACTTTATATATTCTTGTTCAGCATCAGCAGTCGACTTAATATAGACAAGTCTGTCTGTCTGTCTGTCCGTCCGTATGAACCAAACGAACTTGGAAACTATAATAGAGAGAGAGCCTTCAAGTTTCGTTATTTAGATGCTGCTATTTTTACTTCAGATAATATATATTCAATGCAGGTGCTAAACCTCATTTTAAGAAGTTGGCGCACCTACCATACAAACATATACATCAAACAAAAGAATATGTTGAATTGATGTTGTTTATCTTATAAGAAATGACAAATTTGATTAATCTTACTTTAATCCTTATAAATATAGTTAATACTTACTTACTTACTTAAATGGCCGTCAACAGTCTTCCGGTCATGGCCGCATTTAGGCGCGCGAGCGCTGGTGCCAATCGTTTGGAATGCCAAGTACGGAGAGAAACCAAGCATGCTGGAGCTCTTTCATCCAATCGAATGAGGTGCCCAGCCCAGTGCAGCCGCTGGAATTTTATGAACTGGACTATGTCAACCCCATGGAGTAGTTTATACAGCTCGCGGGCCCTAAACTCGTCGCTGACTCTAATAGGACCGAAAATCGTACGAAGAATCTTCCTCTCGAAGACTTCGAATGCTGTCTCATCCGACTCAATCACGGTCCATACCTCTGCGCCATACAATAAGATCGGGAGTATCAGCGTCTTATAGATCTTGATAATTGTCTTTCGAGAGAGGGCTTTACTCATTTGCTTGCTGAGCCCAAAAAAGCATCTGTTTGCAAGCGTGATTCTTCACCTGATCTTCAGGCTGACGTTGTTGTTGCTGGTTATCTCGCATCCAATATAGACGAATTTTTCTACAACACACTGAAGTTGAAATTCTCCACCGTCACTGACTGTCCAAGACGCAATGATGGAGTGAGAGAAGACACTTCGCCTTGTCCTCATTCACCGCTAGAACCATGAGCCGAGACTGTTTATCGATCTCTGAGAACACGTTGCTGACTCGCCGCTCCTGCGTGCCGATGATATCGATGCCATCAGAAGATTGAAAAAATCGTACGACAGAGCATCGCCCTGCCTGAAACCTCTTTTGGTACCAAAGGGGACGGTGAGGTTGTTTCCTACCCTGACAACGCTTTCTGTGTTAGATAGCGTCGTCATGCAAAGACGAACAATCTTTGCCGGGATACCTAGTGCAGACAGGGCGTCGAAAAATTTCGATCGTATCGGCGTTTCGAACGCGGCTTTATAGTTGGAGAATGACCTGACGTCGCCAATCAGTTGGTGTTTGTCTTTGTTGAACTCATGGGTCTTTTCCAAGATTTGGCGTAATGTGAATATTTGGTCACTGGTCGACCTTTTTGATCTGAAGCCACACTGATATCGTGCTATCAGTGAATCCATATATGGCTTCATCCTATTAAACAATACGCGCGACAGAATCTTATATCTGATGGGAAGAAAACTTATTCCGCGGTAGATGGCGCATGCAGCAGGGTCTCCTTTCTTAAAGATAGGACAGAAATTCCAGTAAATTCCTAAGCAACTCTTCGCCGCCAGTCTTAAATAACTCAGCTGGCAGCAAATCAGTGTCTGCCGCTTTTATATTTTTCCGCTTTTTAATAACTGAATTGACCTCGTTATAGTCCGGTGGCTCTACAATAGTGCCATCATTAACTGGTGGTTCCGGTGTCATTTCTCTATCGGCGGAATTGTGCGCTTCATGGCCTCTGAGTAGGTTGGAGAAATAACTCTCAGTGATTTCTGTTCATCCATTACCAGATTTCCAATGTCATCCTTACAGAAAGTTACTCCGGACTTAAAACCTTCAGTCAGACGCTTGACCTTTTGATAGAATTTTCGAGCTTCATTTCTGTCACGTAACATCTCAATATCCTCAAACTCCCGTCTTTCTTGCTCCTTTTGCTTGCGTCTGAAAAGACGTTTCTCCTCTCTCCCATTCTCCCGATATCGCTCTCTAACAGCTCGCGTTTGCTCCCAACTGCAGAGTTCGCTGATAGGAAGCGTTCTTCTCTGCAGTAGCAATGCGACACTCCTCGTCATACCAAGAATTCGTCACAGGTTTTGTATAACCAATGACATCCTTGGCAGCCCTATCCATGGAGCGCGTGATATGTTTCCACTGCCCAAATTTATCTCGAGAAGATGGAGAGATTTCCCGAAGCAGTCGGGAGAATGGGTTTGAAAAGGCTGCGGCGGTCTGTTCTGATTGCAGCTGTTTATCTTGTTAGAAATGCCAAATTTGATTTATCTTACTTTAATCCTTATAAATTCCATATAAGTCCACATCCGACCACTTGTAGCCGCTATAAATGTAGTTAATACTGTAATGTCCTCGAAAGAGTGAGATTTGCATCATCAGCTGTTCTTGGCCTATAAGTGATATCATTTTACTCGCAGCTTACTCTTCTGAAGACCATAATTAACGCTGCTGATGAACGCCGCCGAACAGAATTGATCAGGAGTTGTTACTGTCCGACCTGCATGAAAGGTTGTTGTTGATATAGAGTGGCAGAGCGAAATTAACTTATTCCTAATATAAACGTTAGCGTCAACATATATCCTGACATTTTCGGTAAAGAAAAACCTGTTGGTTACAAAGGATCTACATACATATGCATAAGAAATGGGACACACAGTGAACTCCCATGCTTATGAATTCGACTCACTTTTATCAGTGACTTTCTTACATCCCTTAATGTTGACAGAATCGAATCCTTGTAGAACTTTGCCATTCAACACTTCAAAAAATTGTAAGCGCTTCTGAGAAGTGCGCATACAAGTGAGTTGAGCGAGACATGCCTTAAACTGTTTATAAATACGACGTATCTAAGAATGCAAGTTTGCTGGCTTTGGATTTATTATAAACAAGGACAGACGAACAAAGCTATATCAGCTAATCCTTTGATGCTAAGCATATTTCTTCTTCTACCTGTAACATACAACAAAAGTATATACTTCTAATAAAAATGTTAATTTCAAAATATTTGTGTTGAAAGATTCAATTCGAAAGGGGCGTGGCATAGTCTTAGTACAATGAACCGCGTGTCCTTCGTATTGTTTGTCACTGTCATAGTTTGACATTGTGCCTGTCAGCGTGTGTGTGTGTGTGTGTGTGTGCGTGTATTGTAAATTACAGTTATTCGTTGTACGTGTTTAATTATTTTTAAATCACACGCAAACACTACGAAGTCGGAATAGAATATTTTTGAAAACGAGTCACGTTTCAATTTTAAGCTATTTGAATGCCGCATTGTTGTTGTAATTGCGGCCATTATTAAACTAGACGCTCGATACTCATGCGTGAACGAACGCAGGCCGGTCACAGGCCTACTGCAAACTAGATATAAAAAAAATTCAATATATTCTTTTTTATTTTAAACGTTCTTTCCGTTGTTAAATTCTTAATTATAGTCCAGAAATAAACTTCATGTTGCCTACTTGGCACGAGCGTATTTCTTATGTTTTATAATAATAACACAGAAACACACCAAAAAGGACTTGATTAATTTCTGCTTGTACAAGGCGAGTCTATAAACTTCGACAGCAACATGTGTGGCAAATTAGTGCTTCGTATGGAGGCAACTTCAATGCATAATAAATAAAGCAAATAATTTTCGAATTTTTGGTAAAATTTATTATTTGCATAGACACAACCGAAATTAGTAGTAAATAAATTTCATATATATATATTTCAAGTAAAAGGTCAAACACAGCAGGACATCTTTGCTTCCTATATTGAAATGTCGAGAAATGAAATAAAGCTAGGACAAAGGCATTGCCGCAGGATGAAAGCTTGTTGTTGTTGCTGTTTACTACCCAAAACAAATATATTTACAAAAAGTATTTTATGCAAATAAAACCAAAAGCAAAAATAATTTTCTTAGGTTCGAAATTATGAATTCGTAGACGATGACGACGACGACGACGACGATGTCGACCATGTCCGGCAGCAAAAGTTGATTAATTTGTTGCATTTCTTGTTATAATTCTTATTTTAATTTTCGGTTTCTATTTGGCTATGCAAATAGCATGTACAAGAAAAAGGACTACACTTCATACGCAGAATATTTTTAGTTATTTGCATTTTGTATGTATGATGCTGATGATTATTAATTGAAAACATAAATTAAACAACTTTTGCTTTCAAGGAACAAGCGACATGAAAAGTGAAAAATATGTTTGCTGTTTTCTTGTTGTTTTCGAATTCGGGCAAAAAGAAAAGTACATCATATGCAAATTTTCTTAATTGATTTTAATTGTTCAAATAGCTGCTTTAATTAAATGCCATTTTTTATGCCATTTGATTTTATGTTAGCAATTTGTAGCAATATTTGGTTGCAAATTAGTGGATTACATATATTAGATACTATTTTCATTTATGTTTCATTTGTAGGATCTTTAATTAGAGACTTTAAAATTGAATTATAAGAGAAAACGTTAAATTCGCGAGAGTAGAGTTTAAATTTCCTGACACTTGTGCGTTGCTCATTAACGCAGCAATTTTATACAATTTTTAAATCATAGATTGGAAAAATTTAATATCTGTCAATATATATAAAAATATATGTATTTGAGTTTTGTATGTCCGTCCTTTATAGAGGTACGCAGTAGGCTCAGCTTAGTGCACACCGCCCGTTCCAACAGTGACGATGACACGAAAGCTAGACGTCGGCAAGCTGCAATCAGAACAGACCGCCGCAGCCTTTTCAAACCCATTCTCCCGACTGCTTCGGGAAACCTCTCCATCTTCTCGAGATAAATTTGGGCAGTGGAAACATATCACGCGCTCCATGGATAGGGCTGCCAAGGATGGCATTGGTTATACAAAACCTGTGACGAAATCTTGGTATGACGAGGAGTGTCGCATTGCTACTGCAGAGAAGAACGCTTCCTATTAGCGAACACTGCAGTTGGGAGCAAACGCGAGCTGTTAGAGAGCGATATCGAGAGAAATGGAGAGAGGAGAAACGCATTTTCAGACGCAAGAAAATGGAGCAAGAAAAGCAGGAGTTTGAGGATGTTGAGATGTTACGTGACAGGTTTTAAACCCGGAGTAACTGTCTGCAAGGATGACAATGGACATCTGGTAACGGATGAACAGGAATCACTGAGATTATGGAGGCGTCATTTTTCCAACCAACTCGGAGGCGGTGAAGCGCACAATTCCACAGATAAAGAAATACCGGAACCACCAGTTAATGATGGCACTATTGTAGAGCCACCGGACTATAACGAGGTCGATTCAGTAATTAAAATACAGAAAAGCGATAGACTCTGATGGGCTATTTAAGACCGGCGGCAAACTTTTAGGCAAGATATTGGCCGATGAACGCATACCCAATGACTGGAATCTCAGTGTTCTCTGTTCTATCCCGCTGTTTGCACCAACTACCGCGGAATAAGTATCCTTTCCATTGGATATAAGACTCTTTCGAGCGTATTGTGAAATGGGCTGAAGCCATGTACAGATAGGACGATATCAGTGTGGCTGCAGACCAAAAAGGTCGACCAGTGACCAAATATTCACATTACGCCAAATCTTGGAAAAGACCCATGAGTTCAACAAAGACAAACACCAACTGTTTGGCGACGTCAGGTCGTTCTCCGATTATAAAGCCGCGTTCGACACGCCGATACGATCGAAGTTTTTCGACACCCTGACTGCACTAGGTATCCCGGCAAAGATTGTTCGTCTTTGCATGACGACGCTATCTAACACAGAAAGCGTTGTCAGGGTAGGAAACAACCTCTCCGTCCCCTTTGGTACCAAGAGAGGTTTCAGGCAGGGTGATGCTCTGTCGTGCGATTTTTTCAATCTTCTGATGGCATCGATATCATTGGCACGCAGGAGCGGCGAGTCAGCAACGCATTCTCAGAGATTGATAAACAGTCTCGGCTCATGGGTCTAGAGGTGAATGAGGACAAGACGAAGTACTTAGTGTCTTCTCGCACTCCGTCATCGCGTCATTATTGGATGGTCAGTGACGATGGAGAATTTCAACTTCAGTGTTGTAGAATACTTCATCTATCTTGGATCCGAGAGAACCAACAACAACAACAACGTCACCCTGGAGATCAGGCGAAGAATGGCTCTTGAAAACAGATGCTTTTTTGGGCTGAGCAAGCAAATGAGAAGTAAAGCACTCTCTCGAAAGACAAAAGTAAAGATCTATAAGACGCTGATACTCCCGGTCCTATTGTATGGCGCAGAGGCATGGACCGTGATTGAGTCGGATGAGACAGCGTTCGAAGTCTTCGAGAGGAAGATTCTTCGTAGGATTTTCGGTCCTATTAGAGTCAGCGACGAGTTTAGGGCCCGCGAGCTGTAAGAGCTATTCGATGAGGTTGACATAGTCCAGCGCATAAAATTCCAGCGGCTGCTCTGAGCTGATCACCTCATTCGAATGGATGAAAGAACTCCAGCACGCATGGTTTACATTGGGAGCCCAAACTTGATTCGTGAACGCCGAAATAGACGACGACAGGGCACTCGTTGGAATGACCAGGTATGAAGAGATCTCTCTCTACTTGGCATTCAAACCGACTGGCGCCAGCGCGCACTAGACTATGCAGGCTGGCGCGCCTTTCTAGATGCGGCCATGTTTCGGAAGACGGTTGACGGCCATTTAAGTAAGTAAGTAACTACCTTCGTGCTTCAGTAGAACTATCCATTGCACAGTGAACAGTCAAAAGAAAAACAGCGAGGCTAGATAAAATCTGCTATCAGATGCTGAAAATGCTTCACCCATTTGTCAAGAACCGTACGACTACTTAACATTTTTCAATAATTTTATACCTCAACATTTCAAACTCAGCAAAAATAGGTCTGACTACATTGAAAATTTAATTTTATGTTCAAAAGAAATATTTTAGTTCTGGTCTTGGAGAATATCGTTTGAAACTCAGTGTAGTTATTTGGTAGTGCTGTGCCCCTCTCGGAATACAAATCGAGAACCATCATCCTGAAGTCTGGTCTCTCCCAAGCTGATTGTCGACACTTAAGATCGTATTGAATAACATCGTCAGGAATTACATCGAATTCACATGAAGGGCTTTCAGTGTTCTGTTGAACCTAAAAGATTTGCTATGTAAGATCAACACATCATCTTCTGAAATTATAATTGCTCAACCGTAGCGGTCAAAGGTGTATGTTCTGCTATCCACAGGGAAGTATTCTTGAAACAGTTTTGTATAAGCTGTACACTTTCTGCTCTTTATTATTTGATTATTTTTCCCCCCAATTCTTTCCAAATGATGATGCTTTTGATGTTATTCACACAACTTATGCTCCACGGACTTATATATGCCATCGCACAAAATCCATCGCTTCGGTTCGTTGACCTTTACAACATGTTGCTGGCTCATTAAATGCAACGCAGTTTCACTTTCAAACTAATTCACTCAAGTTGCGCGCTATACTCTGGAGTAATAATTTGGCATGCCACAAGCTAGCTAACCGCCCTTAAGAATTACGTCGCTTAGTTGCGCATAATTACATTGATTAGCATGTGCAACACGTAGCAGCAGACAAAATGTATTTTGAACTTTGACCAGACTGTTATGTTGCCACAAATCTAAACTTAAAGTTTGCGCTGTGGCGCTGCAAATTGCTGATTTCATATACAATCTATTTTTTTTTTTTTTTTCTAGTGATTTCGAACGAAAGACCGCTTACTATTAAATTGTTTCAGACAACAGCAAGTCCACAGTGGCCACAAAATGCAGCACTTGGTTTTTTTTTTTTTTTTTATTGACTAAAACTATGTAAAGCTTTTTCTAGTGCAGCATAAAGGTGGATCGCCCACATATTGACTTTGATTGCGAGTATGAAGTGGCATGCAACACACACAGCAACAAATACTGGAACAACGTTGACATTGTCTACAACATGTATCTAGTTACCTAACAACCTATCAATAAATGACATCTATGTATAGCATCGCACAATGTCTTTACTTGGAGGCGACACTGAACAGATTGTATGCATCATGCAGTAAAGCCCACCAGCGTCAGTTGCATGCAACAGTTTACTCAATGATACGCCAGTATACGTGTATACGGAGTGGTCGTCTATTGACAACCGGAACGTGCAACAGAAACAACAGTAACAAACAGGACGATGCAAAGTAAAGATGCAAAGCACGGCTGTATACTAGTATCCCAGCACAAATTCCATTTGGCCATTGTGCATGGCGCATTTCCGGTGTACGCGCTGGGCATTGTGCATCGTTTAAATGTAACAGCATTCATTTACATCAACTTGAGCTTGAGTCTGTTACGCATCGAACACAAGGCTTTTCTATGAATATCGGAAGTATCTCGTTGGTAGCCGTTTGATACAAGTAGTAATCCGATTGCGTATGCTGTGACGCCTTACATCTTGGAGGTATGTGGAGACTGTAGGGTACATATATGGGTATGTACGTAAATGGTTAGTTGGATTGATGAATTGATGTGTATATGAGAAAATAGCTGTAGATGAATTTCTTCTGGAGCGAGTGTAGTCAGCATCGGAAATTGTGTAACGCATTTTTTTTTCTTTTTTTTTTAGTTTAGTGAAAAGAGCAGCCTTTGTTGGCAGTTGTGTGGATGCTACACATTGATTGCCCGCTGGGGGAGCATAGATGCATATCTACCTGTGTTTTCTTTTTCTAGTTTTTAGTGATATGCATCAAACTTAGCATTGCATGTGCCTGTCGGAAATTGAGGTTTGCAAAGTTTTGACATCAACAAGATTACTAATTAAATATTCTTATACGAGTATTGATATATAATATACATATATATATATATATATATATATATATATATTATATATAAAATAATGAAAATTTAAAGAAAATAAATTTAAGAAATACATTTTTCTACTAACAGTGGTTTAGTTCTATATATTGGTATTCCCGTAATACTATTTTATAGCTCGCTTCATTTCAGACACATTTTTTAATAATGGAGAGAGGCTAATCGACTTCGGTCAGAACATGGTAGTTATCAGCACCAGATTTCAGCATGTTAAATGGTCCCAACATCGAGTCGGACCACTATATTGTCGCAGCCAAGGTACGCACTACAATCAGAACAGACCGCCGATGCCTTTTCAAACACACTCTACTGACTGCTCCGGGAAACCTCCACTTCTTCACAAGATATATGTGAGCTGTGGAAACATATCACCCTAACAGCGAACTATGCAGTCGGAAGCAACGCGAGCTGTTAGAGAGTTATCGAGAGAAACGGAGAGAGAAGAAATGCAGAAACGAAGAGGTTATGTGGCAGTAATGAAGCTCAAAAATTCTATCAAAAGGTCAATCGTCTGACTGAAGGTTTTAAGCCCGGAGTAACTTTCTGCGCACAAGATAACAGCAGCTGGCGTGCCTTCCTTAATGCGGCCATAACCCAACGACGGTAGATTCCATGAGTAAGTGATAGATTACAGCATCTACTGGACTGATTCGTTCATCGATGAAGGCTGTATTACTGAATCAAACCTAAGCGAAGGTTTCACCACAGCAAATTCACGTTGTAATGTGAGCAAAGAAGTTAAAGTGAAGCCATAACCAACGCTCTGGACGGTCAATTAAAATATGATGCGTTTGTAGAAGTGGTTTGATTGTGATGATGAAATGATCAAACATTGGGACACATCGAACGGAATTGCGAAAGTTGTGAGCTCTACTAGACCCAAGCTGTTGCCTCACATCACTACGCGGTCGTGAGATACTGGTAGAAAAAGATTTTGAAATTGGAAAAAATGTTTCCTGCAAAAAATTTCCTATTGGGTTTTTTGGAAACTTTTTTGTTGCAGTTGCAGTTGCCGATGCTGCTACTGCTGCTGCTGTTGCGCCCTTTGTGGTTGTTGCTGTTGTACTGCTTCACGCTGCTGTAACACATTAATCCTTGCTTTGATTTAAGACCAATTTTGTGTGTGACTATCCTAGCGATGTGTGTGAGTGTGTGAGTTTGTGTACAGCACGTGTGGGTAGTCGAACAGCTCAGGCGTGTGGTGCTGCTCAAATCGAACGAATGAATGAACGAAATCGATGGTACAGGCGTGCGACCGATAGAAAGCCGCCGCCATGGGCATTTGCTCTGAGTGGCAATGAGCTTTTAATGCTGTTAACTTTGCATAACGCCTGCATAGGCTACCCCCACCTCACCTATTGACTTTGCCATAGCCTGGAGTAGGTGCAAGCACTGCAGTTACATGAAACTGGCTGCAACTATAAGTATGTCCGTCTGTCTGTCTGTCTGTTTATTTAATAGATACTCTTAGTATCTATGTAGTTAGCTAGATACTATATGTGTGTGTGTGTGTCTGTGTGTTTACTGATTGGCTTTTGATTTATCATGCATCAGCCTGATTAAATGTTGCTTAGCGGCTGACGCCATACTAAGGCACAAATTGACTTTTGTAATAAAATACACACGCAGACATGCAGACAGCATTTCACTTTAATGCATCGCGCTGCACTTCCGCTTGAAATATTGCCTCGGAAGTATTGCATGCTTTAAGACTGCAACGAACAGGTGCGGCGTACGACTTCATGTGTCATCCAACTGTCACTCAGTTAGACACGCCCACGCCCGGTGTCGTTGAGGTCGGCAACTGTCTCTGAAACTGGCATACTGACTGTCCGTCTAGCTGTATGTCCTTCTGTCTGCTAGCTCCCGTTGGCCATTGGCCACAGCATGCTGTGTGCGACTACTCGCTGTGCATGTTTCCGCGTTTCGCAAACTTTTTTGTTGCCGTCTCCTGGCCGTTTCATGTTCAGACTGAACGAACAGGTGCGGCGACGTACTGTCATGTGTCATGCAACCTGTCGTTAGTAACAGCGAACGCCCGGTGTCGTTGCAAGTTTTCATCGGAGTCTGCTTTATGCTATATAGTACGAGCAAGTACGCTGTGCACGCTGTCGACCATGTCCGTGAAGGTCATTGCGATGATGCCTAGGCGGATTGGCTATTCAACTGATGCATGCTCGACGGCGGAACAGTTGCAGCTGTACCAAGTTCTTTACGAGCTGCTGCATAATGAGCGCCAAAGGCGAAGTTTGAAATGAGTTCGTTGTTTGTCGCATGTAGTTGATTATGAAAAAGTTTCATTTTGTCGCCATTCGGCAGAAAAATGTTTGTGGAAGGGCGCAAGTGTAGTCTATATAATTAGGATTTTTTTTTTAATTTTTGGCAGTTCCATCGAAATTTTGCAATGAAGTTTACATTAAATTGTGGGATTTTTCGTCCAACGAGCAGCCATTGGTTGTATCTTCTAGAATATGTTTAAGAACACTATTTCGCACAAACGTCAGCAATCAGCAAAACAAAGAACAAATAAGCAAACAAATAACAAAGTGCATCTCAAATAACTAACAGACAATAATCAAATCAAATAATGAAACAAATAATCAATCAATAATCATTCGATAAGCAATAATCAATAACAAATAATCGACGAACCCATAAAAAAATAAATTCGGAAATAATCAAATAATCAAATCAGCAAATACTTCAAATAATTAAATAATCAAATAATCAAATAATCAAATAATCAAAGATCAAATAATCAAATAAGCAAATAAGCAAATAATCAAATAATCAAATAATCAAATAATCAAATAATCAAATAATCAAATAATCAAAGAATCAAATAATCAAATAATCAAATAATCAAATAATCAAATTCAAAGAATCAAATAATCAAATAATCAAATAATCAACTAATCAATAATGAAATAATGAAATAATGAATAATCAACAAATGACAAATAATCAAATAATGAAATAATGAATAATCAAATAATGAAATAATCATAATAAATAACAAAGATCTAAGCTTCAAATAACTAGAAATAACGTCAAATATGAAATAATGAAATTAAGACAAATAATCGAAATAATGAATAATTAAATAACTCAAATAACTAAATAATGAAATAACAAATAATGAATAATAAGAACTAAAATAATCAAATAATAATAATGAATAATCAATAATCGAAGAACAAATAATGAAATAATGAAATAATGAATAATCGAAATAATGAATAATCTAATAATAAATAATGAAATAATAATAATAAATAATAAATAATAAGAATAAATAATGATAATGAAATAATGAAAAAGAACAAATAATCAAATAATCAAATAAGCAAATAATAGAACTAAATAAGCAAATAATGAAATATTCAAATTAAATAATATAATGGAATAATAAATAATATACTTCAAATAATCAAATAATGAAATAATGAATAATAATAATGAATAACTAAATATAAATAATGAAATAATAAATAATGAATAATCAAAGAATAAATAATGAATAATGAAATAATGAAATAATAAATAATGGATAATCAATAATGAAATAATGAAATAATCAAATAACAAATAATGTAATAAGAATAAAGAAAAAGAACAAATAATCAATAATCGAATAATGCAAAGAATCCAAAATATAACAAATAACAAATAATGAAATAATCAAATAATCATAATCAAATAATGAATAATCAAATAATCAAATAATCAAATAATAAAAAACTATAAATAAGCAAATAATGAATAATAAGAACAAATAATGAAATAATCAATAATAAATAATAAATAATGAAATAATCGAATAATCAACTAATGAAATAACAAATAATCAAATAACAAATAATCAAATAATCGATAAATAAAATAACAAATAATAATAATCAAAAATAACTAAAATAACAAATAACAAATAATGAATAATAATAATAAAAATAACTCAAATAATCAAATAATGAATAAATGCAAATAAGAATAACTAAAATAACTAAAAGATAAAAAAGAACAAATAACTAAAATAACAAATAATGAACAAATAACTAAAATAACAAAATAAACAAAAAGACTAAATAACTAAATAACTAAATAATGGATAAATGAAATAATAATAATCAAATAACAAATAATAATAATAAATAATCAAAAATAAATAATGAAATAATGAAAAATAACAAATAATAAATAATAATAACTAAAATAACAAATAACTAAAATAACAAATAATAAATAATGAACTAAAATAACTAAAATAACTAAAATAACAAATAGAAAGAATCAAATAATAAATAAAACAAATAATAAATAATAAAATAGAACAAATAATAAATAACAAATAATAAATAATCAAATAATCAAATAATCAAATAATCAAATAATCAAATAATCAAATAATAAATAAGCAAATAAGCAAATAAGCAAATAATCAAATAATCAAATAATCAAATAATCAAATAATCAAATAATCAAATAATCAAATAATCAAATAATCAAATAATCAAATAATCAAATAATCAAATAATCAAATAATCAAATAATCAAATAATCAAATAATGAAATAATCAAATAATCAAATAATCAAATAATCAAATAATCAAATAATCAAATAAAAATCAAATAAATAAAAATCAAATAATCAATAAATCAACTCAATAATAAATCAATAATAATACAAATCAATAATCAAATAATCAAATAATCAAATAATCAAATAATCAAATAATCAAATAATCAAATAATCAAATAATCAAATAATCAAATAATCAAATAATCAAATAATCAAATAATCAAATAATCAAATAATCAAACAATCAAATAATCAAATAATCAAATAATCAAATAATTCAAATAATCAAATAATCAAATAATCAAATAATCAAATAATCAAATAATCAAATAATCAAATAATCAAATAATCAAATAATCAAATAATCAAATAATCAAATAATCAAATAATCAAATAATCAAATAATCAAATAATCAAATAATCAAATAATCAAATAATCAAATAATCAAATAATCAAATAATCAAATAATCAAATAATCAAATAATCAAATAAATCAAATAATCAAATAATCAAATAATCAAATAATCAAATAATCAAATAATCAAATAATCAAATAATCAAATAATCAAATAATCAAATAATAATCAAATAAGCAAATAATCAAATAATCAATGAATCAAATAATCAAATCAATCGAAAATAAAATATTCTAAAAACAATCAAACAGTCAAACAATCAAGCAGTCATGCAATCATTCAATCAAACAGTCATGAAGTCTAGCAACCAAGCATTTTAGCAAACAAATAGTCAATCTAACAATCAAGACCTATACTTTCTGAATAAATTTCTGAAAGTAAACTAATATATTTCAGTAAAATCGGAAAATAATTATATCTCTTTCAATTGGGAACCCACTTACATAACAGCATCTACATATATACTACCTAAGTACATATATAATATATTCTATATACCTTGTACTGCATTTTTATTTGCTGTCTGTCATAATGTTGAATGCAACACAAAACTATCAATTTTGCTTGCTACAAGTAAAATTTATTGTTTCGCATAAAAATGAACAGAGACGTTTCATCTTTGATAAAGAAACGAAACAAAAAAGAGAAGAGTTGAAAACTCGTTGCCATGTTCATGCATTCATCAAGCAAACAGGCTGAGTCTAGCAACTGATTGAATTGTTGAATTTACTTGAGCTCGTATCGCATTTTTCTGTATCTGTGTATCGATGCGAATGTCATTGATCGAATCGAATGAAGTTGCCTGCCCCTGACTGACGGATTTTCTGTCTTTCCGTCTGCATTTGCGGCTTTTATATAACATCAATGTAACGCAGATACTTTTGTATCTATAGAATGTATCTGTTTCCGTTTTCGTTGTTTTTAAGTTTGCTGTTGTTGTTGTTGTTGTTGTTATTGCAGTTGTCCGCATAGCTGCGCATTATGACGATTTCCGTTTCCGCTGTTGTTAAAGCGCGCAGACATAATGAAAACAATAACAGCAAAAAAAAAGAAATAAAAACAAATAAAACAATAAAAGAAAAACATGGCAAAAAGTTCGCGTGTCAGATTTCATTCGGCATTTTTGACAAGTCATAAAGAGCATTTGACAAGCAGTAAAACTTACAACTGAAGTCCAAATATGTGAAGTGAGAAATGCATTTTACTGGTTAATATGTGAAGTGAGAAATGCATTTTACTGGTTAGGCATGCTTGAGCAGTCTTTCTCTCTTTCTACATCGAGAAATATTTTACTGTTGTAACGAGGTCGATTCGGTTATCAAAAAGCTAAAAAAAATAACAAAGCAGCAGGTTCTGAGCGACTGCCAGCTGAGTTATTTAAGACGAAGAGTCGGTAAGGCGAAGAGTCGGTTAGGAGTATGCACCAACTTTTATGCAAGATATGGTCCGATGAACGCATACCCAATGACTGGAATCTCAGTGTTCTCTGTTCTAACTTTAAGAGAGGAGACCCCGCCGGAAAAAGGCTTATTTCCATTGGATATAAGATTCTGTCGCACGTATTGTGTATACGGATTCACTGTTAGGACTATATCAGTGTGGCTTCAGAGTAAAAAGGTCGACCAGTGACCAAATATTCACATAACGCCAAATCTTGGAAAAGACCCGTTAGTTTAACAAAGACACACACCACCTATTTGTCGACTATAAACCCGTATTCTACTCCCTGTCTGGACTAGGTATCCCGGCAAAGATTGTCCGTCTTTGCATGGCGAGGCTATCTAACATACAAATCGTTGTAAGGGTGGGGAAAAACCTCTCCGACCCCTTTGATACCAAGAGACAGTTCAGGCAGGGCGATGCTCTGTCGTGCGATTTTTTTAATCTTCTGATGGAATACATCCTACGCCAGTGCCCTTACATTCAGAGTATGTTGGGCTCGATCTTCCAAAAGGAAGTGATGCTGCTCGCTTACGCCGATGACATCGATATCATCGGCACGCAGAAACGGCGAGTCAGCAAGGCGTTCTCAGAGATTGAAAAACAGTCTCGGCTCATGGGTCTAGCTCATTCACCATTAGAACAAGACAAAGTACTTGGTATCTTCTCGCACTCCGTCATCACATCTTGGACTGTCAGTGACGATGGAGAATTTCAACTTCAGTTTTGTAGAAAGCTTCATCTATCTTAGATCCGAAATGACCAGCAACAACAACGGAGATCAGGCGAAGAATCACGCTTGCAAACAGATGCTTTTTTGAGCTGAGCAAGCAAATGAGAAGTAAAACCCTCTCTCGAAAGACAAAAATTAAGATCTATAAGACGCTGATACTCCCGGTCTTATTGTATAGCGCAGAGGCATGGACCGTGATTGAGTCAGATGAAACAGCGTTGGAAGAATCTTTGAAAGAAAGATTCTTCGCCGGATTTTCGGTCCTATTAGAGTCAGTCCCATATGAACCGTGAGCTATACGAGCTATTCGATGAGGTTGACATAGTCCAGCGCATAAAACTTCAGTGGCTGCACTTTGCTTGTCATCTCATTCGAATGGATGAAAGAGTGTACATGGGCGCAGAAACTTGATTGGAGAACGAACGGGCACGAGTATGAAGGTATGGAGAGAACCGTATCTGCATGTTATCCATATTTTCGTTCTGGACGAGATCATCATATAATGAACTTTTTTAACGATTTTCTCTGTTACAGTCCTGAAGACAGTCTGGCTCTTATTTCTCTCCAAGGTTTTTTTCCCGGATAGTAAACAACTTGGTTTCAATTTTTGACACTTGTTTGCTTGACTATAATATTTCTATTTGATCGCACGACCATCTGAAAAGAACTCACGATGCACCCCGCCATTGTCATACAATGAGGATCCTTCACAGTTGACTGAACTTGGCGTGCTTTCTTTTCGGTTTTAGCTCTTCTGGATGTTTCCTCATTTCATCACCAGATATGATCCTTTTAAGTTAATTAAAATCGTTGTCGATGTCATTCAATAGCTTCTGCTTGATGTTAAGGGTGTGATGCGTAGATTCTTTGGTTCAAAATTTAGCAAATTCAGAACGAACTTCTCTGCGACATGTTTTATACCTACAACATCTGAGAAAAAATGCAATGCACGAGCCAACCGAGATGCCGACTTCCGCAGAAACTTCTCTAATAGTGTTTCGTCAATTCTGCATAACAATTTTCTTCATTGCTTCACCGCTTTCATTGGTTCTTGACTATGGAAGAACTATGCTCGCTATATTGTACGAGATGCTCGGTAAGTGATGGAGATAATCGAAAAAAATAGGTAGTTCACATAAATTGTAAAGGATTAAAAGCTTTTTAATATTTCTTTACCAAAGCTCCATACACTTGTAAGCAATTTATTTCAGAAAATATACAAAAAATTGGCTGTTTTAGGTTTCAGAAAATATGCTAAAAAATGGCAGTTTTAGGTTTCAGAAAATATACTAAAAAATGACAGTTTTAAATAAACTTAAAATCTTAAAAAAGTAAATTTCTGCATAAATTCTTTGGTTTTAATTTAATTTAAAAATTCTACACAAATCTGCTTGCTTTTATGCCAAACATTTTCTTTGGCTGTAAGCGCTGAGCTTTTTCTAAACATAAATCAAAGCTTTATAAAAGTCTTCTTCGAGATCATACAAAAAAAGTCTTGCTTAGCAGCAGAGCTTTAAACAGCGATAAACCTGTTTGCTCGTTCCATTCAGTTTTGCAGCCGCTGGCGTTAAAGAAAATAAAACAAACAGCAACAACAACAACAACAACAGCAATAAAAAAAAGCTTAACGCTTCTTGGCAACAACTTTCGAGCGGCGGAATGAGGTAAGCGCAACGATCGGCGCAATCACAGCGCGCAGAAATGAGCGAAGAGACAAAGTGAACGGTTCAATGTTGAAAGTGAAGCGGACAAAGTGAATGAAAAGAAAAATAATAACAGCAACAACAACAACAAAATGAATTAGTGTGCAAATAAAAAAGAAACTAAATTAAAACAAAACAACAACAAAAAAGCAAGAGTTGTGCATATTTTATGAAAAGACAAAATATTTAAAACAAATATTAAATAAAAAATTTATAAAATTAAAGCACAAAGTGTGCAGTAGTGTATTAAAAGCAACAACAACGAAAAAAAACAACTAACAAAAGCGCAATCAGTGACACAAAAACAACAACAACAACAACAAAAACCAAAGTGCAAAACGACAAAATTAATAAAACACAAAAAAAGTGCAATTGCAATTGCAATTAAAAGCAAAAGCAACAAATAAAATAAAGACAAAATTGCATTAACTGTAAAATAATTTTTTGTTTATTTGTGTGTTGTGCTTTTTTATATTCTACATCACCAACAACAACAACAACAACAAATAAAAAACATTAATTTATAAACATTTATAAGTGTTAGTGTGTGGTATGTAAATTTTTTAACTGTTTGTGTGCGCCGCTCATTATGAACTTAGTTGCGAGCATGTAAAACAAAAACAACAAATTTATAAAAAGAGCGAAAGAGTGAGCAAGCACTTTACTACGATTTTATACAAACATACTTTCTCTGTCACACACACGCACACACTCTCAACCGCCATTGCCATATAGTTGGCGTTTATAATTTTCGCCATCTTTTTTTTTTTATTCTGTTTTTTTGTTGTTTTGCATATTAAATAGAAAAGCGTAAATTGTTTTTATTTATTATTGCACTTTAACTAAACTAAAAAAAAAAGAAAAAAAATTAGAAGAAGACGCAGAAAAGAAAAAGAATTTGCGTTTCGTTCGCTACTTCTCGCTCGCTTAAAAGTATCTACAAGAAAAAGAAAAAAAGAAGAAAAATATGGAGTATGAGAAAATGTTGTTCTTTACAAATAACACAGCAGCAGCTCCGGTGAACGCCGCAGCAGCCGCCAACACCGCTAACAATGCTGTCAATAGCGCCAATGCAAATGCTGTCAGTAATACACAGGTGAGCTGAAAAAAAAAACATAAAAAAAAGATATTTTTATTGCAGTTTTAATTGCACCAGCAATCCAGCAGTAGTTTTCTCCAGAACTATTTATGTTCTTTTAAAACAAACGCAAAAAAAAATTATACTATTTAGCTCAGACACATTCCGCACATTGAGGCTGATAATCTTTAGACCTCTATACTAGAGGCTTATCAGCTTTTGTTTTTCTTATAATTTTTTGTTGAAATCTATTTTTTTTTTTTTTTTTTTTTTTTTTTTTGATAGACAAAGCATATATTTTTGTTGCTTTATATGTTTTTAATGGCAGAGGCAGATGCTTGCAGTTAATTATTTTATTTTAGATTATGTTTTATTTTGTCCATTTGAAAGTCATTATTAGAGATTATTAGTCTAGCGACATATTGACATATTTTTTATTTTTTTATTTTTTTTTATTTTTCATGCATTCGTCAGCCGAGCGAAGGTTATTTTATATGCAATTTCTTTGTGGGGGCTTTGTCAGAGATTGCATTTATAATTAATTACCTACTGATATGGTTAGACTTGGAAACGAGATATTATTTTGGAAAGCACGCCACGCTAGTGTCTGTATTTTACTGTACTTTATATGTCGATTTACAAATAACTTTATATATATATATATATATATATATATATTTATATTTACGAGATTTACAGATAAATTTATATATATATATATATATATATATATAAAAGTTCAAATTACAACAGTACAAAATATGTATAAGGCTTAAAAAATACAAATCCCAAACTGATTATAAAATATATACATAGAGTATATTAATTTTGTGTTTATGTATTAAAAAACAGTAGAACTTGTCTATATATACTTGTCTGTTCATATGATCAACAAAAACTCAGATACTATTAGAGTTAAAGCCTTTAAGTTTGAACTTTAAGACTCTCTTAGTTCATTCACATTTAACTAGTATTAAATAAACTAACCAAGCTCTCCATAAGAGGTAGTTCTCATAGAAACTTTTTACTCCTTTCTGATAATACTTACAACATATTCAACATAGTCTAGAAAGATTAGTCTCCGTACAAATCTGTCCCACCTTTCACCGTTTTTGTGTAAAAAACTTTTTATTATTGTTGTTAATAGAGTTAGATATGCCAAATTTTGCGTAATTTATGTAAATTTTCATAAAATTTGCCAAAAAATTCCATATCGAACAACTAAAGGGTTAGCACCCGTATAAACCAGCCATCCCTTTTTTTATTTTTGTATGAAAAACTTATCAATCTATGCTAAAAATTGCGAAATCGTTGTGTCGTAATAAAATATTCCATATAGATCAAACCTATGCAAACCTCCAATACAGAATTGTTCTTCTTTTCGGAGTTTTTATTTAAAAAAAATATTAATTTATCTACAATCGCCCAATTTTGTATATTTTACAACCATCTTAAGAAAACCTCCCACACGGATCCATTTTGGAATACAATTCCCATACAAAAGTAAGGTTTAAGCAGGTAGAGGGTATAAATTGAAGTATTACGATCCGAAGACAGTACAAAAATTTCAAAATATTGAACTAACATTCTCTATTTTTGAAATACCGCTAATTTTTATAAAAATGTTCGTCAGTTTAGTCAAAATCAATTTAATTTTCGATATACATAGTTGCTTCTTTTGGATGACTGCTCTGCATACATATACGAACGTGTCATCCCATTTTCAGGAATAATTCTCTAACTAACCAACCACCCATTTATGTGATTGATATACAAGCATAATCGTATATAAGTTTCTGAAATAGCTCCATACAAACCCATGAATCCTTTAAAATAGCTTTCACTTACTTCAAGACCATTAAACAATTTGAAATTTTAAACAAAACCGATGGCAATCAGTAATTTTAAATCTTTGACCATGCTTATTTCACCATTGCTATTTCACCATGCACAAAGCAAAAAACATCAACAAAAACAATATCATCTCTTTCTCTCTCTTACTCAAGCATAAGCAATCATTCTGTATGCATCAGACTCACAAACCAATTTCCATATGAAGCACCCCATTTTATTTTACATTAAATTTAAATTTTTGGAGAACTTCGGACGCAGCTGATCAAAATCTTCATATTAAAACAAGTAAGAAAATACAGTCAGGTCTCCTAACAAACACATAAAATGTTTCCCGAGCTTATGACCAAACTTATGACCACTTCCTACTGCACGAATAAGTGCCTTGTAAAACATTTTTTTATGTATGAAATGGAAAGGGGGGGTCGTTCAAATTCAATTGCTTATAAAATCGTCATTTGTTATCCGATTTTGTTGAACTTTTTGGATTTAGGCTAAGAGGGACGTTATCTCTATACTGGCATACTTACTTTTTTTTGTGCCGAAGAAATATTTTTCCTTGGGGGTGATTTTATGGGGAAGGGGGGAGGGGCAAAATTTTAAAATAAACTTGCAAAATTCCGGAGCAGTCCTAGTCGAATGCAAAAACACGAAGTCTCTATCTATTACCGTTTCCGAAATCCTTTCGTTCATACAAACGGACAGACGGACATGGCTATATCGGTTCCTCTAGCACTCCTGACCATAATGGGGTTAACTTTGGGGGGTCTCCGACCATTATTTCTACCTGTTACATACATTTGCACAAAACCAATAGGCTCTTGTACCTTCGGTACAGGGCCTAATTACACTGTCTGGCAACGGATCTATTGATAAATGCACAGGACAAAACGTTATCATTTTGTGGTCATTCGTTGTATCCGTCAAGAAGTTTCTGAGTCCAGAAGGACTAATTTTTTTAAACTTTTTAGTACAAATAAGAGCGTGTTTTTGATTTTTATATTTTTCTATGCACTGGATCCAAGTTCCACCATTACAAGATTAAGAAAATGTGGATTCAGTAGAGTAAAGTTTGATAAGTTTTATCAAGTTTGATTGCTTTATTTTTTATAAACTAAAAATAAAAAGAAGGTTTTTTTTTGACAACTTTGGATTTTTAGATAGGCTAGCGTCACTTGGCTTTGATATCTTTTAATGAATGAATGATAATCTCTTCATTGCATATACTTAAGATTTATAAACTAAACAAACTATTACATACTACATGATGTGATAATAGTTCACTCATATGAAGATTATGTTATCAGATTATAATTATAATCAGACTAATTTGATTTAATTTGTTAAAATAAAATAAGATAATAGCTACACATGTGGAGCAATTTGGAGCAATCACACTTTTCAAGCGTGTAGAACAATATAAACAATTGGCTATGATCTTGCTAGACTTTAAACAAATTAAATGTGAGATACTATTGAGTATATCTACAGTGTGACGCAAAAGATGTATAAATATGATTTTTATGTTTATCAAGCAGCTATATTTATGAACTTATTTTTTTTTTTATATAAATAAAAGCCCATTCAAACTATGAAATTTCTTCAAGCTGATAAAATTCTTTAAGATTATTCAAATTAATGGAAAATTTGTATAGTTTTAAAGTTATATAAACCATCCACAGACTCACCCAAACACACATAAAAATGTACATTCATATCAGTTCATCAATTTAGGTGAAATTCAGTGAAATAGTTGGACTAAGCCGAGTTCCATCTAAGTATTCCGAAGTCAGTAATCATTATTATTGTTTCTACTCGTTTGGTAAATGTCTGCTGGTCTATATTTGGCACACGTCTACATCCCTTGCCATATTCATTGATTTTGGAGGACTGCGGCTTTTCTTGTATCTAAAACTTTAGATTAAATTCATTTTAAGTTGAATTGAATACTTTACACATTTTTTAAATGATGCAAATTGTTATTTGGTAGAATATTTTAGTGGATAAGCCTTAAAAAACAGTTGAGGTTTTAGCAGAAACAATTATTCAGTGGGAGAACAATCATACATACATTGAGAAGAATCATGTTTGTCTTTGCTAATTAAAGGTCAACGATCAGTTAGAGAGAAAAAATGACAAAGAGAGAGAGGGAGAGAGAGATTTTTTCTATAAAAATATATTACTGCCATTCTCCAATCCAAGAATGTTCCAAACATCAGAAATATATGTTAGAAAAAAAGGAGACTTTCCTCTTTCTTCGTACTTTTTGCATTGAACTAGAACTTCTCCGGCATTTTACGAGTTTATTTTAAAATTTTTCCCCTCCCCCTGCTTCCCATAAAATCTCCCTCAAGGGTAAACAGTTTTTCGCCACAAAAAAAAATTAAGTAAGCCAAAATCCCAAAACTTCAAAATCGGATTATAAATGACGATTTTATAAGCAATTGATGAATTAGAACGACCTATGATACTTCCGTCCTCCGTTTTCTTTGCATACATAAAAAAAAGTTTTATAAGGCATTTATTCGTGGAGTCAGAAGTGGGAGGAGCAAAATACTTTTCGTTAGTACTATTTTTTTCTTATTAATTTCCTACCTTTTTGTTTTGGACTGCTTGGTCATAGGCTAGGGAAACATTTAAGGTGTTTGTTTGGCGACCAGGGCGTCTTACAGTCGGTTACGCACGACCGTAATTTTCTTACTTGTTTTACTCAAATCTTCGAAACACTTCTGATATGCGGTATTTGGTAAAAGTCAGAAGGGTTCAACTCCGTTGAATACGGAGTGGTTTTTGGAGAAAAAATTTTAATCTAGAAACGAAGCCATAAATCCGGGCGTTTTCTTCGTATCGCTTCACGCAAAAACCGTATAACTTCAAGGTAATATTCCTTATTGATCGTACGACCGATCCGGCAAGAACTTACGGCTTTACAATCGAAGAAAACGTAAAGAAAAAAGTATGACTTGACTTTTAAAATCTTCTTGATCTTCTGTGAAGAGCTTGTACCACTTTTAATTCTTTTATTTTTTTATTAAAGTAGAGTGCTTAGGAGCACCTTATTTTATTTCTTATACAGAATATAATATATATTTTTTATCCATTTTTTTGATAGCAGAAATTCGACAAGCACATCATAATACATCTCACCTTTTTTATCTAAAACAAATTAAAAATGGTTCAGCATGTCTATAAGTCCAGTCGATATAGACATGTCCTTCTGTCTGTCTGTCTGTCTGGCTGACTGTCAAGTTAAGATATTTATATTCTTCCTTCTTCAGTTCACTTGCATTCAATGATAAACTCTCCTAACTTCGCTAAAGAAACTCTGCCATAAACTTTGAATCACATTGATCTGAATGTATAATTGTTCTATACATCTTCTCTCCCCTCTCACAACGTTACATATTTTTCGTTTCAGTTTTTTCGATTTAAACTTCGCTAAAGAAACTCTTCCATAAACTTTGTATTGCATTGAACTGAATGAGTATTTATTCTATACATCTTCTCTCCCCTCTCACAACGTTACATATTTTTCGTTTCAGTTTTTTCGATTTAAACTTCGCTAAAGAAACTCTTCCATAAACTTTGTATTGCATTGAACTGAATGAGTATTTATTCTATACATCTTCTCTTCCCTCTCACATCGTTACATATTTTCCGTTTCAGTTTTTTAGACTAAAACTTCGCTAAAGAAACATTTGAAGAAAATTTAAAAAGCATTAAAAACTTGGAAACTCATTCTCCTGACTATATTTTAGTTCCTGTCTTCCCAGTTAACGTGAACCATTCCTTTAGACCTTTCGCTAAAAGATTCATAAAGATTCATTCATTTGATTGAACTTTAGGTTTCTACGGATCAAAATAATCACCTTCGAAAAATAATCTCGTTCTCCTTTGCTACTGTAAAGAAATGATTTCTAGTAGCAAACAAGAATTATTTCGTGTTTTTAATACAAAAAATCTATGACAACTTAAATGTCACACTTGACGCATAAAACTTGCTAAACTTTATTAGCTTAATGAAGAAATTAACCAACAAAAAAAAAAATCAAATCACATGTTTTGTATCTATTGAGCCGCTCTGTCATGATTAGCATGCAAAGCATTAATAAAATTCAAAAAGCTGAACGGCGCGGCGAGCAGCTGCCACAAAAAAAAAACGAAAAAACGAAAACAACTAAAACCACACACGAAAACATATATTTTAGATATTTGTATTATTTGTGTGCATAAATTAATAATAAAAAGAAATATTTGGCATTTTTAACGCAATTCATTTGTCCTAAAAGAAAAAATTAGATTTCAACATTTACAAGTCGCGAGTATAAAAGTGTCAGTAGGTGAATCAGTTCGTAATGCGAACCAAATAAGGTGAGAGCAATTTCTGCTGTTTCTTCTTTATTTTTTTTTTTTTTTTTGCCATATTGCATTCCAATTGCAACAACGAGTGCAACGAAGACAATGCCAAGTGATGTTTTACTAGATACAACTCGGGCAACAGATACAGATACGTCGTCTGTTGTTGGTGTTGATGAGTTGAGTTGAGTTGAGTTGATGCCTACGCAAGATACACATTATTATTGTTGTATCTGGTATCTACGACTGTTTTTAATTACTACAACTTTCAAAATGCGCGCGCGTACTGCGTACAGTGAGTTGCTTTCATTTTGCGCTGCATTTGCTGATTATTATTGACGATTCTAAGCGATTGTCAACTGCAATTGATGTTTTGATGTCTGTGTGTGTTTTTTTTTTCTGCTTCTTTCTAATAATAATGCTGTTCGTCAGATGATGATGATGACGATGATGACGATTCTGCGTTGCTTGCATACACGCAGAAAAAGTGCATTCCAACAAGCCACATTGATGTCGATTGGACCTACTTAGGAGCTGGATATGTTTTGCCTCTTCAATTTTTCCTGCTGCTTAGACGAACGATCTCTTTAACATTGTTGCTTTGTCAATTGAAGTCGTCGATGTCGTTTGTTCATTCGTCTGGCAATAAAAACTTGAATTTACCATTTTTGATTGATTTGATGGAAATGTGATGGCGGCGCAGCTAAGCGATTTTCTATGCAATAAGTTGTTCCGAGTGTTGCTCATAAAGTCACTGAACTTTAACAATTATTTAGGGTAGTTGTGCATAAAGTAATGAAGATCGCTTTAAGTTGTTTATAGAGCATTTTGTTTGTTATAGGCTATGAATTGATATGAAGCACAATTTGGATTATATGGAATATGTGAAAGTTTGGAGCCAAAGGATGTTTTGTAGATTAAATTTTGTAAAATATCTGCAGCTCTTTTCTTTGTAGATACTTATTATATAACTCACATCAAGAGCCGTTTTTAAAAAATGTCAAAAAAGCACTGATTGAGATCCAGCTATGAGTTCAAAAGTTCACACACGTGTTTGAATAAAATTTAATTCCAATTTTTAATCATTTTTATTTAATAAAATATTTTAAAATGTTTTTTAGAGATTTTTCTACATGAGAGTAGACAATTAAATTCGTTCTAAGTCTGTTTTAGCTTTGACACTACATCTCCCTTATCAATTTTCACCACATTTTTAGTATTTAGTATATCGCTCCGAATAGAAATAGTTTGAAAAGATTATCACTGTCTCATGACCATTTGACCCCCTTTTCGTGATAATATTAAAGTTTTTTTTTAAAGACTTTCAAAGGTTTTAAAATTGCATTTTACCCTTTGTTACTTCAACTTAATGAACTAAAAGAGACAAATGACTATAGTAGAAAAATTTAATGTTCAATGAACTATATAAAAGGAACTATAGTGAGCTATATAGAAGTAATGAACTAGAATGAACTATTTGACCAGTAAATTGAAGAACTAAAATAAACTAGTGTACTATATAAGTCCGATCAACTAGAAGTACTATATGACTAATACAGTGAAAGGCTAAATTGAACTAGTGAACTATATATTTGTAGAACCTGTGAACTAGAACTACTGAGTTACCAGTAAACTAAAGAACTAAAATGAACTAGTGAACTAAAAGTACTGTAGAAACGTACTATTTTGCCAAAAAACGTAGCCTATTTTCCTTTCCAATGTTTCATCTATTTCTATACTAAAATTCATGCAAATTAGTACAGAGGTGTATTCGTGATGCTCACACAAACTAACACAAATTTGTTTAGGATTTTATTATATGTATAGATTGGTTGAGTGGCCTTACAAAAAAAACATTTCATAGGTTAACTAATCAAATTTAATTTTTCTTCTTCATTATAAATCGGAATATTATCAAACAGTAATTTTTTGATTGAAGCAAATTCCTTTCATGAAATAATTTTCAGAGATGTTTACAAAAAGGTCCGTTCTAAACATTATTGTTGTCTGACGATGCGATAATCTCCAAGTTGTTCTTGTTCATACGGACAACTAGACAGACGGACCTATATCTATATCGACTAGACTTTTAAAACTATTCATGAATATATATATATATATATATATACATTATGAGGTCTGCCACCTATAAGATTTAAGAATATCAAGAACGTTGTCCCAGTTATACTTGACGATTTACCTGCCTTTAAAGCAGAAAGTCAAAATATACCTCCAACATATTACTGGTGAACAAAACCTGAGCCCCAAACATACAAAACATCCTACACGTGAAGCTCATGAGGTTCCACTATCTGCTCACTTTCTTTGTTTATATTTTTGGACCGATTTGGTAAGTGACATCCGTTTCTATATTATCCAAAGGCAGAAAGCAGCCAATGTATAATATTCTCTCACATCGTTACATATTTTTCGTTTCAGTTTTTTCGATTTAAACTTCGCTAAAGAAACTCTGCCAGAAACTTTGAATTGCATTGATCTGAATGTGTATTTATTCTATACATCTTCTCTTCCCTCTCACATCGTTACATATTTTTCGTTTCAGTTTTTTAGACTCAAACTTCGCTAAAGAAACATTTGTGAAGTGAACCATTCCCTTAGACCTTTCGATAAAAGATTTATAAAGATTCATTCATTTGATTGAACCTTAGGCTTCTACGAATCAAAATAATCTCCTTCGAAGCAAACCCGAGATAGAAGCTAAAGATGCACAAAATTCCATAAATTGCTGGCAGTTGATTTTCAAGTTTAGAGATGTGCCGTACTCACTTAAAGGTTTATTTTAATGCCTTCAGGTTCAAATCTTTCAGAATATATAATAATAAATTAACAAACTGCCCTCTTATATATATGTTTAGATTATTTTAGTTGTTGCTACTGCAGTGGCTTCTTTCACTTGCTCGTTTAACTTCAGCTCTTGTTGTTGTTGCTTGTCTTGTTTGGCTGATTTTTCCGACTGGTGACATTCAGTCCGTCCGTCCGTCCGTCCGTCCGTCACTCAGTCATACAGTAGCTACTTTATATATGAATGTTGTTGTCGTTTGTTGTAGAGTGTCAACTATGCAGTCAACGAGGCGGACTGACAGACAGACAGACAGACAGACGGAATAGTAGCGACGGGTTAAATGCTTTTCCAAGTTAGTTTGCTGCTAGAAGCAACATAATAAGACCGAAAGAAAGAAAGAAAAGTGCATTCATTGTATTTATAGACATAATAAAATAAATACTGTCAACAATTATAAATGCAACAAATGCAACGCATTTCCAGCTTCTTTTGCTGCTGCTGTTGCACCAAGAAGAAAATACAGCATGACATAAATATTTCTTTTGCATTTTCCCTCGCGCGCCATCTTTGCTAGTTTTTCAGTAGTGCTACGCCATTTTCTTCTTATTATTTATTTCAGCGTTTCTTTTTTTTTGTTTTTTCACGGGAATTGTTTGCGAAAAAATAAGGAAAAAAAAGATAGAAACGTCTTTCAGTCTTTGTTTGCACGTATTAAATTTCAACTTCAACTTCAACAACTTTTGTCAATTCCTTTGCCCTGCAGGCATTTATTCTTTTTTTCGTTCGTTTCTAATATCGCAGAAATCAATCAAATTCAATTCATTATACAATTATTTAAATCGCATGAAAGGGTGTGGCAGCCAGTGGCCAGGTTGCCGTTGAAGAAGTTTAGATTTGTATCTAGATACATTTGTATCTGCGTGTGTGTTTGGAAAGGTGCGTTGTCACTTGTCTTCACAGTTTAATAAGAAATGTGTTTGCCCTGCAGTTGTAGGCCTATTGTTAGTTGCTTTTATTATTTTTCTTATAAATACTTCAGCGATTTAAGTGATTTACTGTGTTTTTTGTTTAAAGCTGCTTCGCTGTTTTTTTTTTACTTTAGAATAATTGTTTGTGCGTGTTGCGCATAATGAATGCCAACTTTTAAGTTTATTTAACTTGAATTTTCGTATCGACAGATATATCGATTAAGTTTACAAATTGTAGAATTCTCAGGAATGCTTAAGTATCTCTGATTCATAATATATATTGAGTGGGCATTGAATTTGGTCATAAATATTATAAAAACACAAACTTGCTGTCGAAGAAAGAAAGTTTTAGTTTAAGTTTGTAAATGAAAAATATTTAATCCTCTACCATAAAAAGAAGTTCATTAACTGTGGGGGCGTGGCAGCATTTATTTATACACTGCACAAAAAAATTTTTTTTTGCTGTATTTAAGTGTCAACATTTATGTCACATAATAACAGAGCACCTATTTATATATATGCCTGTTCAGCATGTTGAATTAAGTCTAACTAGCCTGAACATAATTATCAGTCGATACGATCAGGGCAAAGCTCAACTGAATCACATTATTATAAAATAAATCTTTGATCACAGTAATGTCACGTGAAACAAAAGGCTTGCAGTCCTCAACAAACATTCCAAAAGTTTCGGGAAAATTACTAAGTTTATTCGAAAGAGAAAACAGTTTCTACCAAGCTTCAAGCACAATGTTTTCTCCCCGGCAGAATAAGGCAAACCTACTTGGTGACATTTTTCAAGAATACTCACAGAGACATCTTCAGACAGAGAAAAATGTTTCCATGACGATTCCATATTAACCGATGTGAAGAGCAAACAATCGTTCGATGCTCCACTTATGTCTGGTGATGCTATTGAGTAGCGGTGGAGGTGTGGTTGTATTTTGAAATAAGAATATCAAGCACGAACAATTACCAGTAATCCGCAAGGATTAAATAACGCAGAACGTACAAGTTGTAGAGTAGCTGGACCGTATATTCTCAAGAAGAAGCTTTGGTCATTTGTGCGAAATGGAGGTTAGGAAAAAATGGATCAAATAATATTTTTTCGAAGATTTTTCATAGTAAAGATAAGAGAGATATAACTGGTTTTTGGATTGGTATAATTTTTGTGTAACTTTGTGTAAGGATGACAATGGAAATCTGGTAACGGATGAACAGGAATCACTGAGATTATGGAGTCATTTTTCCAACCTACTCGGAGGCAATGAAGCGCACAATTCCGCCGCCAGAGAAATGACACCGGAACCACCAGTTCATGATGGCACTATTGTAGAGCCAGCGGACTATAACGAGGTCAATTCAGGTAATAAAAAGCTCAAAAATAACAAAGCGGAAGGCTCTGATGGGCTGTCAGCTGAGTTATTTAAGACCGGTGGCGAAGAGTTGGTTAGGAGTATGCACCAACTTTTATGCAAGATATGGTCCCATGAACGCATACCCAATGACTGGAATCTCAGTGTTCTCTGTCCTATCCTTAAGAAAGGAGACCCCGCTGTATGCGCCAACTACCGTGAAATAAGTCTTCTTTCCATCGGATATAAGATTCCGTCGCGCTAATTGTGTAATAGACTGGAGCCATATACGGATTCAGACCAAAAAGGTCGACCAGTGACCAAATATTCACATTACGCCAAATCTTGAAAAAGTTCTGTGAGTTCAACAAAGACACACACCACCTATTTGTCGACTATCAAGCAGCATTCGACACGCCGTAACGATCGAAGTTTTTCGACGCACTGTCTGCACTAGATATCCCGGCAAAGATTGTCCGTCGTTGCATGACGACGCTATCTAACACACAAAGCGTTGTCCGGGTGGGGAAAAACCTCTCCGACACCTTTGATACCAAGAGAGGTTTTAGGCAGGGCGATGCTCTGTCGTGCGATTTTTTCAAACTTCTAATGGAATAAATCCTACGGCAGTGCCCGTACATACAGAGTATGTCGGGCTCGATCTTCCAAAAGGAAGTGATGCTACGCGCTTACGCCGATGACATCGAGTCAGCAAGGCGTTCTAAGAGATTCAAAAACAGTCTCGGCTCATGGGTCTAGCGGTGAATCAGGACAAGGCGAAGTACCTGTAGTATTCTCGCACTGCGTCTTGGCGTCTTAGACGTTCAGTGACGATGAAGAATTTCAACTTCAGTGTTGTAGAAAACTTCGTCTATGTTGGATTCGATATAATCAGCAACAACAACGTCAGCCTGGAGATTAGGTGAAGAATCACGGTTGCAAACAGTTTTTTTTTGGGCTGAGCAAGCAAATGAGAAGTAAAGCCTTCTCTCGAAAGACGAAAATCAAGATCTATAAGACGCTGATGTTCCCGGTCCTATTGTATGGTGCAGAGGCATGGACCGTGATTGAGTCAGATGAAACAGCGTTGGAAGAATCTTCGAAAGGAAGATTCTTCGCAGCATTGTCGGTCCTATTAGAGTAGGCGACGAGTTTAGGTCCCGTATGAACCGCGTGCTGTACAAGCTATTCTATAAAGCTGACATATTGCAGCGCATAAAATTCCAGTGGCTGCACTGGGCTGGGCACCTCATTCGAATGGATGAAAGTGCTCTAGCACGCATGGTTTACATGGGGAGCCCAAACTTGATTTGTGAACGCCGAAATAGAGGACGATTGGGCACTCGTTGGAATGACCAGGTATGGAGAGATCTCTCCGTACTTGGCATTCAAAACGACTGGCGCCAGCGCGCTTTAGACTATGTAGACTGTTGCGCCTTGCTAAATGCGGCCAGACGGCCGGAAGACGGTTGACGGCCATTTAAGTAAGTAAATAAGTACAATTTGTGATACTTTACACAGTTATCGAAGGCATTCCATCTTTAACATTGAATTGTCTGTGAATTCCTTAATAAGTCGTAATGTCACCAAGTGCTCGTAGTTTGCAAAGTATCTTTCTGATTCTATTGGCCGTCAAATTGATGGAGGCGTGTAATAGGTATTTTAACGTTAAGATATTAAAGAGCTGACAATATTGATCTCGAATTGATTCCTAATCTGTTCTATACTAAGTTGTTCAATTGGGACTTGTGAGGTAATTAGTCAAGTTGTAAAAGCCGAGAACAATTCAAATCTAGATTTTAAGTTTTTTATTATGCATAAATATATTCAGATCAGAGAATTTTTTTATACGTTAAACTTTTATTTTAATTCGATTTCAGTAGGTTTTTAGCTTTTATGATTGTCAAGCGAGATCCCCAACGCAAGTGTTTGACGTAAAATTTTCCTGTTTGATTAATTTAGTATATATTGGCGGACTTCACTCACTCAGAGCTTCACTCGAGCATATAAAGTAGCCATTAGACTTCAATAGTCAGTAAATAATTGTATAAACAAATGCCATCAATTGCAATCAAATGATGACTTTTATGAAGTCTAGATTGAAGCAAATTTAGTCTGGCATATGCAACAAGGTTTTACAGTATGCAATGCATCTTTTGAGTTGAATTGGAATACTAATAAAAAGACTTTGAGATTATGTTCTATAAATCAAATCAAACATATTTTTAACAAAGTTAATTAAATTAATTAAATTTACAACCAATTTGCATATTTGTTGTGTACACCTTTATAATATGCGCATATAACAATTCGTCCTTTCTGTTTAATCAACATTTTATGCTGGAAGCCATAACTTAAGCAAACTGCGCTGCTTAGTATTCAAACCTAAGGCAGATATGTATTGAATTTAAATTAGAACAAATCTTAAACTATGTCAAATCACCTTCAGCCAGTTGAAACTTCATGTCAAATAGTAATAGTAATAGGTGCAGCATTTAATTGAAATTTGTTTGGTGTTAATTGTACATAAATATGAGGTTTGCACATTTTTATTTATCTACTGCACACCGATGCATAGATAAGAACATAAAAACAATCATATTTTCTAGAACAAAGCAATTAGAATGCAAACATAACATAAAAATAATATCACATCACATGATATATAAAAAATGTATCTCAACGTTAATTATAAGCAGCTGCCTGTGAAACTGCAAACAAATGAGTTGCAAGATACACACACATGAAAATGACTTTTAACCTTGCCAAGAAATGCAAAGAGTTGAGGAAAAACTATAACTTATGCCTGCCAAGCAAGAACTAGCAGAGTCGGTTGGTAGCTAGAGATACATTTCATTAAATGTCAACTTTTACGACAATTACGTGCTAAGTTAAATCTGCGAAACATTCAGCAAAGAACTGAACTGTACTGAACTGAGCAGAACAGAACCGAACAACAGAGGCAGTTGACTAGTTGACACATCACGAAGCGAAATGAAGCCGACTCGTGTAACATAAGCCAGCTAAGAATTATGTAAAATAAGTAGTTAATAAAAAAAGTAAAAAAAATAAAAAAATGGTAAAAGATGTAGTAGGGTTTAACCGAAGCATTTGTATACTACATATATGCATAGCTGTAGCTTGTTTGCTAAGAAAGCCAAAATCGATTATGGAAAACAATTAATTCTTAATTTGCGAATTAAAGAAAAATAAAAAGAAATTTGTGTGAAACAACTATTATTCATTATATAATAAAATTGCATAGCTATGTAGACAATTGTTTCGGCAAATATGTGCGCTTTTGGTAGCATAAGTGCGGACTAATTCTAATTGCTCTCCTTCAGGTGCAAATAAATTTTTGTATATTCAAAAATTAATAATCCCAAATACAGCGATGCTTCGACGATGCGACGTCGGTGCACGCCTTTTGAGTGTCCTCCACATTAGCATAGCGTTGTCGAACAGAAAAAAGTCACATGGTGCCAAATCAGGCGAATACGGTGAGTGGTTGATGGTCAAAATCGGTCACAATTGTAGATCGATGAGTTGGCGCATTATCGTGCAACAAACGCCAACTTTCTTCTTCGCGATATTCTGCCCGATTACGACAGAGCAAACGCCTCATAACACCAATATAAAACGGCGCATAAATTGTTTGGTCCGGTAGAACGAACTCTTCGTTTACAATGCCCTTCGAAACGTTGAAATAAATCAACATTGCCTTCACTTTTGACTTTTTCAAATGTGATTCTTTGGGTTTTGGCTCACCGGGCAGCTTCCTTCCGGCATTTTGACGCTTGTTTTCAGTAACAATATTAAAAGAGGAAGCTTTGATCCTTTTTGGCATCTTTAATGATGTCTTTCGAATGTTGAATCCGATGCGGAACAAATCGTGCACACACTTTCCTGAAGCCCAAATGATCGACCAAAATGCGATGGATTGAGTCTTTGGACAATCCCAATTCCGATTCCATGAACCGCAAGGATGGCTTATTTTGGATGAATTCACGAACAATTTTTAAGTTTTTTTCGTTCACTGAAGATTTTATTCGTCGTCATTCATGTCTTGGCGACCGTCTATGAAACGTGATGGAGATGGACAATTATTGCCTTAACTTGTTTCATCAATTCGTGAGTTCTGGTAAAAGTTTTACCAAGTTTAAAACAAAACTTAATATTAGCTCTATTTCAATGAAAGATGTCCTTTTCCAACCCAGGAAATGGCGGCACTAGAAAGTGCCCTGGAAAAAAATTTCGGCAAATTTTGAGAACCACCTTCTATATATACATATTTAATTAACAGAAATATATCAATGTATGTCTGTCACCTTTAGACCGATAGCAGATACATCTTTTGTACAACCCAATATCTCCCTTTTATTCTTTCTTAAAGTTGGACGTAATGTTCGACGACGTGCTGCATGAAATGTCCAAACATTTTGATATTCTTCGAACATGCACTTGGCTTGTTAGCAAACTTGTTTGTACGAATGTTTTTTGTCAAACCTCTCACTAAATATTACATTTTTCTTAGTTCGTTTTTTACATATAAATTTTTTATAACTACCCGCATTTTATTGAAAATAATGTATGGCTACCTTGTGCTTATGAATGATTGTGGTCAAAACTCTCACTAAATATTACATTGTTTTTTAGTTTTGGCTAATTTTCAGCACTTATTACAAATATTGCATGACTTCCTTGTTGGTGTGAACGATTGTAATCAAACCTCTCACTAAATATTACGCGCTTTTTAAGTTTCTTTATGCTTTTGATCACTTTCAGCTTTTTATTGGAAATGATGCATGGCTACCCTATTCGTATGAACGATTGTAGTCAAACCTCTCACTAAACATTACTCCGTTTTTTTACTTTTTTTTATTTTTTCACACTTTTAGCATTTTAATGGAAACAATGCATAACCTCCGTGTTCGTATGAACGATTGTGGTCAAACCTTTCACTAAATATTACCCCGATTTTTTTTTTATTTTTTTTGTTTTTTCTCACTTTTAGCATTTTTTTGGAAATAATGCATGCCTACCTTGTTCATATGAATGCTTGTGGTCAAACCTCTCACTAAATATTACGCGCTTTTTGAGTTTCTTTATGCTTTCGATCACTTACAGCATTTTATTGTAAATGATGCAAGCCTACCTCACCATATACAGTAAAAGTCGCGCTAATTATATAAAATTTCCGTTCAGACCACAGAGCAGTATATTGATCCAAATTATACTGAGTAAGTGTGGCGTGAGGATTTACTCCAAACACAGTGAAATATTCCATATAGCAGTTTAAATAAAATTGTTGCTCTTCACTGTTAAATACATAGTTTTCGTCTGTTAATGATAACAGTTAACAGAGAAATTGCAGTCATTTAACAGAGAACTGCATATTTTTAGGCCCTGTACCGAAGGTACAAGAGCCTATTGGTTTTGTGCAAATGTATGTAACAGGTAGAAATAATAATCGGAGACCCCCCAAAGTTACCCCCATTATGGTCAGGAGCGATAGAGGAGTCGATATAGACATGTCCGTCTGTCCGTCTGTCCGTCCGTCCGTCTGGCCGTCCGTATGAACGAAAGGATCTCGGAAACGGTAATAGATAGAGACTTCGTGTTTTTTGCATTCGACTAGGACTGCTCCGGAATTTTACAAGTTTATTTTAAAAACTTGCCCCTCCCCCCCCTTCCCCATAAAATCACCCCCAAGGGTAAAAATTTCTTCGGCGCAAAAAAAGTAAGTATGCCAGTATAGAGATATCGTCCTTCTTAGCAAAAATCCGAAAAGTTCATCAAAATCGGATAATAAATGACGATTTTATAAGCAATTGAATTTGAGCGACCCCCCTTTTCGTTTCATACATAAAAAAAATGGTTTAAAAGGCACTTAGTCGTGCAGAGAGAAGTGGTCATGTGTTTGGTCATAAGCTAGGGGAACATTTAATGTGTTTGTTAGGCGACCTGCACTGGTACAGGGCCTCTTACAGTCGGTTACGCCCGACTGTGATTTTCTTACTTGTTTATAATTGCTATGTGTTATTTTTCACTTTGACTGTTAATAAACTATTTTGCTTATGACTACTGGCTATAGTAGTTCTCCACCATTCTTTCTTGTCATATCTTGTTTATAACTCTACTAAAAATCACCTTAATATACCAGACAAACTTCAACATAAGCCAATGGCACTTTAATTAACATTAATTATGTAGGGTACATAAAAGTTGTATATATATAATTCTTATGCTTTTGACAGCTTAACCCACGCAAGCCTCTAGTGTCTGTCCGTCCATCCGTCCGTTCGTCTGTCTACTCGTTCACAGCCGCTCGCAGTCAACAGTTGCGCATTAATTAAGCAAACAAATAAACGCGCTTGCGCCTTGTAATCGCTACTCGCTCGCTTGACTGGGCACTATGGTTCAATCGTGCCTTCGGCGTTTGGCTTAATGCGATTATTGCAGATTATTGCAGAAACGTGCTGCTGACAATTGAAGCCATTGTCGTCGTCGTCGCCGTCGTCGTCCAATTTCAGGTCGTGGCGCTGCTTTGAATTACCATTTGCCACCACTTTTTAATTGTCTCGACACTATCTTGTGGCTCGCTGTGGCAAACAGCATTAATCTATGCAAAATAGTTTCTATAGACTGCACACCTGCATTCTATATATATACGACTAGTAGTCGTCTAAAAGTAAAAAAAAAAAAAAAATAAAGAAAAATAAATTAATTTAAATACTTAGTTTAGCATATTTAATAATTCAAATGCGAGCACAACTGTCGCTTTCAAGGTTGACAAGCTGCAGTATTAATCTAAAGCAAAATATTTCTATATATCAGCGAAATCGTGCAACAGCATTATGCTGCATGCCTGCTGAACAAAAAAAAACATTCACTTTACTGAACAGTAGCATAGCAAATATGTTAATGCCACACCTCGCTTTCGATCCAGAACTAATTCAGTACAACACTTCGTATACAGAATATTCTTATTAAGCATACACAGCCAAGGCTCAAGGTTGAATGGGAAATGATTTCTTTGTTCTTGCAAATCTTGAATATTGGAAAAATGAGTTTCAATTGTTGATTTGGTTTGGGTTGGGTCTCGCATTGCGCATAAAATATATAAAATAATAAAACTCAATGTAAATTGCTTGGCTTTACTTAATTTATTTATGTAGATCAGAGTCTTGAATTGAATGCTACGACAGCAGCTGCCGCAGGCTATATTCCCAGTCTGAGATCTATTCTGTGTGATTCGCGTTAATTCGTGCTGAGTATGGCGCCTTATCTAATAACAAAGATCATTCGTACAAATCTAAACACAAAAGCTTTTGTTGCGTTCTTAAACTTGATTTTTGTTACTTTTTTTTTTTTTTTTTTTGATTTGGTTTTATTTAAGCGAAGCAAGCTAAAAATTCTCATACATCTGTGAATTGTTCTAATGAATATTGAACGCTTAAACTTGTTTCTGGTTCTAAAACGTTTTTTTTTTTCACTCTTAACGTTTTGTTAGAAAATATTTAGCAACAATTTTTGTGTGACTTTGCATTTTGCCAAAACATGTTGTTTTTATTTTATTTTATACATTTTTTATTTACTATTTTTTATTGACGTCTTACGTAAAAGAAAAATTGTCTTTTAAAAGGTTTAAAAGATTTTTTTATGCGTAAAACATTTATAATAAAACATTTTTTCTTGCTTGTTTGTTTGTTTCTTTTTAAGTTTTTTGTGACGTAATTAGACACTTCAAATGGTTTGCAAAATTTTTTTTCTGTCCACTTTAAATTATAAAATTTAAAAAATAAAAAATATTACTCATAGTTGCCAATTGGCCTTGGTGGTACCTGGCACGAATTTTCCCAAAAGAAGCATAAAGAAATCTTGAAATAATTTCTTGGAAAACCAAATTTAATTCTTTTTGGTGTATATAAAGTTTAATTGTCATTTTGGGAAATATTAAAGTTTTGTTGATTTGATTTATGGTTTATTAATTGCGAACAGACGGACAACTGTGCCAATTAAATAATTCACACAATTTTTTATGAGTCTGCTAAAAAAATTTAATAAGGCAGCAACTTAGAAAAAAATTGATTAACTCATGTTTTGGTTTTTTTCCATAACGTAGTAATAAAAATTCAATTTATTATAAGATATAACACTGCTATATCATATTACACGAAGATTTCAACAAAAAAAATGTAAGAAAACCAGAAAAAAGAACGTTCAAGTCAGTTAAACCGAAGCCTTAATGCCTTAATGAGTTCTGGGCTCACTGGTATTTGTATGTGAAGTGTTATGTCTAAGCGCTGCCGACACAAATAAGTTTTTCATACAAAAATTCAAACATAAAATTCAGCAAGAAAAAAAAAATCAATAATGCATAGCTGCACCGACAGATGGACTGAAAAAAAAAACAATTATTTTATTTCAATTTATAAAAAATTCATATTTTCCATAGAAATAAAAGTTTTTGTAGAACAAATGCCGATCATTTAAAGATCAAAAGTTGCCTTGAGGTGTAAGGGTGATTGTCAGGAACACAAAGAAGTCGTACAGACCGGTTACCATTTGGGTTTATCCATTTTTTTAAGCTTTACTCATGTTCAGAGCATCAAGACAAGAATTTAACAATTCATGCCTTAGATTCATATTTGCATTGATGTGGCTCGTGGGTGGCCTCTTTCTAGTTTCCCCTTCATATCTTCAAACGCTTTATATCTTTTAGCTACATGTATTGAAGAATAAAACAAAATAAACAAGCAAGAAAATTGCAGTCTAGTGTAACCGACCGTAAGAGGCCCTGACCAGTACAGGTGCCCCCTCGGGGGTAGGGTGAAAATTTAAAAATTAAATCGTAAAATTGCGGCGAAATCGTAGTCAAATGCAAAAAAATCTATTACCGTTTCCGAGATCCTTTCGTTCATACGGACAGACAGACGGACATGGCTATATCGACTCCTCTATCACTCCTGACTTTAATGGGTGTAACTTTGGGGGTCTCCGACCATTATTTCTACCTGTTACATACATTTGCACAAAACCAATAGGCTCTTGTACCTTCGGTACAGGACCTAATTATGAAACATATTGCACATGAATATGAAGCAGCCCAAGACGATGTTCAGTTTGACTTTGATTTGATTTGTTTTGTCGAAAAAGCATGCCCCTATTTGTATCGCATATCTCCAAATAGGAGCCACCGCACAGTTGTAAACTGCTCGCTTGCAGCGTAAGGCGCTAGCTTACTCGCCTTATTGAGTATCCAAAAGAGCTGCCTTAGTCTGAGACGACATCAAGATATTAAATTATTGACATGTCGTCCAAATGTAAGCCTCTGGTCTAGCGTCACAACTTGACCTCATTCGTCTGATCCAGGACGATGTTAAGCAAAATCTGGCAGTTATATTAATTTTCATAGCAAAATTTCTCAATTAAGGCATATCCTTGAACAATGAAACACTATAGCTGGCTATGACGCCTTTTCCCTAGGATTCGTAATACGCAGACGAACGCTCAAATATATACAGACACACATAGAACGCTTAGAGCAGTGTTGTTTTTTCGTTTCATCGAGTTTCAAATCACAACAGTGCTAACGACTTGTCGCCGATTCTAATAGGACCGAAAATCATGTTTTAAATCACTGTTTTTCAATCTCTGAGAACGCCTGGCTGACTCGCCGTTCCTGCGTGCCGATGATATCGATATCATCGGCGTAAGCGAGCAGCAGCACTTCCTTTTGAAAGATCGAATCCGACATACTCTGTATGTACGGGCACTGGTGTAGGAAGTATTCCATCAGAGCGTTACCTGAAACCTCTCTTGATATCAAAGGGGTCGGAGAGGTTTTTCCCGACCCTGACAACGCTTTGTGTGTGTGATAGCGTCGTCATGTAAAGACGGGCAATCTTTGCCGGGATACCTAGTGCAGACAGGGAGTCGAAAAACTTCAATCGTATCGGATAGTGGAAAGTGGCTTTAAAGTCGACAAATAGGTGGTGTGTGTCTTTGTTAAACTAACGGGTCTTTTCCAAGATTTGGCGTTATGTGAATATTTGGTCACTGGTCGACCTTTTTGGTCTGCAGCCACACTGATATCGTCCTATCAGTGAGTCCGTATATGGCGGGACAGAATCTTATATCCGTTCGAAAGAAGACTTATTCCGCGGGAGTTGGCGCAAACAGCGGGGTCTCCTTTCTTAAAGATAGGCCAGAGAACACTGAGATTCCAGTCATTGGGTATGCGTCATCGGCCAATATCTTGCATAAAAGTTGGTGCATACTCCTTAGCAACTCTTCACCACCGGTCTTAAATAACTCAGCTGGCAGCACATCAAACCCTGCCGCTTTGTTATTTTTCAGCTTTTCAAAAACTGAATCGACCTCGGTATAGTCCGGTGGCTCTACAATAGAGCCAACATTAACTGGTGGTTCCCGTGTCATTTCTCTATCTGCGAAATTGTGCGCTTCATCGCCTCCGAGTAAGTTAGAAAGATTACACCTCGATAATCTCAGTGATTACTGTGCATCTGCAACTAGATTTTCACTATCATCTTTAGAGAAAGTTGCTCCGGGTTTGAAACTTTCGGTCAGACGCTTGAAATTTTGAAAAAAATTTCGAGCTTCATTTCTGTCACGTAACATCGCAACATCTCAAACTCCCGCCTTGCGTCCGAAAAGGTGTTTCTCCTCCCTCCATTTCTCTCGATATCGCTCTCTAACAGCTCGCGTTGCTCCCGACTGCAGAGTTTGCTGATAGGAAGCGTTCTTCTCTGCAGTAGCTTTGCGACACTCCTCGTCGTACCAAGAATTCTTCACAGGTTTTGTATAACCAATGACATTCTTGGCAGCTCTATCCATGGAGCGGGTGATATGTTTCGACTCCTCACATATATCTCGAGAAGACGGAGAGGTTTCCCGGAGGAGTCGGGAGAGTGTGTTTGAAAAGGCTGCGGCGGTCTGTTCTGATTGCAGCATGCCGAAGTCTAGCTTTCGTAGCATGTTGGAACGTGCGGCGTGCACTAAGCTGAGCCTAGTGCATACCTTGGCTGCGACAAGATAGTGGTCCGAGTCAATGTTGCGACCACTTAACGTTTGCACGTCCAACACGCTCGATGCGTGCCTTCCATCAATCAAAACATAATCAATTTGGTTGCGTGCAATTTGATCTGGACTCAGCTATGTAACCTTGTGGATGTTAAGGTGTTGAAATCTGGTACTATTAACTACCATGTTCTGAGCTGCGGCGAAATCGATTAGCCTCTCTTCATTATTGGAGATAGTGTCGTGAAGGGTAAATTTTCCGACGGTTGGCCAGATTCCTTTCTTACCAATCTTGACGTTGAAATCGCCAAGCACGATTTTGACATCGTGTTTGGGACAGCGCTCGTACAGACGTTCCAAGCGCTCATAGAACTCATCCTTTTTTTAGAGCAACTCTGTCCTATACATCGGATTTCTTGTTTCAAATAGGTTCTAAACTCCTAATTCAAACTGTTCTAATTGAAACTAATTTTTGTACAGACCGCCCTCGCAACTGAATGTATTATCTCTGCTTTTAATACTTGTTAACAATTTCAATCAGTTAAGTTACAAATAATGAAACTCATTGTGTGAAATTCCATTTTGTGACGTTTATTGTGTTCGAATCTCGACTGATTTTTTGTTTTTTGTTTTTTCATTTATTTATTTTTTTCTTTCTGTGCCGTGTCTGCTAACAATGTTCTTAATATAGAATTTATTAGCAGCATTATTGACAGCACAGCTCAGCAACAGCACGGTTTTTTAGACATGTCATGAAATATTGTTCTGCAACACGGCGCTCGACAACGCTGACAACACTGGCACTTTGCACCCTTTGCACCGCTTAGAACACAGAACAAGCACTGACCCAACAAGCCAAAGCGAAACGAATTGTGCCTCCATACAACTGTCTATCTGTCCGCCTGTATGGCTATCTATCTATCTATCTATCTTTTGTATCTAACTGGCTTTGTCTCGGTCTCAGTCTCCGTCTGAGGCTGGAAACTCCATGCGAATGAGGATTTTTGTAGAACAGCTTTTAATTAAAATTTACGAGAGTACACACATACAAAATGATTCAGTAAACGATATATTGTTTAGCTAAAAGCCATTGTATCTTTCATTTCATTTCAAATTCAATACATTTCATTACGTTTCGTTTGATTTTTATAAAATCGTAAAAGTGTAGATTGAGATACTCAATTTTGGCTACAACATTTTTTATAAGTACGACGTGTGTGTAGCAGGAAATGTTTGGAATTTCCAAAGTGATCTAATTTGTTAAGCTGCAAGAATTGCTTGTTTATTTAAGTTTAAGACTTGAGGCGTTCTTTTTCGCTAAAAATAAGTAAAGTTTGCATATGAATGAAGTAATAAATTAATTGAGATACATAGCTTCTTATATGCGCAATTGTTTTTGTGATTTACTAGGCGTCTATGTTTAGCTGGAATTTTTTTTTTTTTTTTTTACTGGTCTCTTGCACAAGTCAACTTAACTATTCCATTCACATTCATGCGGCATGAGTGTACAGCACACAGTGAGTGTAGCATAAGTCCCCACTCGCTGAATGTATATATATAAAACCATAATTTCAAGCTGTTGTGGTTCATCAGGTTTCGCAGTATTTTGTTTACGCATTTTAGCTACTTCGATTTAAATGCATACTTGCAGGTGTGTGTGTGTATCTGTGTGAGCGTCATATTGCTATGTGCATAGCTGGCTACTGTCAACAGGTTTATTTGCTGTTAATTTTGTATAATTTTTGAATATTTTTCCTCGTACATTTCTTTTTTTTTCGATTTGTTAGGGTTCATTAGTTCGTCAGTCCGTCTGCATATGCATATCTGTTTGAGTGCAAAAATCTAAGACTTAAAGCAGGTTTAATGTAACTAAATACTTGTTATAGTAGGTGCTACACTGTGACAAGTTTTTTGACAAGTAAGACTGTAAGAGGACGGACCAGTACAGGTCACCTAACAACCTTAGCTTAGGTAGGGTCAAAATTTTAAAATAAACTTGTAAAATTCCGGAGCAATCCTAGTCGAACGCAAAAAAACAACGAAGTCTCTATCTATTACCGTTTCCGAGATCCTATCGATCAGATGGACAGACGGACATGGCTATATCGACTGCTCTATCACTCCTGACCATAATGGGGGTAACTTTGGGTGGTCTCCGACCATTATTTCTATCTGTTACAACATACATTTGCATAAAACCAATAGAATAGGCTCTTGTACCTTCGGTACAGTGCCTACAAATAGGTTTGTATAGTAAGTACCCAACCCAATCCCCCTTAGAGAAAGGAACTGGTACGCATTTTAAACACAAGTTATATGAAGAACTAATAGGAGTATACAAACATCTACATTTAAGATCTCTAAATCTAATAGTCTTCAAGATGTGTTAATATCGATTCGACTTTTTGTATGCGCGCTACCGACCCGAATATATAGAACAGATTTGTATGGTGGCTACCCCTTCTAGAGTTCTCAACATTATTTTAAAAGGAATAATATAAAATAAATCTAATACTCAGGTGTTTGTAGATAATTTAAGAATATAAATAAAAGAATTTCAGACAAAAAGTCAGCCCTTATGGTAGATTTTTTTAGTAAGTGGCAGTCCTGCTTAGTGAGTAGAGATAAGCACGTATACTAACTACAAGCAAATTGAAGCAGGAATAGTAGCATCCAAATATCTAAGCTTGAGATCTACATATAACTCTAATAGTCTTGAAGTTCTTGATGTGCATTTGTGCAGCAAGACAGACGGACAAGTTTATATTAAATTGGTTTTTGTTGCGTTGTTGCTAATCAAGACTATATAAATTGCCTTCTTCTGTTTGTAAAAAATGTTTATTAAATCTTTTTAGACTGCTTAGCAACAAAAAATTAGACTCCAACCATTTTTAATCTGTGCAGCGTATAAAATAGTCGAACAGCTTAACTTTTTCGTTGTATTATTTTAACATTGTCTTTCTTGCCATTATTTCTTCTGTTTTCTTTGTTGTTGTCTGCTTTAAATATGCATAATAATTGCAACATTTTATACAACAACAACAACAACAGCCAGCAAAACTACTTCTACATCATACGACAGCAATTTATTTCATTTGTAAAAGGGTGTGCTACGTTTTAAGTTCAAGTCTTAAAGCCAATACTAATGAAATTCCATTCCTACGAATGACAAATGACTAAAGTCAATTTTTGTTTAAATGCTGTTGGAAATAAGTTAAATAAGATACTTATTACTTGAAAGTGAGTAACCAAGGTGAAAAATTTCGAAGTATTATATTTTAATTCTAAAGAATGCAGTTCAGATGGCCAAGATTCTTTTTTAAGCGTAGTTTACAGATGGCAATTTCTATATCAACTTAACGTTTAATGCTGATCAAAATATTTTAGCTATTATATACAATTGAGAGATACAGAGATAAGAGTTAATCCCCAAATATAAAAATTTTCAAAAGTGTACAAATAAAAATTGTATAATCAAACATAGTCACTTGCTCTCACTTATGAACAGTCATTCATTTTGTATCTAGTATAGAAACTTTAGATTATTATTAGTCAACACACTGTTGCACATTTGCGGTTAACTAAAGTCAAGAACCTTTTCAGCTCACGCACGCACGTGACAGTTTAAAGTGCGTACCTTAGAGCATTGAACGTGGGCGTCATGTTTGCATGTGATGTGCATAGAATTTTATTTGGATAATTAATGCTTACGAAGCGAGCATAAATTATATAGAAACTATAGAATTCTATAATTGTTGTTTGGACTTTTTATATAGCTATCGAGGGGAGTTGATTGTCATATTAGCGTGGCTATTTGTACAGAAAAAAAATATTACTTTAATACTTTAACTTTATGTTACAACATAAATTGTGCTTCGTTTGTAACACTTGGAAATAAGAATTTTATGGCATATATTGTAAGATATTAAAAAGTTTCTTAATAGTCCATAAGAATTTAATTGCATCAGTATTCAAATTAATGCACTAAGCACCATAAAAGGCTGAAGTACTATTAAATATTTAGCTATGAGTGTACGAGTCTGCACTGATTAGTAATCGCTTTGGCACTAAATAGTCATTTCAACATCAATCTAGGCAACATAAAAAAAAATAACCAACAATTATTGATAATCGATAAGTCATGGTGTAAGAAATTGTTGATGCTGTGGATGTTTATGATAATCGATTTAGTAATGTCTTCGAAGTGAATAGATCTTGATTTTTGTCTTTCGAGAGAGGGCACTACTTCTCATTTGCTCGTTCAGCTCAAAACAGCATCTGTTTCCAGGCTGATGTTGTTGTTGCTGGTTAATTCGGATCTAAGATAGACGAAGTTTTCTAGAACACTGAAGTTGAAATTCTCCATCGTCACTGACCGTCCAAGACGCGATGACACCAAGTACTTCGTCTTGTCCTCATTCACCGCTAGACCCATGAGCCGAGACTGTTTTTCAATCTCTGAGAATGCCTTGCTGACTCGCCGTTCCTGCGTGCCGATGCGTATATCGATGTCATCGGCGTAAGCGCGCAGCATCACTTCCTTTTGGAAGATCGAGCCCGACATACTCTGTATGTACGGGCACTGGCGTCGGATGTATTCCATCAGAAGATTGAAAAAATCGCACAACAGAGCATCGCCCTACCTGAAACCTTCCTTGTCTCAAAGGGTTCGGAGAGGTTTTTTCCCACACTGACAACGCTTTGTGTTCGAGATAGCGTCGTCATGCAAAGACGGACAATCTATGTCGGGATATCTAGTGCAGACAGTACGTCGAAAAACTTCGATCGTATCGGCGTGTCGAATGCTGCTTTATAGTCGACAAATAGGTGGTGTGTGTCTTTGTTGAACTCACAGAACTTTTTCAAGATTTGGCGTAATGTGAATATTTGGTCACTGGTCGACCTTTTTGGTCTGAAGCTACACTGTTATCGTCCTATCAGTGAGTCGCTATATGGCTTCAACCTATTACACAATACGCGCGACAGAATCTTGTATCCAATGAAAAGAAGACTTATTCCGCGTTAGTTGGCGCAAACAGCGGGGTCTGCTTTCTTAAAGATAGAACAGAGAACACTGAGATTCCAGTCATTGGGTATGCGTTCATAGACCATATCTTGCATAAAAGTCGATGCATACTCCTAACCAACTCTTCGCCGCCGGGCTTAAATAACTCAGCTGGCACACCATCAGAGCCGGCCGCTTTGTTATTTTTCAGCTTTTTAATAACCGAATCGACCTCGTTATAGTCCGGTGGCTCTACAATAGTGCCATCATTAACTGGTGGTTCCGGTGATATTTCTCTATCAGCGAAATTGTGCGCTTCATCGCCTCCGAGTAGGTTGGAAAAATGACTCCTCCATAATTTCAGTGATTCCTGTTCATCCGTTACCAGATTTCCATTGTCATCCTTACAGAAAGTTATTCCGTGTTTAAAACCTTCAGTCAGACTCTTGACCTTTTGATCGAATTTTCGAGCTTCATTTCTGTCGCGTAACATCTCAACATCCTCAAACTCCAGTTCATACGTTACCAGATTTCCATGGTCATCCTTACAGAAAGTTATTCCGTGTTTAAAACCTTCAGTCAGACGCTTGACCTTTCGACAGAAGTTTCGACGTCCTCAACGTCCTCAAACTCCCGCTTTTCTTGCTCCTTTTTCTTGCGTCTGAAAAGGCGTTTCTCCTCTCTCCGTTTCTCTCGATATCGCTCTCTAACAGCTCGCGTTGCTCCCGACTGCAGAGTTCGCTGACAGGAAGCGTTCTTCTCTGCAGTTGCAATGCAGCACTCCTCGTCATACCAAGAATTCTTCACAGGTTTTTTAAAAGGTGATATATTTCCACTGCTGACATATATCTCGAGAAGTCGGAGAGGTTTCCCGGAGCAGTCGGGAGTGTGTGTTCGAAAAGGCTGAGGCGGTTTGTTCTGTTTGCAGCTAGCTGACGTCTAGCTTTCTATGTTTGGGGTAACTGTACGATTTGATGGCGGCATAGTTGTTGTAGGTTGAACACTTGGTAGTTTCGAGACTGAGGGTGCCGGTGAATAAACCGTTTCAAGCGGTTCAGTCCATTCAGTGGCACTATCGAGTAATACCACATTTGACTCACCTGTCGATGGCTCTTGCAGCATTGGTGAGTTATCCAACAATATTACTAAGGAGGTTAGTGATTGCTTGCATAGGTTTTAGCAGTTCTAGCTAGCGGTTAACCATGGTCTTCTTCCTCTTTGGCGATTGTTGAAAATCATATTTCTTAAAAAAGTTCCATGTGCTTGTGAAGCTCAGCGGAGAGTTGCTAGACCGTCTTGTTTATGGACTTTCGAGTGCAACACACTTTTGACAGGACCAATGAAGCCCGCTAAACTTGTGCTTGTTCAAGAGGTTAACTCGGTCGAGCAGCAGATCAGTAATTCCCGCACATTTAATATGTCGGTAACTCGAAACCAAATCTTCAAACTACCGAAATAGATTGGTATGCCAGCAAATGGTTTCTAGTCTTAATACATTCTACACATTCTACAGTTTCCTGTACAACTCAAATATAAATAAATAAAATGATTATACAATATTTCTCGCCACATAAATAGGATGTACTTCCGAGTTCATAACAATAGGATGCACATTAATGCAAGATAAAGATTTTTAATTAACACCCGCTTTCAGTTAACAGAATTTCCCAATTCAGAGATGCTGTCGCATAAACTATTTCCTGAAAATCAGCAACAAATAACAAGAATAAAGTATTAATATATGTAGAATATATTTAATAAAATTATTATTTTTTTTATTTTTTTTTCAGCAAGTTGACTCATTTAATTTAACGGCATAGAAAATAATTGTTTTTTAAAAATGCAAATTACACATTGCACTCTCTAAGTGAATAAAGTTGTTTCCCTTTTTTTCGCTCATTTTGATGTACATATTTTCAATTAAAAATCTATAAAAAAAACAAAATGTTCGCAAAAATATAAAGTTTTTTGGGAAATATTATTTACGGTGGCAATTAAATTTGCTTGGCGTGGGTGAAGTACCTCAAAGCAGAATGCAATATTTGCATATTTAAACTAAATGAAAATGACTGGTGGCAGCTCAAATGAGAATATGAACTAAATATTGCTGCTTTGTGTAAGTAATTAACACCTTCGCTAAGTACTTCAACGCCCTGTTGGCGATAAAAAAAAAAATATTGTATACATATAGAAATATATTTGTAAACGCACAGTGGTTAGAAATTTCAAAAAAGTGTGCTAAAATTTGGCATTAGTTTTTGATTAAAAAAAGTTTTATTTTATTATGCCTAATATGTATCTGAGAACAATGCATGCTGTTTCCTATTCAATGCAACTCACTGCACACGCGTATGTAATGCATGAAAAGACACAGTTATAAATGTGAGAGAGAAAAGCTTGAACTACTTCCAACATCTATAATCTACTATATAGCAGCTCCAATCCAACTTTGAAATTGTCTTTAAAAGTTTTCCCACTTGTATCAACTTGTTTCACTTTTTTCTACCACTGTATGCAAGCATCATTCCATCATCCCCCCCTTGTTGAACAATTAAATCACAACTAAATGAATTGCAATATTTATGCAGAACAACGTGACTCGTCAGATTTATACTAACTATAAAAAAATAAATTGATTTGCATAAAATTGTAACGAATGTACTTACATGGTACAGACTCTGAGTATTTTAGAATCTTGCTACACAACGCCTACAGTCAGTCAGCCAGCCAGCCAGCCAGTCAGTCAGTCAGTCAGTCACTTTGAATCAAAAAGCTTTATTTGCCAATTGGAAAATCCACAATGACTTGCTTGCTTATTAATAATAGTGTTGAATGCGCTAAGCGTGAAAAGTTTTTGACTCAGTTGCAGCGACAAAGATACAATTTACAGCGCTACATACTCCGCAGCAATATCCAGAGAGTTCTGTGCTTTTTTTTCCATACTATGATTCTATCTATCTGCATAATCGTTGCTGTTGATCTGTACCCTTTTAGTTGCTATTGTATCTTTTATTTTTTTTTTTCTTTTTTCTTTGAAAAACCAGTTTCTGCGCAGCACGAGTGAATGAATTGATTGCAGCTTTTAGTTTATGACGCTGTAAATAAGAGTTTACTAATAATAAAAACAATATAAAGCAATAACAATAATAAAAAAAAAAAATATTATAAAATTTAAAACAAAAAAATCACATATAGTCTGTGCGAGGGTTAGTTGTTGGGTAAGCGTTCTGCTTAAGAAAAACTCAGCAGAAAAAAACTGCTGTTCAATGGCAGTAGGCAGTAATTCAAAGTTTGCCTTATGTAGACTTCTTTTTGTTAGAAAGAGATAGATAGATAGAAATGCTATTTCTTGCATTTGCATTTACATCTTATTCCAACATACCAAGTCTCAAGCTAAGACATAACAGTCATCCAATACTTCTAGAAATGTCTTGACAGTTTGATTGACTACTTCTCTGAGATGCACTTAGAATGAACAATATTAGGCACCATAAATTGTCGATTTATGAAGAATTTTTGGTGTGTTGATGTCTTTTCAATCCCCTAAACGCTTACTATTAACATTGCCCGTAAGACCTCTTTTATATTCAGATATTCAAAATTTTAAATTTAATTTGCAAAGTTCCTATAAACTTCGTGAAATTTGCGATTGCTTTTCTACACGAAAAACTTATAATTTTTTTTATCTTTACTCTATAAATTCTATAGGCATATGGAGGTCTATATCTCCATATCTCTATATCTCCATTTATCTATATATCTCTTAAAATTCTATAACCTCATATCTCTACATCACCAATTCTATATGACTCCATATCTCTACAATTTTTATTTGTCTATATCTCCATATCTCTAACGTCTCCATATATCTATTTCTAATTTCTCTATACATATTATATCTCTATGTCTACATGTCTCTATATATTCTTATTTCTACAACACTATAACTCCATATCTATATATTTCCATATCTCTGGAAATTCTTATGTCTATATCTTCATATCTTTGTATCTCCATATCACTATTTATACATACTGCTACGTCTTTATAACTCCTTAGCTCAATATCTCCAAATCTCTATTAGTCCATATCTTCATAAATTTATATCAATATCAATCAATATCTCCAAATCTCTAAGACTTAAAATATGTATGTCTGCATATACATTAATTCTTATCTCTACGTCTCTATAGGTCCATACCTTTTTATCTGTCTAATTCTATATCTCCATGCCATCTCTATATCTTTATAAATCATATATCATATATATAGATATATGGAGTTGTCTATATTTCCGTATCTTTAAATCTGCCAGATCTTCACAAATCTTACTTAATCTATCTCTGTCTCTCCATATCTTCATAGCTCAATATCTCAATTACATCATATCTTTATATCTCCATAGTTGTATGTCTCTATATCTCTCTTACTTCATATCTATATATCGCATGTCTCCATATTTCTATATATCTTAATCTCTATGACTTGAAATCTGTATGTCTCCATATATATCCTTAGCTCTACGTCGCTATAGGTCCATACTTCTATATGTCTATAGCTCTATATACCCATATCTTTATTTATATATCTTCATCCATACACCTTTATAAATCATACATCTCCATATCTTTAAATCTTCCAAATCTTTTCAAATCTTACTTTATCTATTTCTGTATCTGCATATCTCTATATTTCCATAGCTCTGTTATATATGTCTCATATCTCCATATTTTTATATATCTAAATCTCTACGACTTGAAATCTCTCAGCCTCCATATCTCTACACACTTATCTCTGCATCTCTATAAGCCCATCCATTTCCAGTTCTCAATCCCTCCATATATTTTATAGCTGCATATTTCGATATCTCCATAAATTTATATCTTCATAAATTCTTATCTTCAAATCTGTACAAATCGAACTTTTTCTATATCTATATCTTCATATGTCTATGTCGCCATAGTTATATGCCTCTATAACTTTTTTTCTTTATATCTCCAAATTCCTTCAAATTCCTACAACTCCATATTGCCATATATTCATATGTCTATAACTTCATATATAGTAATATAGATGTATTACTCCATATCTCTACATGTTTATATCTCCATAAACCTATATCTCCATAAACCTATGTCTCCATATCTCTACATTTTTATATCTCCATAAGCCTATATCTCCATATCTCTACATGTTCATATCTCCATAAACCTATATCTCCATATCTCTACATCTATTTAACTCAATATACATATTTGTATCTCCATAATATAGTATTTGTATATCTCTTCATCTCTCTACATCATATCTCTACATTTCCGTATGTCTTTATCTCCATATCTCTATATTTCTTCAACTACATATTTCTTTATATCCATATCTGTACATCTTTATATCATTATATCTCCCTATCTATACCTCTTTAAACTTAGATCTATATCTCTCTCGCATAAAACCTTTTTTGTAGCACACAACTTGTCACTCGTCTCATAAGGAATGTTGATATATGCGAATCGTAGAATTTAATTGAAAAAAATTTAAATTTTTATCCAACCCTATTTTTCATACTTTTTCCCCATTAGGAATAAAACTTTTAAAATCGACACAAATTCAGTTTCAAGATGTTCAAATGAAAAAAAAAATGTGCCATATAATCTGTGACTCTTCAATTCAACTCTGAAAGTTGACATTTTCCCAGTTCGGGGAAACATGTATATAATGATTTGTAATCTAGAATAAACCAATGAAGTTTCAAAGCGTTAAAATGAAAAAAAGGTTTGCCCCGTCGAGCGGATCATAAATAAATCTTCTACATTTAAAATATCAACAAACAAAGATCTTTTTGTATTGTATTGGCGTGTTTATCATTTTCAAGCTGAACAATGCCAAACAATTAATAAACAAAAATGCTTCAATTTCGTTTCATACTATAAGCCGATTACATATTAATCCACCCTCGCACGCTTTAGTACTTTTTTACATGCTGCGCTATACTGAGTAACATGAACAAACAGATCCAGTCATTGTTTCTAGTACGCTCTCATCTTACGTTGGGGTTTTTTCGCTCCCAACTGTGGCGTCATTGTTAAAGGGACAGACGGACGGACGGACGGACGGGCGTATGTCTGTCCGAACGATTGGTAGTTAGATTTTAGAATAACTATGCTAACTACTATATAGGCGTAATCAATAGACTGTTGAGCGGTGACTGTTGAATATATTCGCGAACGCGTGTCAGCCAGAGATAGTTAGATAGATTGCACGACAGCCTAAGAATAGCCAGTTGACTTGATATATGAGAAAAGCAATTCGCTTTTGCTCTTAGTACGCTTTCAAACGCCGGCAACGCGAGATCAACGACAAATCAAATCGAATCGAATCGAATCTTAAATTGAAACGTAACAGACAGAACGTATCTGAAGCGAATGAAAGTTGAAGTTGCTTTTTTCGGACAAACGTGTTTAGAATTTGTTTTTTTTTCTTTCAATTTAAAATACTTTTTTTATAACTCAAAAGCTGTATCACATAAAGAGGAGAAGCGCAGAAGAAAAAGTAATCAATATTTTGTTGTTCTTGGTTTTGGGTATGTCGAAGCGAAATTGTCTAAAAAAAAAAAAATTAATAGAAAAAAAAGATAGAAAGAATGTAGCGCAGTTGTTTGTGCTGTTTGTGCTAATTAAAAGAAACTTTGATTGTCTTGCTTTGAAATTAATTAGTAAATAGCAAATGTGAAAATTATGCTAACGTCTGTCTGTGCTCATTTATTGTTTAATATTTTTCCTTTAAATTTGTGCTTTAAATTAACAATGGAACTCTTTACTGTTTGGTGCTTTGCAGATGTCGCAGCAACACAATTTGGCGCCAACAGCGATTGACTTCAAACTTGGTGAAACGGTTTCAAATCAATATTTGTTGCCAACAGAGCAATACGACGCGGTCTATGCGAATAATTTTGATTTGTCGCTCTTGCCACAGGATAATATACCGACGACAGTGTATCAGTACAACAACAACAACAACAATAATAATAATAATCAGAATCAGAATAAATTTGAAGCACCACAAATCAAAATTGAACAAACCTGGTGCAACAGCAATTTGGCTGAAATCAAACAAGAGCAGCCATATTCATTGAATTACGAGCAACAACCGCAACAATTACAAGTGCCACAGTATCTTAAATCGCATAATCAACTTATACCGCCACCGCCTGCCTATAGCGCACACAATTATCCTTCACCACAATCAAGTCCAGCACAATCGGACTATGCTGCTTCATTCAGTGTCGGCGCACAATTTAATGGCTATTACGATTCTTTGAGCTCTTCGCGTACTTCGCTGTATGCCTCTTCGCCGTGTCCCTCTTTGGATGCAACGTGCATTAAACAGGAGCTACATATCTTGCCACCATCGCCACCAGAGTCCAATTGTGAGACACCTTCACCGCGTAGTGAAACCATTAAAGCCGAACCATTTGATGCTGATGTTGAGCGTTTAATCGATTTGAATGCGCTGCTCGAGACCAGTTACAACAACGCGCAGCAGAATACACAAACAAATCTAAAAGCAAACGAAAATAATCAAGTGCTGCGCGAGTATCTGCAGGATAATAGTTTTCAGAAGAAACACAATCTGAAGCCATTGGCTCTGGAGTCGTTTATTGGTGGTTTGGCTGAGGTACGCGCGGATTTTGAGCCGGTCATCTCACTGGCGCTGGAACATGCCAAACGTGAAGCGGATGCCATATGCGCGAAGCTGCAAATATCGCAGGGTGCGTAGGCTTAATTTAAAAATAAAAATAAAAAAAAAAATTTGTTAACTAAAATTAAATTCGAAATTATTTGTGCTTTTCTATAGATCCCTGCGCTTGGACACCATTGCAGGTGCACGCTTGGCTACGTTCCACCATAGCACAATTCAAACTGCCGCAATGCGAACAACTTGAAATGAAGTTCTGCGAAGATGGTACAGCGCTGTTGTTACTCAGCGAAGAGGAATTTATGCGGCGTCTGCCCGAGGTATGTATCATTCATGCAAATTCAATTCAATATCAAATTCGATTCGATGACGTTTCGATGACGTTTTTGACAGTTTATTAGCTTAGATTCAGTCGCGATTTCTCAAGGTTATATGTATATATATATATATATATATATAGCTATATGGCAATATATTTTTAGCGATTTAGCTAATGTTATTTGCTGTTGTTGTTAATTGCTGTTTAGGATTATAGTTGCAAATTATAAAACAATTTAGCGCGTGTGTGTTGTGCTGTGTGCAAGCACTAAACTGGGCCGAGGGTTGTGCAATAAGTTTGTCTAGAAGTGAGGAAAAAATGCAGCAGCCTACAGTGTGCAAAAAGAGATGCATAGAAAATTATAAAAGCTACGAATTTTTTATGTACAATTCTTGAAAATATTCAGTATTTTTCACTAAAATCTGAATTAATTATTTTCCTGCAGGCTCAGACTGAGCCAGATATCTGACATATTCATATACGTATAAGCAATAATAACAACAAAATACAGAGAAAGAAATATTAAATACATTTTTACACACACTAAACCAAGAGCAATGCGCGATGCTTATTATCCAACGAGTGTATTGAAAGAGAGAGAGAGAGAAAGTCAGAAAAATAGAGAGAGAGAGAGAATTTGTCCGCACGTCACTAGCATTTGGCTGTTTAAAGACCATTAAAATTCCAAGATGAGCAAGATTTATTAATTTAAATGTTTTATTTCTTAGTTCAACCAAAAGCCTCTTTAGAATGTTTTACCCATATGGTAAAAAGGTTTATAAATTTTATATAAATGAATGTAACAAGTAGCATGATGTGAGACAGATCAAATAAAGTATATACAATATTCTCTATAAAAAAAAATTTAAAAAATGGGTCGATATATAAAATTCAGTATTACCATCTGCCTATCTGTCTGTCTCTGCATCTGAAATTCCATAGCTTAGGAGCAAAGACTCCAGTTGGAATATTTTGAGTATGCTATGCTATCTTCAGGCCCCTTCTATTTTAATATAAGCGCAAAACTCTCCCTTAGAAAGGTTTACCATACAAAACTACTTACTTAATTACCATATAAAGTCACTCTCACTCTTTTAAAATGCATCAATCCTTATAAAAAATTCCATTTAAGTTCACATTGGACCACTAGAAAAAGTGCCCCTCATACTAAACTGTTCCAGCTTTTTTGTTGTTGTTCCTAATTACACTAGAAACGCAGACTTATAAAATAATCCATTATGGTTCAAATTGGACTACTAAAAGGGATGGCCTCGCCACTAAATGAATGAATAACAAGAATTTAAAAAAAAATAAACGTTCATTGGTGTTTGTAAGTTTTTTTTTTTTAAAGGTTTCAAATGTTTTAAACATTTATTAAAAAAAATTTTAAATAAATTTAATTGATTTTAATAAAATGTCGATACTGCAGAGCTATGCATGATAGGATCACCTGGAACATAATACAACTTGCCTATTAATAGATTGGCATATCCAAAAACGAATTCCGAAGCAATTTATTTGAAGTTTGATTAATGGTAAACTTCTTCAATTGAAGACTATCGAAGACATAGAAATCGACCGACATTTTCTCGTCTGGCATTTTAAATTTTCAGACCTTTTATATATTTTTATGTGAATAAAAAGAATAATGGTAAAAAATAATAAATTTTAACAATTTCGATTACATGGAAATACGCAACAATGGCGCCAAAAATAAAAATCATATTCGAACAAAAAATGTCTGCAATAAAATTTTTTTTACAAAAGCAACAAACAGCAAGAAAGCAAAGTATTAACCCAAAATGGCAAATCGATTACCAAAGCACAAATGCCAGCATGCAAAAAATACAAAGAAAACATGAAATGAATAAATACGAGTAGAAGAAAAATTTTAGTTCGGTTAATGCGAAGTAGTTATGCACTACATAAGTAAATATTTTAAGAGGGAAAACAAATTTTTTTTAAATTTTCCATCACTATAACTCACAAACTAAAATACTAGTGCACAAAGCCACATATAGATAGACAGGACATCTCTCTTTTAGTTGAAAATAAATATATTTATTTCAAATTCTCATTGTTATAAATTTTCCATTAAAGTTTTAAGGCCCTACTTAACACTTTCTGTAAAGTGTATAAATAGAGAGAAAAAAAAACAAGTGAAAAGAAAAAAAATGTGCGTATTGCAAAATCAAACAAAATAAGAAATAAACGAAGCCAAAATAAAAAAGACCAAATATCTAAAAAAAAAAAATAATAATACAAAAGCAAATAAAGCAACAAGAAAGCCAAATAAAAAAAAAAATTACAAAAAAAAGCTAAACAAAATAAATTGAAATTCGCGTACCACAAAAAAAAAAAAAAATAATAAAAAAATTATTGAGTTCGTATAAAAAATTAATACAAAAAAGAAACAAGTTTCGTAACTGATGCGTTGACGTCATTGCGGCGGCTTACAAAAAGCGAGCCAGCGAGTGACTGAGACAGACAGATATTGAAGCTGCTGCAAAACTTAAAATCAGTCAAGTAAAAAGCATGAATTACACAAAGTGCTGCGCTCTCTTTCTCTCTCTCTCTCTTACAATATTGACACACAACAAACAAAATCAATTCAAGAAATGCAAAAAAACATTAATTAAAAATAAATAAACGTATTTAATAACTATTTATTCAATTGCAAAGCTGCGCCAAAAATATATGATTACATCGTCGCGGCCTGCTGTGGTGTATTGTGTGGTGAAATGTGGTGAGAAACGCTTAAGTGCAACAAGAGTAAAGTGAAGTGTTAAACGAAAGACTTAAGCAACGAACGTGCTGCAGACTGAACGACTCGAATTGAAGCGAACGAGTGCATGAATGACTAACGAGTGTGTGAGTGAGATAGAAATCAGAGAGAGAGACTGTTGTATAAAAAAAAAAACAAAATGAAATCATTTCATATCAAAATCAAGCAACCAAAAAAAAAAAAAACAAAAAAGAAAAGAAAAAAAAAACTTAGTAACCGTGGTCATGGCTGTTGCTTCCAACGTTTTAAAGGTGAAAGAATGTGTGAAGGTTGTTTGGTGAAACTGCAGCACAGCGAAACAGTCAATGGAAAACGGTTAATGATGATGATGATGGTGTATGACAGAGACGAAGAGAGAGAGAGATAGATGTAAAAAAGCACACTCTTTTTTGATTATTATGCGTCGCCAAATTGTGCACAAAGACACAAGAAAAAAATAGAAGAAGCAAGCAAGAATAAATAAATAAATAAATAAAACAAGTGAACTATTTTTGTTTCGATTAAAACGAAATTTTGTTACACTTCAAGCGTTAAATAGTATGGAAAGCAGAGAAGCAAAAAATCCTGGAACAAAAATTTCTTAAGCTAAATCAGTTTCAAATGATGTCAGAGCGTTTGTTCTCACATTTAATTGAAATTCGTAGTTATTTGAAAGGAACATGATATATATGTCAGTCAACTGGTACCGTCTGAAACTGTTTTAAGGCTTTTAACCATAAAATATATATACAAGGCTGTTGATATAAGCTGCAGATATGTGTGGAAGGAGACATACATATATGAAGAAGTTTCAAATTAATTTCAAACTCTTAAGCTGTTTCGTCTATGTAGTCTTGAAATATTTGAATTTTAAAAGTTTCAAATGTTTAATAATTTTTGAATAATTTTTGAAATTTGAATACACTAAATTTAAGACATGTCAAAGTTATCCATTTGAGTCATATAGTTTGATTCTCTCTTATAATTTTTTTTTAATGACAATGTCCAGCCATAACACAACCAAATATTCACAAACGAAGTCGTTGGAGAGAAACCAAATATTCGAAAGTATTGCTTTGGGATCCACTTCTGAAAAGGGCTACTGTGGGAATTTTTAGAAGTTTTTCTATTACCTCAATAACTGACTGTTGCTGAAAATTCGAAAGAAATGATTTGGGAAGAACTTCTAGAAAGTCATAAAATATTAAGAAGTTTATAACTCTAGCTGAACCGGGTCTTTACAAACAAACAAAGTAAAAAAATAAAAATTAGGAGGCATTGTTTTGTGAAGTACTATACTGGGTTAATTTTTATGACATTGTTGGGATTTGTATTAGAATTAAAAGTTTTTTCATGAGGGATTTCCAGAATAGGAATAAGTAGCAACACATAAACGGCAAAATTTATTTCTCAACATCTTAAGAAAATAGGGAACAAGGAAGATTTTCGAATACAGCTTACAAAAAGGGCCTAAAATAATGAATCTGTAGAATGTACCAACATGGTTTATAAGGAAACCATGAACTTATGTGTTAGTAAGGTGCTTTCAACATGAAAAGTCAGCCTTAAGATGGTTGTCTTTAATGTTTTCAAGTACTATCTAAGTTTTTTTTTTATAGTAAAATTTGTCAATTGAACAAATTTTTACTCAGCAAATTCAACTAAGCGCAGAGGAGCTCTTAAAAAAAGTAACACAGTGCAATGAATTTTTCTAAAATTAGGTTTTAAGCTGTTTGCCTTTTGGAAAGTACTTCTTTAAATGTTATTTGGACTAGAAACTTTTCTGTAACGGTAAATTATCGCCGAATGAACTTGCCATATTTCTATATCATTTTTCAATGATCTTAAAAAAGTTTATTGTGCCTTTTGCCATAGAGTTTTGTTTAAAATAATGTTTGCATAACGCATTGGTTTTTTTTTTTTTTTAATTGAAAACTTCTTTAGAATCGTTGTGACTTAAAACTCAATGAAACGAAAAAGCGACACTAAACGCAGATTAATAGGATTTAGCCTGCGAAAGTATTAGATAGAATACAGTTATACAGTATTTCCTACTATATTCATCTGCTGTTTGTGTGATACACTGTAGTTGTAATATCTAAGCATGTATGTGGAACATAGTGTGTACCTGCCCGTATAGTGTATATTTGAGGTAAATCAAGTATGCTGACTAATGCCGAAAAGGAATAATAATATAGACGTTTAATATATAGCACCATATACGATGGCTGGCAGAGTTTAACATTAACTTTTCTTCCTAAAAGTCTGGCCTTGTTAGATTTTTTAATAAAGAAACAGATAGAAGCTCAAAAGTTTCAGTTGCATAACTTTGATTGCTGAAAAAACTACTCCCTTGACGACTAATTTTCACCTAATAGCGGTAAATTTTGACAAAACTTATTATCCAGTAATCGGCTCTCTAACATAACCATTGATGAGTCAGTATGCAGTCAAGTCGTTAATGTTTAACTTTGCACCTACCACAATTTCCTTCTTTGCACCTGCCAACTGTATTTCAGCTAAACCTGACAGAAAACGGTTGTGAATACTTGAGGAAAATTTATTTTTGACTATTAAATATTTCTAAAAAATTTGAAATTAAATTTTGGAAGTAAAATACTATTTTATTGTTTAACAAACTGTTTGCTAGATTTCATAGTGCACCATTTTTTGCGCTATATGTGTAGTGTACAATTGAAACAAGAAGCTCAGATGACGAAGAGGCTGTAGATAAAAACAAAAACAACAACAAAAAAGGCAGCAACAGCAGCGCAGTTGATTTGAGCCAACGACCAGCAACGACATTGCAAGGTGAAAGTGAGTCGTTGTTGTTGTTGCTGCTGTTGCTTCTGTTGCAGTAGACATTTTTGTTGTCCGTCTGTCTTTTTTATTGTTGCATTGCATGTATTTGTGCAAAAGAGAGAGCAACAAGTCAACTAAATAATATCATATAATGCAAAGATAAAGAAATAGATACAACTGTCGGCTGTAAATGCATTTCTTTGCGATAAGAATAAATTGATTTTTTTTCGATAGTGAAAATGTTTCAGCTGAAGAATTTCTAATTAAAATTAGAAATAAAAATATCTTTTTTTTTTAATTTTTATTTTTGTAACTTTTACAGAGCGGCTGCACAGTGCATGCACAATTGGAAATCTGGAAGACAGCCTACGCTGGTGGTTATCTACAGCAGCAGCAGCAGCAGCAGCATAATGGCATACAACTGGAGCAACAACAACAGCAACTACCAAACGAAGATCTCTGGCAAAGCGCTTTTATGTCAGGCATGCAACAATTCGAAGAGGATAGTGAAGTTGGTAAGTTTGAGCGGCAAATATAAACTTTAAAGTTGCAATTACTAATAATTTTTTTTATTTAAATTAATTAGATGACGATGATATGGATTTGCCGGCTGCTATTAATGTTAATGGTACACAAACAACAGCAACAACAAATGCAGTACCCATTAGTACCACAACAACAACAACAGCAACAACAAATGGCGCTACAGTTAAACGCGCCGGTGGTGCACGTAACGGTGGCTCACACATACATCTCTGGCAATTTCTTAAGGAACTTTTGGCTGCACCACAGCTACATGGTACCGCCATACGTTGGATTGATCGCAGCAAAGGCATATTCAAAATTGAAGATTCAGTGCGTGTTGCCAAGCTTTGGGGCAGACGTAAAAATCGTCCGGCCATGAATTATGATAAACTCTCACGTTCGATACGTCAATATTATAAGAAGGGCATTATGAAGAAAACAGAGCGTTCACAGCGTTTGGTCTATCAATTCTGTCATCCGTATCATCAGTAAGCTAAATCTAAACTTTAAGTTATTTATTTTTTTTAGCGCTTAAGCACTGCACACAACCAAAACAAAGAATTTAGAATACGCTTTGCTAGCCGACAGTCTAGTTTAGTTTGTTATTCTTGTACATAGATACTACAATCTCCCACACTTAACTTCATTCAAACAAAAACAAAGAAGATTTTTGCAGCTTTTTTCAGTCTTTTGAAAAATGCAAAAATTTTTTTATTAGTTTATAGAAGACGCGAAGGTAAGTTCGTGCAAAAAGCCTAGCTTTAAGTTTATTTATATAAAAATTTAAAATTAATTAATAGTCGTCTAAGCTTAAATTAATTTTAAGTTTTGTCAAACATTTGTCGTTATTGAAGGTAAGTTCGTAACGCTTATGTTTTAAGCACGCTTCGAAATTCATAAAAAACAAAGCAAAAATTTTATTTATTTTTGTCTCGTAAGAATTTCGTAAGCAAACAACAAACAAACAAAATATGTTTTCAAAATGCTGTGAAACATATTTTTGATTTACCGACGCCATCTTTATTCAAATGCCAAGGATCGTGTGTAACTGTTTAACTCGTATTCATTAGCAGGCATTAGTAGCCGCTCACACTGTTGTGTGCGAAAGTGTACTCTGCAGAATTCTATTAAGAGAAAAAAAAAACAGTTGCAAAATTTCCGTAACTCTGGCATGAAGGTGGCTTGGTAATTTTGGGAACCATATATCTATGATATATCAAAAGTACGTTCTATGAACAAATTGAATAATACGAATTAGTAGTTTTAAGCTGTATATATATGTTACTTTAGAATTAGCTCTGTAAAGCCGCCAAATACTTTATTGTTTATTAGCTGAAATTCGAAAACAAACCTTGAAAATTTTTTTACTTCAAATTGGCGTAGCGAAAAAAATTGATTTAAAATAATTTTTGATGTCAAATGTCAATTTTTGCTTAAATTTAAATAATTACAAAATATATAATTTATATATTAAGTTGGTGTTGGGCATATATATATATATTTTAAACATTTTATACGCTTAGCTTTAAGTGTTATATTCAAATAGCAAATAACTTGTTTGTGTGTGTTGGGTAATTTAATTCAATTTAATTTGTATTTCTGTATTTTTAATCAACTTGCAATATAATTATTATTATTTGTCTTAAAATATTTGCAATTAATTTGTAAGTTATCGCTTATATTTGCTGCTATAATATTTATTACATGTTTATTTTATATTTACACAAATTATTATAATATTTAAACTGCAATTTATGCATAAAAATATTTACATAATATCTACATATATTCGAATTAATTTACATACATTTATTTTCTTTCATATATGCTTAGGCATTTACAATGTTACAAACATATTTTCTTATCTATAAAATGTTAAACGTTTATAATATATATTAATAAGTTACGCATACACATACATATATGTACTCGTATTTATTTAAATTGCGAAAAAAATTATTTATTTATTTAACAGAAACAAAAAAAAAAAAAAAAATGTAATACATTGATATTGTTTTCAAATAAACGTTTTGTAATATGTTTGACAGCTGTCACAAAAAAACTGTTGGATGTATTTATTTAAAGAAGATTTTTTCAGAAGTAACTGAAATGACATAAACATGTAAGTCAAATAAATAATATTGCACAAGGAGTAGAAGAATAAAATTATTCAAATAAAACCAATATTAACAAATTTTAAAGTACATGTGGTCCTCAAGCTAATACATAAGTTTCATTGCAGTAACCAGACTGGTTGTCTAGTTATAGGCGGTCAAAATTCAATGCCTTAACGTGAGCTGTCTATATAAAATATAAGAGCATAACTAGGAGATAAATCGTTCGATTTAAAAAATAATGGGTGTTTTGGAAATCTCTTTTTATATACTTTTTAAATAAAATTTATTTATTTGGTCAAAATTTTATTTTAAATCCAAAATACTCATAAGTCAAAAGCACTTATTTTTTTTTTAGCCAAATGTGACATCATGATTTTTTATTGGTTTTGTGCAAATGTATGTTGTAACAGGTAGAAATAATGGACGGAGACCACATAAAGTTACAACCATTATGGTCAGGAGTGATAGAGCAATCGATATAGCCATATGAGTCTGTCCGTCCATTTGAACGAAATGATCTCGGAACGAACGAACGGTAATAGATAGAGACTTCGTAATCAACTAGGAATTTCACAAGTTTATTTTGAAATGTTTCCCTCCACATTCCTCATAAAATCAGCCACAAGGTTTAAAATTTCTTCGGCACAAAGAATAGCGATAATGTTGCTCTAAGCCAAAATCCAAAAAGTTCATCAATATCGGATAATAAATGACGATTTTATAAGCAATTGAATTTGAACGAACTATGATGCTTCCGCCCTCCCTTTTCTTTTTATACATAGACAAAAATGGGAGGAGCAAAATACTTTTTGTCAGTACCATTTTTTCTTATTAATTTCCTAAGAATTAAGAATTCTTGATACGACAAGGAGTGTCGGAATGCTACTGCAGAGAAGAACGCTTCATATCAGCGAACTCTGCAGTCGGGAGCAAACGCGAGCTGTTAGAGAGCGATATCGAGAGAAACGGAGAGAGGAAAAACACCTTTTCAGACGCAAGAAAATGGAGCAAGAAAGGCGGGAGTTTGTGGATGTTCAGGTGTTACGTAATAGAAATGAAGCTCGAAAATTCAATCGAAAGGTCAAGCGTCTGACTGAAGGTTTTAAACCCGGAGTAACTTTATGTAAGGATGACAATGGAAATCTGGTAACGGATGAACAGGAATCACTGAGGTTATGGAGAAGTCATTTTCCAACCTACTCGGAATCTCAGGGTTCTATGTCCTGTCTTTAAGAAGGGAGACCCTGCTGTATGCACCAACTATCGCGGAATGAGGCTTCTTTCCATCGGCTATAAGATTCTGTCCCACGTATTGTAAAATAGGCTGAATCCATATACGGATTCACTGATAGGAAGATGTCAGTGTGGCTTCAGACCAAAAAGGTCGACCAGTGTCCAAATATTCACATTTCGACACGCAGATACGATCGAAGTTTTTCGACGCCCTTTCTGCAATAGGTATCCCGGCAAAGATTGTCCATCTTTGCTTGACGATGCTATCTAACACACAAAGCGTTGTCAGGGTGGGGAAAACATCTCCGACTCCTTTGCTACAAAGAGAGGTTTCAGGCAGGGCGATGCTCTGTCGTGCGATTTTTTCAATCTTCTAATGGAATACATCCTACGCCAGTGCCCGTACATACAGAGAATGTCGGGCTTGATCTTCCAAAATGAAGTGATGCTGCTCGCTTACGCCGATGAAATCGATATCATCGGCACGCAGGAACGGCGAGTCAGAAAGGCGTTCTCAAAGATTGAAAAACAGTCTCGGCTCATGGGTCTAGCTCATTCACCATGAGAACAAGACGAAGTACTTGGTACCTTCTCGCACTCCGTCATCTCATCTTGGACGATCAGTGACGATGGAGAATTTCAATTTCAATGTTGTAGAAAACTTCGTCTATCTTGGATCCGAGATAACCAGCAACAACAACGTAAGCCTGAAGATCAGACGAAGAATCACTCTATGCTTTTTTGGGCTGAGCAAGCAAATTAGAAGGCCCTCTCTCGAAAGACGAAGATCTATAAGACGCTGATACTCCCGGTGCTATTGTATGGCGCAGAGGCATGGACCGTGATTGAGTTAGATGAGACAGCGTTGAAAGTCTTCGATAGGAAGATTCTTCGCAGAATTTTAGGTCCTATAAGAGTCGGCGACGAGTTTATGTCCCGTATGAAACCGCGAGCTGTACGAGCTATTCGTTGAGGTTGACATAGTCCAGCGCATATGATTTCAGCGGCTACACTGGGCTGGCCACATCATTCGTATGAATGAAAGAGCTCCAGCACGTATGGCTTACATGAGGGGCCCAAACTTGAATGGTTGACGCCGACATAAAAGTCGATCGTGCACTTGATGGAATGACCAGATATGGAGAGATCTCTCCGTACTTGGCATTCAAAACGACTGGCGCTAGCGCGCACAAGACTATGGAGGCTGGCGCACCTTCCTAGATGCGACCATGACCGGTAGACGGTTGACGGTCATTTAAGTAAGGAAGTGTGATGCTTCCGTCCTCCCGTTTCTTTTTATACATAAACAAAAATGGGAGGAGTAAAATACTTTTCGTCATTACCATTTTTTCTTATTGATTTCCTACCTTTTTAATTTTTTTACTTGCAACTACTTATAACTAAAAAAATTTGCTAAAAATATTACATCATAACTTCTTATCAGTAAAAACTTTTCACTGATTGAGAAGAGTTACGAAACAATCAGAAAAGTTGGAGAATTTTTATTGGCTACCAGGTTAACCAACTGTGCCTCTACTCACAGCTATGGAAGAGGTCCAAGCAGCCACAATTACAAATTATGAGATTAAAGAAAATGAACAAATGAACAAAGTGGGGAGTCATATTTATATAATTTAAGAAAGATAATAGATAAGAGAAATTATTGTAGTTATAGCAAATATATTTTAGTCATGGTTGGCATAATTCGTTGAGTTGCCTCTCAGCAGCCGTCCAGAGATGAGCAAACTTTAAGAAGTTGATAAACATTCCCAACGCCGTAATTAAATGTTGTTGTGCTAGGTTTAGGACCCGCCACTGCAAAGAAATGAACTCCAATGAAACCGAAAAGGAAGGACCACACATTTTGAGAAACCGAAATGATTTCAAAAGAAAACCCTAAAATAGAAACATTTTTATTTATATTTTCTAACATAAAACAAATCTTCGAGGCATAAAAGTTACAATTAAAAATCAATTTTGATTAGACCAGCTAGCAACATATATATGAGTGGCTTACAAATAAAATCTGTGCTAAATAATTATTAAGCAATCAAAAAAATAATAAAATAATAAGCTAAATCAAAGCAACAACAAACATGACACGAACAACAGTTGCAAACCAATTTAAGCCCACTTGCAGCATATTTTATAACACGCGCTACTTTATGCCTCAACCAGGACAAGTACAACAAAAACAAACAATGAAAACGCATCGTGTTTGCCACAAACCGTGTTCTAGCATTTCTTTGCAACATAACAGTTGGCTAAAGACGCACACAAGCGACACCGTCTCGCTACAGTGAAACACCGCCGCCAAACAACGTAAATTACAATTAATTACATTTTAATGACGCTTGTTTAATTCATCGCTTACAATTACGCTGAGACAATTACCGTGCAGCAGGAGTAACCGTGGCACAGAAAACGCTTTCGCTCATTACTCACAACTCTACATATTTTTTTTTTTTTTTTTTTCTGCTTTTTATACTTAACGCTTTTTCAATTAATTTTATAACGCGCAACTGTTGAAAGGCGCAGTTCCGGTGCTGGCGTATGCCATTGTTTAACATATTCGTAAAGGAGTAGCACAGCATAGTGTCATAAAGTCATTTGAGACAGGTCCTGTGCAACAGGCAGCGCAACGACATGTGTGTGTGTTGACGTCGAGTGTGGAGTGGAAAGTAGACGGCCTAGGCTTGTTTGCAAAAAAAAAAAATTTTAATTAAAAAGACAATAGCTCTTAAGTTGCTACGACAGCAGAAATCCTCCGAAAGTTCCGTGTTTATCATGTTTTTTTGTCAACATTTTTCTGTAGCATATATTTATGTATACCATTCCTCCAAGCTGCAGCTAGCTTGCCTATGAGTCCATAACATATGAATTAGTCCTACACATTACTTGTATTATACTTCAGCTACTTCCGATTAAGCCGATTACTTTTCAATCAACCCTCGTATATTTGCTAAGGACATCATTAGAGAGACGTGTACGTGTTTGTGTGTGTGTATGCGTTTGTATGCTTTGTATGTTAATGGATTTTTGTTGACAGCAGCGTACAGATTTTATGCTGCATACTTTTAGGCGTAGGAAAAATTTCATGTAAAAAATAAAAATTAAATATCCGCTCTGAACGTTAGTTGCGCAAGTTTTCGAAAGTCCTCCACGAGTCCCCCATATATTGTACCGGATTGAACCGTTTATATCTAATTTAATATTTTCTGAATAATTAGTAAAATCTTCTTACGTGCGCTTTCAATATATATCTCGACCTACGTCACTTCCGTAGGCACCAATTTGTCTGTTTTATTTTATCAACATTTAAACACAGTTTGTAGCAATTGAAGGAAAACCTATTCTTTCTATAAAAAAAAAAAATTATTTAGAGTCCTAAAATAAATTTGATTGAAGTTCGGCTTTCATTTAATAAAAGTCATTCTAATTTGTGAAACTAGGTTAATTCGAATGAATGGAAGCGCGGCGTGAGACGAAAACGGGCACGGATTTGAAGTAGGGAGAATCAAAGTGTGCAAAAGCTAGCAACACATATCACACATCGTACGTCAAAACACTCTTACTACGCCTGTGTCGAACCAACTTATAGACGCCCTAGCGAAGCATTCCTTTCAGAAAGTACAGCGGTGACAAGAATAGAGTGGCTTCGGATTGGCCGTCGAAATTCTCTACACTGCGTATTCGAGACGAAAGGTGAAAACTATCTAAGACCATCCTCCTATGGTGCATGTCAATATATTAATTTATCATCTTTGTTTAGCTTAGAACATATATGAAGAATGAATACGATCAATAATTGAACTAATGCGAAAATTCAAAAGATTTAATGCAATTCTTTTACCTCAATCCCTCTCTCTCTCTCTCTCTAGCTGCGTGGCACCTCATTTCAACATATTCAGTATTTTAGCACATTCTATCTTCTCTCTGGCTTCCTTCTGGTTGCTAGCAAGAATCTACTGCCCTTGCTTTCGTATTGATGTCATAAGCGACTGACAATTCTAAAAATTATTCGAACTTTTGAAATATTCGAATGAATGAATATTCCGGATAACTTGAAAGCGCGTTTATCCGAAATATTCATTCATTTAAACAATCGAATATTTTGAAAGTTTTTATGAAATAAAATGAATTTTGACATGTTATACTGGGTTGCACTCATGACCTAAAAGTGAGTGTCTGACTATTTCTAAAGCAGCTGAAATGAATGTATTCAAGCAGGGCTCTAGTATATAAAAATGTTCAATCTTTACTTTCAGTTTTTTTATAGTTGATTATTACAAAATATTTTGATTATGTTCAGAGAATTTTTGTCACCATGTTTCAATGATGCTTTTTTTCTACAATGAAATAAAATGTTGCAACTCGTTTTCACTTTTCAGCGGAAACAGCTGATGCAATTAAACACATCCAAAAGCAGCAGCCGTGAAGTCATCTTTCAGGTAATTTGTACCTAATTAATGTAATTAATGAACTGTAATTCAAAAATTCCACGACTTTCGAATAAAAAAGGAAAAACGCCCACAAAAAAAAAAAAAAAAAAAAAAAACTACATACAAGACATTCTGTAGCCATGCGAAAAGCAAAAATATTGAACTCATTTAATATAGTAAACGACTGCCTTTAATTAAAGACAGCTATAACAGCAACAACAACAACAACAACAAGGACAACAACAACCGGCATGTTTGGACAGATTGTAAGGCTCGTATATAAAATTCACTTCAACATTTGCGCTGACTCCAAAGCCAATGAAATAAATGTGAAAATGAAGTCTGACAGCATTGTTACGGTCATTTTGGTGAAATATAAGAACATTAATTCGAACAGAACATTAAATACGAAGCCAAACCAACCAACCAACCAACCATCCAACGAACAAAATGAGTGAGGCAATTGCTGAGGGGTAGCAAGCGTGAAAATGAAATCCTGCAAGCAGCATTTTGTGCAATAAGGCACATAGTGCAGGAAAATAGCGCAGGAGATGCTGAAATCAGACAAAACCAAATTAAGGTGCGAATCCATAAACACACAAGTGCGAAGCTATTAAATTAACAGAGCAATTGGAGCAGGCTCAACGGTTGGTTGGTTCGCTAGCTACTTGTCTGACATGGACGGGCCATTTGGTTTGGCAGCGTCGGAGGCGGACGCGTATGCGCAATGCAACACTGTTTGGTTAATTATACGCACTGCAATCCAGCCAAAGGAGTCGACGAAACATTCGAATACGAGATATAAAGAACATTTTGCAGAAATATATTACAGATGTTTGGCAGCAAGCAAATTTTAAATGACTGCGTACAACAAATGGAAGGACGAATGTACGGACGGACGTATGGATGGAGAATGCAAGGTAGTAGCAAAAGTGAAAGAAATTAACAACAATTTAATAAAACAGAGAGAGCTTTTGTTTAGTGTAGAGCTTGTTTGAGTACGCTACATGCAGACTAGAGTAAGAAGCGCAAAAGACGATAAAACTTAGCAGACATCATTGACAACAAAAATTTCTTACATATTTGTTTTGCTTATGATTTCTTAGGCTTTATCTCTTATTTTCACAAATGGTTTACAAACTTCACCAAAAAACTGCTAATACCATGCACAAACTATGTATGAAGTGTATACAAATGGTATACGAATGCGAATGAATGCGGCAACCGACATTAAATTGCAATTTATGCCAATGAGTTCTTAATGTACAACAACAACAATAACAGCAACGACGTCTACAAATGCTACAAGAACAACAACAAAAACAACAACTTATATAGCGTATAAACAAACACATACATACACACATACACAGTTTTCTTACTTCCGCTTCCGCGGCGGAAACAGACAAACAAACAAACAAACAAGACTCCCTCTACACACACTTTGCGAAGATTCTTTCATGGCCGCCGTCGCAACTTTTGCCCTACACCCCGTCGTGTTGACTTTTGTGTAATTTATTTGCAAATTATTATTAAAAGTTTACTTTTTTATTTTTTTTTTTTTCTTCTTCTGGCCATTGCTGTTACTTTGGCTTTGGGTCGCGCATATAAATCAACAAAGTTTACATAAATCCTTGAACGACCTTTGCCTACTGTACACTCTGAATGCACTGCATGTAGTCGAAATGTGCTGTAATTGCTGTCAAATAGCTGATCTATTAAATGAAACGAATTTATGCTATGCTATTTTTGAATAGCCTGCATAGAAGCATGAAGCGTTTGTTAAAATTTGAGCTAATCATAAGCTATATCCCTACTAATAGAACTGATAGATTAAAGATGCAACACAGTTTACCAGTCAAAATAAAGGACTTATCGTTAATTTTGCAAATGGCTTCTATAGTACATTAAAAGCGCGCGCGCGCTCATTCGTGTTATTAATGGCTTTCAGTTGGCTCTTAAATTTTAAACAAGGACTACTCGACTGTATGTTGTCTATCACAAATCAATTGCATACCTTTCTACCTACTCACAAATTCCAAACGTGCTTTTAAATTAATGAACACTATTTTGCCGTGTGAAATTGATATTCACACTTTGTCCTCTCGAAAAATAGAACTGCATTGAAAATCATTCAATTCGATGCCGTCGAATCGTTTTGATATTTTTTTTAAACAAATCAGCAACTGACAGCGCGGCAGAGAGACACAAACACAAACGACAGAACCTGATACTAATTTTGTGCAGAAGCAAAACGAAACGAAACGAAATGATGTGAATTGCACACAAAATGTGATAATAATTGCAGTCGCAGTAGTAGTAGTAGAATGCCACGCCTATATGCCGCCTACTACTTTGGTGCGGCTTATTCAATTAAATTTGCGAAAACTCAATTTCAAAATCGCATTTATCATGCCATTAGAGTCAAATCATAATGATTACATAGCGACGAGCAGCAGGAATAAGGACATAAATTGAAAAAAAAAAAATAATAATAAAAACGAAGAAGAGTGCCAAGTATATTCATATTAAAAACTCACGATAACGAAAACTTTGCAGCTAGCTAGCACTACTACCTATGACTACTGTTCTATCTGAAGCTGCTTTTGCATTTCTCACCATTATAAGCCTCTTCAGCTTGCAGCAGCATTCACATTTGAGTGGAACATATAGTTAGAAAGACCGACCGACAGACAGACAGACAGACAGACAGATTGCAAGACTACTAAGGAGCCTGTCTATAAGCACACAATGATGATGATTCTAAGTAGTCGTGATTCTTATGCAGCGTTGTGAGCGCACTTCAGACAAGAGCTGCCTAGGTGGCATAAAGGATGCTTTGCAAAATTGAAAAGAAGAAAAATTCGCTTATATACTTCGTTATATGTGTAAGATATATATAAAACCAATTGTTGTAAGATAGCAGCTTCAACCGCACTCGAAAGGAGAAAATGTCGCGCAGTTGCAATTGCTATCTCACTCTCGGACTGCAGCACAATATAAAAGAATTGTGGCGTAAGCTGAGGAATGCATAGAATGCGCTATAATCATATTAAGAAGTGTTTAAAGATTACACTAGTCTACAAAAGGCTTTTCAAAATCATTGTATTTTTATAGCCGACAATCTATATGCATATATAAAGGTGAGATTTGACAGGTACACTCCTCATAAGCAGTTGGCATCTGCTAAGTATAAGAAATTTTGAAAATTCAACTCCTAAAAATTCATGGAACATAAGCCAGACATTATGCATACTCAATATAAATGAATATGAATCAATCGACAAGCTCATAAGCGCATAAATAGTTGTTCCTGAGTTAGATGTAGCCCGTGGACCATTTGGAACTCTCAACAGGAACTGGTTGTACATGAATGGTGCATGCTTAAAGAAATACTTACGATCTCTCCTAAAGCAGACACAAACAGAAGATGACGACTATTCTCAATATAGTAGAAGGACTGTGGCAAACAGTGTGTTAAGGTTTGAGAACTGCCTTATAGTTCCGTTCTGTTACACATCTTCTTGGCCCATATAAACATTAAATCAATAAAAAAACATCAACAAATATGTAAACAATGGCTTTGATCAAGCAATTTTTTATAGTTGAAGTTTTCTGAATCGGACTGAAGTATTTTCTGCAGCTCTCTACATGAATGGAAGCCTCCTATTTTGCAGCGGGCAGTACTCTTTGGGCATAATCAATCACAGAAATTGTCTTTCGAACTGTGTCAAGCCGATATTTTCGCAAGCACGATTTTGTATTATGAGGCTCAAAAATAACGCTGCAGTTCAGTGTGCTCGACTTCGAGTTTTAAACTTGCTCGAATTTATTTTGGAGCAGTTTAAAGGTGCTTCTCGAGCTTGTTCAGTTCATTGATGCCATTGTACATCTTCTTGATGGCATGCTACTCGGGCAAACCTAAGCAACTCTTTTCAGGCTAGCTTAGGCACCTTAAAGTGCAAGAAAACACAGACGGTGCTACCCTAGTTGGTATGGCACAACGTCAAGAAGCCCAAATGGCTGACGCTTCTCAAAATCGTTAACAGCGGTCACCAAATGACCCATCCATTTGCATGGAGATAATACGCAGACAATCCTTTTCAATGCACCAGACCAAGAAAGTCTTGTTTTCATTGTAGTAGGTACCACGATTAGATGGACATTAGATGACGATTAGATGATACGCTTAAGCAAGCAATTATCTTTCATGATCTACTGCTATATGCCCTTCTCCATACCAGTCAATGTATAGAACTTGCGATTCTGTTCACTTCTATCTCATTGTACTGAGCCACAGTCAAGCAGCTGTTGAAAGGATAGCCAATCAATGAGCGACCGCAACGCGAGTCTAGATGAAGTACTCTTTACTCTGATCAACATTTGTGAAGGTGCTGACATCACCAAAAGTCACGATGCGGATGGTTATTGGTCTTCTTGAAGCAACCATGATAATCCTCATTGATGGGGTCGAACAGTTCAAAGAAGACTGTACGCCGAACTGGATGTCATCCAACAAGGTCGATTTAAAGGTGTCGGGGAACTTGTTCTTGAAGTTGTCGAATACCTCCTTGGTCAAGTACTTCCTCAATAGCGACTTCCAATTAACCAGTGAAAAGCGCCTTCTTGTTAAACTTGACTAAGGCCTTGCATCCTTGATATTTTGCATACGGAACATAATTTCTCAGCCATAATACTCCTTAAGCCTATCCCTCATTCTGAGTTTTTGTATGAAAAATTGTATTAATTTTGTAATTTTGCTCCACTTTAGGTTAATACATATAAATAAGTCCAGAACGGACCACTAAAAGAGCAACCATACAAATCTGTCTAACATTTCTAGAGTTTAAAAAAAAAAAACAAATTTGTTAGATTGCAAAGAAAATATCCTAAAAGGATCAAGATAGAAATATATATATTCACCATCAAAATTTAAGGTCTAATGGCGGTACAAGTAATAGTGTAGTGAAACATAGTAACGCCACTTCATGTATGTGCTTTCAAAATAGTTGCACTTTGTTCTATATTAGGAACAAGTAGTTGCACTCAGTATGAACGATTTCCGTATGCTGAGATTTCACTCGTTGCTTAACGGTGTACAGTTGCGCTAGCTTGTAATCTTGTGCCATGGTACAGGTTGTTGATAGACTGCAGGGGATTTAAGGAATTTTTTTATGCTGATATAAACAGTTTTTATTCGAAAATTCTACCACCAAAATAAAAGTTGGTGTTTTTTTAAAGCAAAATTATTCAATAGACCTTCAAAGGCAAGGAACACCAAGTCTCCCACTCCATGGCTTACCTTTTGGCATACAGGTACATTTGTTTTAAGAAAACTTTTATTGGTTCTTACAAAAACTTTGCTGGGTGATGAGTGATGCTCAAAACTAATCTCTCATCAGACCATATAGTATATTAGGCCAATACAAAGGAGGATTCTTAATATGCTTCTGTTGAAGGACAAAATGTTTGGCATACGTGTCTTCTGTCGTAAGTCTTCTAATTTTTATCGTATGCCATGTTAACTAGTGTTCTCATGCACAACTCTATAACCAGGCTATCAATCTTTAAGTTAGTAGAAACAGTCAACTTGATAAATGTGCACCAAATGGAAACGTCAAATGTGAAGCCGCCAAAACAGAAAACAGAAGAAAAAAAAAGAAAGATTGACTGCACAAAACTGAGTGAGCCATTCGACTTCTAATAGTAGTAATACCAGCAATTCAGCACCTCCTTTTTTTTTCTTTCATTCATGAGGCGCTGCCCGGCAAATTTCCAATTGCAATCGACGTGCGACTTCCGATGTCCGACCGCCGCCGTCGCCTTTGACATACACGCGTTGCTGTCTGCGCTTCCTTTTGAACTTCTCTATATGTACGAGTATTCACCGCTTTTGGCATTTGCGTGCAGCCGTCAACATTTCCATAACGTGCCGTGCCTCAGACATCAGGACAGCGTCATGCACAGTGCCATCATTCGAATTAGCGCCATAAATTGCATTTGAATCGTAAAATTTTTACAAATACAATGCCGAAGGCTGCGCGGCAAAAGAATTTATATTCAATGACATTTTTCGAGCAGTAAACTGCCAGTTCTACGAATGTATTTATGACTTTGTATCTGTGTGCGTGCGTGTGTGTGTGTGCATTGTAAGATTTTGATCCTATCAAGTAAATAGCATTTGGCAGTTTCGAAAGTTTTTTCCTCATAATTCCAGCATCAATATAGTATGTACCTCTCTCCTACTCTCTCTCTCTCACTCTCTCTCACTCTCTCTCTCTCTCTCTATCTACTCTTTAACATAGTCCTGTAGACTTCATGTGCTCTTTCCAATCGATTGGGTCATGTTCGCACTTCGTTTCAAGTTTTGCAATTTGCGGCACCACAAACTTTGCTTACACTTTTAATATTTTGTAGGGTTATGGTATATTAGTTTAATAGATATGTTTGTAACAGGCAGTAAATATATTATATTAAAGGATATATAGGACATGCAAATGGCCCCACTGCAATAATAGTAAGACCCAAAAGAAGCTTTACTTAGTAACTCCAAACTAGATGAGGGTGTATATTAAATTAATACCGATTAATCATCTCTAATTCAGTTTTATAAAAATTATTTAAAAGCCTTTGGTTCAGATACACACACATACAAAAATAGTGACCGGATACAAAGACACAAATAAAAATACATTGTTATAGAAACATTTATACAACTACATTGTTCCTTTGGACCGGATACTGCGAACATACAAAAAGATATTGTTCAAAAAAAGGCCTTTGAACCGGATATATAAAAAGCTGCAATGAGATATTGTTCAAATAGTGACCTTCGAACCGGATACACCACACTCTAAATAAGATGTTATTGAAATATAGGCCTTTGAACCGGATATACCACACTCTCCATATGATATAACCCAAAAAAGGCCTTTGAACCGGATATAGACAAAGCTGCAATAAGATATTGTTCACAAAATTGCCTTTGAACCGGATACACCACACTCTAAATAAGATGTTATTGAAATATAGGCCTTTGGACCGGATATACCACACTCTCAATATGATATAACCCAAAAAAGGCCTTTGAACCGGATACAGACAAAGCTGCAATAAGATATAGTTCACAATATGGCCTTTGGGCCGGATACACCACATTCTAAATAAGATGTTATTGAAATATAGGCCTTTGGACCGGATATACCACACTCTCAATATGAATTAAACCAAAAAAGGCCTTTGAACCGGATACAGACAAAGCTGCAATAAGAGATTGTTCACAAAATGGCCTTTGGGCCGGATACACTACATTCTAAATTAGATGTTATTGAAATATAGGCCTTTGGACCGGATATACCACACTCTCAATATTATATAACCCAAAAACTGGATACAGACAAAGCTGCAATAGAGCTGCAAATAAGATGTTATTGAAATATAGGCCTTTGGACCGGTTATCTCAATAAGATATTACCCAAAAAATGCCTTTAAGTCGGACACAGACAAAGCAGCAAATTGTTCATAAATTATTCAAATAAATGTCTCTGGAATGAATACAGACAAACTCCTTTGGACCGGTTAGAGGTAAACTTTGAACCGAAGACAGTGCATCTCATAGTCGATCAAATGCGTCTAAAGCATTCCTTCTTATATGTCAATTTTTTTTTTTTTTAATACTATTTTACCTCATACTTTACTCGTTCCCTTTCTCCTTTTTTGAGGGGTTTTATGGTCTGCTCTTATTATTCACTTTTGCGTACTTTGCTGCTTGACTTTTTTTTTACTTTTGGCTTTATGCAGCAGCAGCAGTGCTTTGACTTTATAAGATTTATATTGCGCCCAAAAGTCGTCGTCTCTATACTCATACATATACAAGTTCATTCGTTCTAATGTTCCTTGCCGTTCCTTTCCTTTCCATTCCGTTCGTTCATTCTTTAGTTTGCTCCTTCACTTACTCTAAAAAGCTTAAGTATCTTAGTGCATGTTTCGATAATTTGCGTGATTTTTGCATTTTCCTGGAGTTGCACAAAGAGTAAAATGTAGGCAGTGGCAAGTGAGGAAGCGCGACGAAGAGACTGCACAGTGGCTGCATGGCATCATTAAAAGTTTATTTGGTAGCGCAGATACAAACAACAAACACATTCATAGAAGAAACCCACAGCGTTTTTAAGCTCATAAACAACGCTAACAATTTTATGAGGCAAATTTTCAATTTGAGTGTTTTAACTTTGCCATTTTCATGTTTCTTGTTCCGCTGCAACATTTTCAATTGCACATTTCTTTGGTTTATTATTTGGTGATGTTTTCTTGTTTGGTTTGTTTCTTTCCGGTTTTCAAATGGTATGGCATGACATTACAATGAATAATGTGCTATTGTTGTTGTTTATTATAAGTTGGCGAAGTGCAGGGTTTTAATGTTAAAACATTTAACTGTCTTCAATTTAGTTTATAATGAAATATAAAATGTATAAGAAGTTTCTTAAAATGATCTAGAAATGCTACCGATTTCGAATTGCACCTTGTTAGTACTTTGCATGGCTCAAAAATTCGCATCTGAAGGGTGAATATGTCAATAAACTTATGGAAGGTGCTAAATTAGAAGCATTTTGTTCAGTTGAGGATCATTTAATGGTGCTTAGCACTCCTACTGTCAATTTCTCAGGCTCCATAGTTCCATTATTCACTATTGCCCAACAACAAATACAAATCTATCTATTACTAAGAATGAAGTATACCTTTGTGGCTCTGAAGCACAGTACAAAGTTGGAACAACTGATATCACGCGAACTTGTCATTCGATGTTGAGATCAAATCGCTCAATCATTATCATGTGGAAGTGAGTATATATATATGTTCTTGTTCAACTAAATTTCTATGGTTATTTGCGTGCATTGTATTTTTTTTGTTATCTTACTTACTTACTAACTTACTTACTTAAATGGCCTTCAACCGTCTTCCAGTCATGGCCGCATTTAGGAAGGCGCGCCGAGTACGGAGAGATTTCTCCAAACCTGGTCATTCCAACGCGTGCCCGGTCGTCCTCTATTTCGGGGTCCTCCAATCAAGTTTGGGCCCCCCCATGTTAACGTGTTGGAGCTCTTTCATCCATTCGAATGAGGGGCCCAGCCCAGTGCAGCCGCTGGAATTTTATGCGCTGTACTATGTCAACCTCATCGAATAGCTCGTACAGCTCGCTGTTCATACTCGGTTAACTCGGATCCAAGATAGACGAAGTTTTCTACAACACTGAAGTTGAAATTCTCCATCGTCACTGACAGTCCAAGATGTGATGACGGAGTGCGAGAAGACACCAACTACTTCGTTACCGCTAGACCCATGAGCCGAGACTGTTTTTCAATCTCCGAGAACGCCTTTGCTGACTCGCCGTTCCTGCGTGCCAATGATATCGATGATGCTGCTCTCTTGGTATCAAATGGTTCGGAGAGGATCTTTTCTACCCTGACAAAGCTTTGTGTGTTAGATAGCGACGTCATGCAAAGACGAACAATCTTTGCCGGCATACCTAGTGCAGACATGGCGTCGAAAAACTTCGATCGTATCTGCGTGTCGAAATGTGAATATTTGGTCACTGGTCGACCTTTTTGGTCTGAAGCCATATCGTCCTATCAGTGAATCCGTATATGGCTTCAGCCTATTATACAATACGTGGGACAGAATCTTATAGCCGATGGTAAGAAGCCTCATTCCGCGATAGTTGGCGCATGCAGCAGGGTTTCCCTTCTTAAAGACAGGACAGAAAACCCTGAGATTCCGAGTAGGTTGGAAAAATGACTTCTCTATAATCTCAGTGATTCCTGTTCATCCGTTACCAGATTTCCATTCTCATCTTTACAGAAAGTTGACCTTTCGATTGAATTTTTGAGCTTCATTTCTATTACATAACATCTGAACATCCTCAAACTTCCGCCTTTCTAGCTCCTTTTTCTTGCGTCTGAAAAGGCGTTTCTCCTCTCTCCGTTTCACTCGATATCGCTCTCTAACAGCTCGCGTTGCTCCCGACTGCAGAGTTCGCTGTTAGGAAGCGTTCTTCTCTGCAATAGCAATGCGACACTCCTCGTCTTACCAAGCATTCTTCACAGGTTTTTTTATAACCAATGACATCCCTGGCAGCCCAATCCATGGAGCGGGTGATATGTGTCCGCTGCTCACATATATCTTGAGAAGACGGAGAGAAGAGATTGAAAAGGCTGCGGCGTTCTGTGCTGATTGCAGCTTGCCGATGGCAGTCAACAACTTTTCTCACAATGTGAACTTGAGCAAACGAATCCCAATCTTCTTCCATTAGTACAACCCCTTAATTTGAAAATCCCGCAACCTCTCTCTATAAATTTTTTTCTAATTGCCTACAACAGGTTTAAGCGTGTATTACACATCCACAGGAACTTTGAATTGTATGCCTATGCAGATGACATTGCTATAAAACTCAGTAAACTCAATTGCAGAAAAACTACCAACAACCTCCTCTTCAAATCCAACAAATCCCCCATAAAAACCACCGAAATGTTGAGAAACTTAAACCATAAAAAGCATAAAATAGGAACTGAATTTTATTTGTTTTAAAAGACGGAAAAATTTCTCGTAGCAATCGGTAGAGTCTGGCTGTGAAGACTTCGGCCGTCTGCAGTTATGATGTTAAAAATTGGCCATTTTATATTTAAAACGTTCAAACGAAAAAGAATAATTGAAGTTAATAGAATTTAAATTTAAAATTCTTTTTCTAAAATTAAAGTCACAGCAAGTGCAAATGCCGTCCAAAGTGTCTACAGTCGCATAAAACACTGCGAATGCTTGATAAGTAGAAATGCTAATATGAGGTAAGACATGAGTTTTCGGCACTAATCAAATCACGTACTTAGCCAAGTTAAATGCGCGCAAGTAAACAGACATAGATACATATTCAAAAACACACACACACACACTCGCACACAGAGAGTAAACAGCATATACATATATAAACATAAAATTTAGTATATGAGTTCAACGCAAATAGCACCTAAAAATATGCTACAAAAACCAACAGCGAAGTTGTACGCACACACAAGCGTTCGCGTGCGAAAGAGATGCCTATAGCTAAACATGAAATGACACTATTGCGACATTGCAAGTCATTAAGAAGAAGCTGTGCGCATTAATAGCTTAAGAAGCGATCTAAACGCCACATGCACACACACACACTTACACAGGCATATGCATTTGCAGCAGCTTCGCAACTTCTTGTTAAATCTTAGAGTTGCTGCTCATATGTGCTGCGACGCGACTACAAGTGCGCCCATGTCACGCCCAACGTTTAATAGCACAAAGCCAAATTACGAGCGCATTTAAACTAGGACGCAAACGAGCGAACGCGCTACTTAAATAACTCATTTGGAAAGCAGAACGATAGACAGAGTGTGAGAGAGAGAGCGATAGCAATACCCGGAAGTTATGGCAGCATTGCATGTCAAAGCGGAAGTTACGAGTAGCATAGAGTGTGAGTAACGGAAGATGAGCAGCAGCAAGTGACTTACACACACATATGTAAAAAGCAGCAATGGTCCCTATCGACCGCTTTTGCTTTTCTTGTTTTGCTGGCTGGCTGGCTGGCTGGCTGGCTGGCATAAAATCAACAATAAACTTTGTCATCTCAATTTGCTTATTACGAGCATTTCCGGCGCTGCTGCAAGTTGCTTTGGCTGCGTCTACGCTGCTGTCTTGCACTACGCTGCAAAGTTTTTTATTAATGACAGCAATTGCGGGCAACACACACTTATACAAACAAATAATATGCATGTACACAAAACACGTTCAAAGTGTGTCATACATGCGAGGGTTGAGTTAGAAGTCATCGATTATCAGAGAAACTCGATCAAAAACTACACTTTTTAGTAAAAAAAAATATTAAAATGAATAATTTTGAGCCAAGATTTGCCACCGCTGGCCGAAATACGCCTGAAACTAGCTCAATAATTCGGATTCCTGAACAATGTCAAAGAGGCAGCACTGCGTTACTTAGTAGATGATCGTCACTTGTTTGGTAGAACTAGGCACCCAGCCCTATTTTATAAAGCAACAAAAAAAATATGCTGCAGTCCAGTGTGTTCGACTTTCAGATTCTTCGGTACAGGGCCTAAAAATCATCTAAACAGCTTCTATCTCTGTCATGAGAGCTAGCTGTTACCCAAACCTACTAATTGCGTTTTGAGTTGCAAGCAAACGGTCTTACTTTTAATTTATTTTAATAACTTTCGAAGTTAATATAATTAAATTCTAAGTAAGAATACCCGATTGTTAATTACCGTTCAAAATTGTAATTCAAACCGCACAAGCCATATAAAATAGCAACTTCTTCAACCATCCTTGGCTTGGAGATGTGCGAGCAAGATATTTCTTATTAGTCAGACACCTCCCATCTGAGCCCTAGTGCCTAGAAGCGCCCAGTCAAGCTTATTCCAGACCTGTTACTTCATTTAATTTATTTTTAATCATCTCTTTAAACTCATTCGAGCTATTTTTATTCACTTTAGTGAGCCTCTTCAAGAGGAAAACTGTAGGATGATGTCTTTGCTTCCAAAAGCCCTAACCATATAGTTTATAAGGCTTTTTTGGGTATCAAATATTGAGCTAAAACGTTCTGAAACATCGTTGGAGCATATGTATTGCGGCCTGTTTTGCATATCCTACCTTATTTTGCGCATATTTTCCACATGGAAATGCAACACATAGGCATTAATCCGTTGTCTGAAATAATTGATAAAATTAAGGTCATTCAGCTTTGCTGTTGGATTCGAAACCCTTCTGTACGCCTAACAATCCCAAAAGTGCTTCTCTGTATTTGCAGCAAAATACAACATTAACGGCTCTCAGATGTTGTGCCACGAATATGAACTGTCTACAGACATCCTAAATACATCTTAATTTTTCTTTGAACGATATTTTCAAAATTTTACTTACTACTCCTAGTAAGCATGAAAAAATGTCGAAAGTAGCTCCTAAACCAAGTTTCAGATGCATCTTTAATTAAATTTCTGCAAAAAAGCGATCTATTTTGTATAAAAAAGCAACAAAATATTAAATTAAACTCTAAGCACATACGATTTAAAGCCTTTGCCCATTTATTTAAGCTGCAGGCTAAACATTTTCAAAACATCCTCGTAGTCGCCCACACTCTTAGTTGTTAGTTAACGTATTTGTCTTTGGTTTTTATGCGCTGATACAAGTTGTTGATAAGTCTCGCTTCGCGTTCGCGCTTAATGCACAAAACTTGTGCGAACGCTCGAAAAACTTTTAATTCTGACACGTCTGATGAGAGAAGAATGGCCCTTGGGTATGGATAGAAATCCGAGTGTAGTATGTCATACATGCTCCTCGTACTTTAACTTTAACTCATGCGCGACTTTGTCGTTAGTGCTTTCTAATGTACACATACATATGTGTATAGTTTTTGTGTAGTACGTAGTTCTGTGAAAGTCATCACTACTTTGGCCCACTTCCAGACAACATACAGAGCACATTAAGCTGGCGGAGATGGAGCGAGACAGCCACCGACCCCGACTTTCCAAACATATTTAATTTATAATTATTTTCGCGCTGACAGTTTTCTCTTTGCAGCACTATTTTCTTAATTTTTTTTTTTTTTTATTATATGTACATAAAGCGTCTACAAAATTCTTAATTGCTGAGCACAGCTTTTACTTTGGGGGGGAAGGGGAAAACAAATAGTTGCTAATTGCATGTAAATATGGCTCGTCTGTACTCATATCGTAACAGCTGTTGAACTTGTAATTTTAAAGAAATGTATTTAAAGAAATTTAAATGAAAACAAATAAAATAAACTGTAAGAACTTTTTGTGAATTATAATATTAACAGGGTTTATTTTAATTTACACATGATCACCTCCGAACAGCTGTTTAGATGTTAACCAGGAGAACTGCTTGAGCCATTTCCACAACAATGATTCGTTCGTTATTTCCAAGTGAATGGCAGTCAAGAACTGTTCTCACAATATGAACTTCTGGAAACGAACCCAACTACCAATAATAAACGCTTTATATGTGGAGCTATATGAAGAAATTTATGCCCGACTTCCGGTCGACGAACTAATTTAATTTCCACTGATTTTTTTTTTTTTCAATTTTGTCTCAATGAAGGACCATCTTATCAACAAACTGCTTCCGATCTTCATTGCTAAACACAAAAATTACAATTTGTTGAGTGTATGAGCAATTTTTGGCGCAAAGAAGAAACATGTAAGAAGGAATCTTTAATTTATGACAAATATCTGGTAGTATCAAGTTGCTGTGTAATATTTTGTCTATCTTAGGTAAAAAAAGTTTTTTTAATCTCTACAAAATGTATACAGAGAAGAGGTTCTCATTCAACTTATATTCATGCAAAAACTTTAGCGGAAACCTAAAGAGTTCCAACTAACAAATTGGCTCTGAAGCTTTTCCGTTCGCTGTCCTTCAGCTGTTAGACAAAGAGAATACAATATTTATTACTTACAACTCATTACCAGCGTACAATCAATAAAAGTTCATTAAGAATTTCGTTTAATTAACGCAAAATGACGACCGTCCGTCCGTCCGTCCGGCTGTCTGTCTGTCTGTATGTCCTGGCCAACTATTCAAACGAGCAGTTCAATTTCTATAAGCACCACAAGACAAAAGCAGACAATGAACGCGTGTACGGACTTCCGTGCTAAAGTCTTGAACGCATATTGTGCCCATCATCATCAACATTTTTCGTTGAAGTTTAAGCGAAAAATGAAGATTTTTTTTTGTTTAAAAACTTTTCTGCTTTTTCTGCTGCGTTAAACAATTTGTATAGACAAGTTATGCTGCCTGCCGGACACTTCCACAGCAGCTTTTTCTCGCTTTGTTAATGCTTTATATCCTGCGCGCAGCATCCTTGAACGTTCGCTCTTGGCACTCTATTGTCTGTATTTTGTTCTATAATTTTCTTCAAATTATTGCATGCCAAGCGCATCGGTCAAACTCCTTTCTATGTTGGCACGACGCCGGTTTGATTTTCTTTTATTGCCTCAAAGCCGCTACTGCTGCTGCTGTCGTCTAATCGGAATATTTTTTGCCTTCACTTGTCTCATTCTGTCACATAAGTTGGTTACCTTATTTTCACTCACTCACTCACTCACTCACTCACTCATTCTTATATTCTGGCGTCTCTATCAACAGCTACTGCTTCATTATTATTGCGCTTGCACACATCCTTTCGTCATTGTTTTCAATTCTTGCTTCTATAATTCATTTCTATTGTGCTCTGCTTAGAGTCCTTTAGTTCCAGCAGACTTATTTGTCTTGAGAAAACTGCAGTGAAACTGCTGCTGCTTTTCTAACGAGGTTCAGTTAAGCTGTAGTTGTTGAATAAGAAGAAAAATTCAGTCAAAGTGTATTGCTGACGGATTTTTTTCTTCAGTATAAAACACACATTGGAACATATTTGATATTCCATATTTTCGCCCAAATTTCAAAAAATCTTCATATGAAGCACGCAGTATTTGTGAGAGGCCCATTCTCTCTACGTTCAGTATAGGAAAGTCTGCAGCCTTTAGATTGTACAGTACCGGTTCCAGCAGACAACATTGTGGCACGACAGCTAGTACTGGCAGGGAGGCTGATACTCTCACTTTCACATAGAATAGGCGTCCCTCGAAGTAGCAGCTCTCTTATCTTGGCGCAATGTGTCAAACTAGGTCAAAGACCTGCTGCTCATCGATGAAGAATGTGGTTGATCACCCGGTGGAGCTGTTCGAAGGTACGGTGTTCTGCTCGGCAGCCAAATTATTGAACTGGAATAATGCCCGCCAATCCACAATTCCAGCATTGTGGGCAGCGAACAGTCTTTCTTATACTTTCGATAAAAAAGTTAAAAGACTGTTCGGTCGGTACGACTTTTGGTCATTTTCCGGCTTGCGGATCATGGTTACAAAAGCGAATTGGGCTAAGAAGCGTTGCTCTCAGGGGAAACATCTTAAGTGTGCTAGTTTTTTTTCTTAATCAGGTTTTGGATGGTGCATTTGACTTCATTAATCGTGAAGGGTGGAACTGACATGTCCATTTGTCTCTGTGTCTCTTATTCGTCTTCAGCGGTAGCGGTAGCCTGCAGTGCTCCGTTAAATGTAAAGCAAAGGCGTATATACCTATTCCTTTTTCTTCCTTGATAGACGTCTTCCTGTACGTAGTTACGAACACTGACTCTCCGAGTATAGCTGGGAAGACTATGATGGATGTTGCGCGACTCTGCTGCAGCATTGGTGATTTTTAATGAGAATTGTTCTACGGCATAGTCAATGTCCTGGCCAGAGTTTATCTTCATATCTAAATGGATAGAATTGTCTAGGCTTCTCTGGAATACGGCGATGTTTGTGCCAAAACCAACAAGTCTTTCAACAACGTGGAACATTGTGGCAGCCGAATCTAGCACCATAACTAATGGCAACCGGTCTGAGCTCAGATCAATGTATTCCTATATGCTTACTTTGACATGGAGTATTCCTTGATATATGGTGAAATCGATGCAACTGTGCCTGTTTCCAGCACAGAGCGGGTACCTTGTGAAGTCACCAGAGGCTAAAACGTTGACGCTGGAGTAGGTGATGTGTTTAGTCAATTGCCATCCCCTTGCATTTTGCCTAACATGAATCAATTTCCACCCATTAGAGTGGAGAAGTCGCTGGTGGACAGTAGATCGCTTTGATGTCAATGTCGCCTAGACAAATGGAGACGGAAGTTTCTGTTAAGCGCGGTCTATTTCTTTCTCTAAATCTCTTTCTCTCACTTCCTCTCTTTTTTCTCTCTCTTTCTCTCTCTCTTTTCAACATTTCAAAAGTAGCCTCGCTATAATATATTTTGTTTGGATGTGGTTACTAAAATATGTGAACTAACCTCGTTCAAAGCAAACAACGTTCCCACCGCGCTTTGCTTTCATCTATTCTAGCGCATTATCTTGGCATTTTGGAATTTGTATATTCCAGCAGCAATTTTTTTCTTATCTCTTCTCTCTCTCCCTCTCTTTCCCCTGCATAATGCATAATAATAATAATAATCTATTGAAAAGCAGCAGACAAATAAAACACAAAAGCTTGTCGACTTTGCAGCTCATCAGGATCGACATAGAGAAGGGCGACTTGCAGCGTTAATAGCTGCTACAAGTGTTTCACCAATTTTTTTTTCTTTTCTTCTGCATCTTCTTCTTTTGTTCAACAATGGTTTAACACTCTCTGTATATGTATGTGTGTGTGTGTGTGTGTTTGTTTGGTATTCTTCTACTTATCCTTATTGTCATTTCACTTGGTTTGCTTCATTTTCTTGTGATTAATGTCGTCATTAACTACAATTAACTTTTTTACTAGTTTCTCAATACTGACTCTTCAACACTCTTGTGTACGCGACAGCACAGGATGTATTATGGCTATTCTTCGTTCGTCCTTCATTCTTGATTTCTTTCTTCCGCTTTTCTTGTGTTTTATGCGAACTTTTGCACAATTTTCTTTATAACTTTTGACTTGAAGTCGAGTTATGTCAATTGAGTTGACGATGACTCGTTGATTTCGATTTGGCGTCGTTCGTTCGTTCGTTCGTTGGCATGGTTAGATTGGATGGTACTTTGGCTTGTGGTCGTTACTGGCCATTGACATTCGATTTAGTAGCAGCATAGTAGCTGCTGCTTTTGTCCATCCTTCTTCCACTCATCATCAATATAAGCAACGTCGTTCGAGTCCTTGTTGTCGTCGTCGTAGACGTCTTTGAGTGTGTATTATTCATTGAAGTGACAACTTAATAGTTTTTTTTTTTCGTTCTGGATTTGTGATTTTTTTTTGCCGGTATTTTAGTGTTAATTATTTGTCAAATATTTCTTAACGAGTTTTCTTTTTCGTTTTTTCTTTTGTTTTTGCTCAGCGAATCCTTGACGATTTGCTACTTGATTTTGATTTATTATATAAAGTAATTGTTCTTTGGTTTGTTTTTTGCTCAAAGAAATCTTATTTATATGCTTCATAAGAGTTTCGAATCAAAGATTTGTACAGGGCTGCATATTTCAGTAGCTCAACTTCATGTGTAGGCAACTTGGCTGGCATTAATTGTCGAAGGTGCAAGGTATCCTGTGATTCGAAAGTGTAGCAGTAATTGTTGAACAATTAGTTCCTATGATAATCAGCTATATTTACTGATTTTCTAAACAAATAGCAAACTTGAGAGCTGTCAATTAAATTTAGTAGAAAACTTTAAAACTCGCTGCTTATTAGCGCGCATTCCGCGTTTCGCTAAAGAAGCCACAGACACGTGCGTCACGCACTTGCGCCAGATAGTCGCAGTGCAACTATGTAACAGCAACAGCAACAGCAAGGATATGTAACTATGCACAAAGCGACAAACGAAAAGTAGGACTAATGGATGCCACACACGTTTGGCAAACTTTTGACCAGAATTGTGCGCGCGCGCTACTACCGATGCTGAGTACAACTTACGTACGTACAACATAAAATGTGAATGCTCTGTAGCAGCTAAGTGCGAGTATGTACTTATAATATGTAATGCGCAACGTGCAACATGTAGGATACGCGTAGCCTGTGGCCAACTTTCATAAACTTTTGCGAAATGCATGTGAAACTGCAATAAGAAATATATGCTAAGGACAATACACTAAGCATTAAATTGCATAATTCAGTGAGCGCCTAAAATTATGCTACAAATTTGCGCATAAATTTTTTTTTTTTTGTACAAAGGCTCATGTGTCAAACCAAAACGGAAATGGCTCGTAAAAAACAAGTGAAAAATACCTGAAAATGACAATGAAGAAGTTGCCATTGCTTTTTATATGCTACATGTATGTGTGTGTTTTTTTTTCTTTTTCTTTTTATATCAAGCACTCAGAACTACCTACAGCTTTGTGCGTATGCGTGTGTTCTTATGTTTGTAACTTTCTTGCAATAAAGTGCGGTTGTATCTGACGCTAAGCTTAGCAACTGCTGCAAACTTGCTTTTTGGCTTAAGTCGGGTAACAGCTATGACTTCAACTTCGGCAACAGGCTTTCAGTTATAGGCCACCACCGCCAGGCATAGACAGGATCTAAAGGAAATTACTTGGTGCTTTATCGTGCATATAAATCTATTTGCTCAGGTGTTTTTCGTTGCTAATATGTTTGTGATGACTTTATTTTGTGGATGGTGTGTCCTTTTTTTTCTTTTTTTATGCGCTTTACATGTATAGTGTGCAATAGGTATTATGCGTTTGTCAGTTTGTTTGTAACATATTAAAAATCAGCAAGAAAGAAAATAATAAAGAAAGAAAGTAAGAACGTAGAAAAAATTCATAATTATCTTCGTCAATTATCTTGCTATATAAAATATATATGTGTTCATTTATGCCTATATTTCGGTCGATTGGCTCAACCGTTTGCCATTGCTTCTAGTACAATAAAAAGTCCTTAATATGTGCTTTCATAACATATCCAACATACATCAGACTATTATCGAAAAATGTTTAATGTCAGTTGTGTAGGGCATTAAAGCTAACACTTCAACTTAGTTCAAATTTTTTCTTGCTCTATTTGCACTTCTCTTTTTTTCTCTCCTCCTTTCAACATTTTTGTTTTTTTACACACTTTATTTATATAGGCAAGCATTGTTCCATCGAATTTCTTTGGTTTTGTTTTTAGCAGCTCTTGAGTAGAATATAAGTAGACGACGACGACGACTTTTAAGTTAAGTATTTTATATTTTGTCGCTTGTAGACAAATATTTCTTTGAAGCAACTGCTAAAGAAAAGTTTCCAAATGGATTTTTGAATTCAGCAACGCCAGAAAAATCCTTAAATTAATGCAAATAGCGCTTAAAACAATGTGTGTAGCTGTTGGAATTTAATAAGCAATTTTTTTACATGTAGACATGGCAGACAGTGATTCTATTTTTTCTATTTTAAGTATAAAAGAACGATTGAAAATCAAGGATAACTAATAGATCAATGGAATGATACCGCATTATAAAAAATTAAAATGCTTCATTCGATATTTTCTTCGTATATGTCCAATCTCATATGATAACACAACTATTTCAACAGTTTATTGCGCTTTCCTGGAGTTTCTCAGTGATTTAAATACTTGAAAGGTAAGCCTCTTGTGCAGCTTGATGTATTTCGTCTGTAAAAGCTATTCCAGATATACAAGTACTAAGCGAATTGCCGGAGTGACCATGCGACATGAATTCGTTATCTTACTTCCATTAATCTTGAAATTCCAGCATCTACACCAAGTTGTCAAGGCCATCTGCTGCCTCGACGCGACACTTTGAACTGTATAAAATGTCAATATCGTCAGCATAAGTTGCAATGAGTACCTTAGAGAGGACATCCATGTAGTCGTCATCAGGCATATGGATGTCAGCGGTACAGAGCGAATAAAGCAACGAACCTATTACGCTGCCCTGTAGAACTCTAGTTCACATCGAATGGGTGACCCCGATACCTAACCTGAAATTCTCGCCCTTCTAGGTAGGACCGAAGTAGGCAAAAATAAGGCGTTGATAGGAGTTTTTAACATTTTACAATAGGTCGGACGGCCTACCAGACTCTATCGAATAACTGATGTATGTCAGCAAATACTGCATTACAATATTCAAGTTCATCAAAGCTTTCAAGATATGCTGCGCAACTCTGTGAACTTGTTCAATTTTGTCATGGCCTGTCCTAAATCCAAACTGGTGACCTGGCAACATACTGTTGTTGTTCATGAACTCGTTTAGTCGGTCCCTCATATACCTTCGATAATGAAGTCAAAAGACTAATTGGCCGGTATGGCTCAAGGTTGACAACCGGCTTAAGTGGCTTGTGAATCATTTCGATCGCAGCTTTCTTCCTTTGGGCCACAGCATATAGCGGATCGTACAGATCGGCAGTAGCTTGCATACCTCTAAGCCCTTGTTTTTCGGTAAGCTTTTGATTATGTTGGCTATTTTATTTTAAAGGCTTAACTAGGAGGAGCATCTGCAACGATGTTTTCAAGCTTTCGAAAGTCTCTATCACTCGATCGGGTCGAAATGGTAGCTTCTTAAGCGACTTAGTGTATATACACAGCGAATAGTTAGCGTCTATGTACAATCATAGTTGCCAACCGTTCCTCAAAGAAATCGCTACTCAGTATCTGTTAAACATTCTTTTGTTGTTTTGCGGCTCAGTTGAACAAAATACGGTCACGCGTGTCCTATGTTTAGATTGCTCTTCTTCTGAAGCGCCTTTTGGTTGCATGTAGCTCGATGGCTTCTGTTAAAGACAATGCCATTGACTGGTCAAGAAGGCGGCGTAGGAGATTTGAATTAAAAATATCAAGCGTCCTCTCGATGTGTTTTGCTGAATTTAGCTGCATTTCCAAATGAATGGAGTTCTTTAGATGTAACTTGAAGCGATCGTTCAGGGCATTGGTATTAATGAATATAGAAGTCTAAGTGACTATATTCTCTCTTATATTGGCCCAAAAATCCGGTATACCATGATGCACTGCAAAATCTATGCAGATTGGTGTATAAGTGGACAAAAAGGGATATCTGGTTGGAGCCTCTGGCGGATGTGGCATCAGCAAGCTCCCGTCCACTTGAGGAATTGTATTTGCAACCAAGAACCAATGTCGGGCATTTCAATCAACCACAATCGAATACCTTTAACCAGAGGCACGGGAGGTAGTCACCGAGTCCCGTTACGACTTTCACAGAAGACTCCGCGTCTTTAAGATCATTTCGAGCCTTGTTAAGCGTTCGTTGGCTTGATTATTTTGACGTAGCTGCTCCTGCTGTTGCTGTTGGAGCCACTGGAAAAATTGTTCCATATTATGACTGGTATTGTTGTTACAAAAACCTGAACATCGAAGATATTTGCGATTGGAACCAACAAATAATCTATTGTATTCATCCATTGATGTGCAATGATGAGGACTGTACGAATGCTGTAAAAAAAAACATCCATGAATTCAATTGAAATACTTTAAGCTTATGCTGAGCAAATATGCATGAACAATAGTTTGATGGAAGGAGAAAGCAAATCTAAGCACGTCTAACGATAGACAAACATTATAACACTTCCGTCTGCTTAGTATTTTTAACATATGTGTCACAGACATTTTCAGGGACGAAAAATTGCACAAAGAACCACAAAAAAAAAAGCCTCAAACTCCGAAGGCTGGAGGCAAAATAAAGAACGAAAGAAGGTAAGGACAATAGATGGTATTGCAAGCAAGAAGGAATGGAAACAAATCCAGCGGCTACTGTCAACACAAATACTTACAACTAAAATGCTTACAAAAAAAAGCAGCTAAAGTTAGATAAAAATATGAAGAAAAACAGAGTGTTTGAGTAGTGGGAGTGCAATAGCAACTATGTATGTAAGGATATATGCACTATACATGTGTATACAAGTGTGTGTGTGTGTGTGTGTGTGTGTGTGTGTGTATGTGGAAGTACAACTTGACTTTGTTCCGGTTGTAGGAACAAATGCTAGAATGAGCATTTCCTGTTTCTCGGCTACTTTCTGCTTCACATACGAGGGTTGTATAATCAATAACAGTACACGAAATAAGTTAAAAAAAGAGAGTGTGTACCTTTATAAAGCACAAGAAACTCACATGAACGTTGTTTGCCATTATAAATCAGTAAACTTTTTACAATTTATGCAATTAGCGTTGCCAGCACATGTTAATAAGGTATGACAATATGCAAATATGTTACTTAACTCATAACTTCTTACTAAGCACCATTATATTTCGTACAGCCCTCGTATAATTCTGCAACTACTACACTTCAACATAGGAAGTTTACTTAAGACCATAGAAATAGAGGCATTAAGATATTTACAGTTAATCTCTTGAGCAAATGTTGTGCGGTCGCGTTGAGTTGGCGTTGGTACGCACACATACACCTACACACAAATACACAGCAAAATACAAGGCCTCATGGTGTGCGTGTTCTTCCAGCTGGGAATCGTTAGTGTTTGCACTAGTCGAGGCATTAAAAAAGGCTTAAAAGCTTTTAATAACCTTTTCGAGTGCGCTTTGACATGCTACGCTTTGTTGTTTCTTACTATGTATGTATTGGTACCTATATATCCTTTAGATGTTTGTTTATACATATATATTATGTGTGTGCGTGTGTAAGTGCGTATAAGTTATATACATATGTATTTTTTGTTATTGTTGTTGCGCTTGTTGCTCTATAAAATAAGTAGTTGAGTGTATGTGTGTGTGTGTGTGTGTACTTTTGTACACGTGTCGCACAATAAGAAACTTTGAATATGCATAGAAAAAGTGCTGGGGAGAACAAGTGTTGCACGGCTTACTTGCTTCATTGTGGCATTGGCACTCAGGTGCTTTTAGTAAACAACAAAAACAAAACATGAACAATTACAAACAAAAAAAAAATGAGCAAGTTACGTACTACTAGTGGAAACAGTTATAATAGTTTCAAGTCAACACTCTTGGCTTCCTGCCACTTCAGCTGGTCGGTCTTTGCTTCTAGATCAGGCGCCTCCATTTGTGCATAAATATTTAAGACAGTAGAAATGCTTTGCGTCTTAAGCGTCTTGTTTATATAAATAAATATATACTTTTTTTTGGCTTTTTAGTAGTGCTAAGGTCGTGTAACAGTCAACTTGGGTAGTAAATTTAATAGAAATAAAAGTAAACAATTACAAAAAGGTTTATTGTTTGTTGCTTAATTACCCTACAGACGGGCAAGCGCTATGTGTTGTAGAGCAATCAGAGCATGTCTTTAAAGATGACTGAATGCTTTGCAGTAGAGCACTGCATGGATGAATTGTTTGTGCGTCGCGCAACACTTAAAAGCTACTCATTGGATTCAAAGTTTACTGTGAATAAAATTTAGCGTTTTTTAAATCAAAATCAAACAATTGAGCCAAAAGATATTAAGTTTAAAATATAAATTAAATTTCTAAACACTAAAGCTATTCAAACTGTTGGTTAGCGCCTTTCAAACCTAAGTGTTAGTCAAACTGTACGCAAATTCTGAAAAAAGAATTTCGAAATAACGGATTTGGAATACGAATTTCGAAATATAAGATAAGAATATACGGAAGAAATAATTTCGAAATAAGGATTTCGAATTAAAGGATTTCGAAATATAGATTCGGATTAAAGGGACTTCGGATTAAAGATTTAACAACAAGGATTTGGAAATAAAGAATACAAAACAAAGGTTTTCGGAATTAGAGTTGAGAATGTCGAAATATGGATTTAAAATAATAATTTCAGAATAAGTAGAGATAAGTTGTAAATCTGGCAACAATGATTTTTTACAGATAGACCGCGGAGAATTGGAACTCGTTTAGAATCAGCCGCTCGAGGACCAAGAGGATGCGATATATTTAACAAATGAGCACAAAGCAGATGCTTCGAGAGATGTTTCACATCATTTAATCTGAGAAATCATGACGCCGAGACACATGCTCTTGCAATCGGCACGTTTCCGAAGACGAAAAACTGTTAAATCAAGAAATCTTTTGGATAAGATGAAATTCTTGGCAGAGCAGTCAAAGCACTATCTAACAAAGTTCCACTATGTCGCTCTGTTTAGCTATATTACATAATGGCGATATGGATGCTCAATAAGAATAAGACATCAGCTAAAACATCGCTCTTGTACCAGTTGTACGTTACCGACGCGGTAACTCTCTCAATTTGTCTCACAGATTCTCAGGATTACCAACTTTGCGTCACATTTTCTATTAGGAAAGTAAAACAATGAGGCTTCCTGCAAAATGCAGTTCCAGTTGGCATCAACTGAAACGAAGGATGAACAATAGCTGCAAAAGTTTTAAGAGTAGTGAAGGAACTTCGTACAAGAGTAGATGCATTTAGTAGCATTCAAAGTTGCTGGAATGCACAGTGTAAAGTCGAACTAAAACTTTATCTTTTTTCAGACTTGAATAACCTTTCACCTACCAGCACCCCCTTAATACCCCCTGAGAGGGGGTTAGAATTTAAATTGTCACGAAAAGTCGAGTAGGGTTTCTATTTCGAAAAATGCCATGCTACTTCCACTCCCTAGCACCCCTTACTACCCATGGGAGGGGGTTGAAATGTTAATTTTTATGTATAATTGGGATGTACAAATTGAACCAAAAATAAATAGGAAGACCACCCATGATTATACAAGTACATACCTACACAATCATATGCATCTTGATTTTAATGGTGTGAAAGTGGTACCCTTTTGTTTCGTTTGGGGCCCTTTCCTTTCACAATTCGAGGCATTTATTCAACGTGAGTCCCCTTAGGAAAAAGTTGTCGCATTTATTTTTCTTGCCATTCATTTGAGCCTATGGTACTGAACTCGCTTGGATTCGAATGACATTCTGAGAGGTTTTCTTTTCTGAACCATTTTTTTATCTTCTGAGTGAATTTTCATATCTCTCAGTTCCTGTTGAAACTTTTCAACTCGCTTCTCGCTATAATTCCCTAAATTTATCGGAAAGTAGTCTATATGGGACTGCAGGATGTGCAACAGATACTTTTTTATAATTCTATATCCATTTTTTTTTTTTCTCTTTGGATTTTTTTTATTGCCTAAAAAATGTTCTACTACACTCACAAAGCCAAGCATTCTTTACCACAACTTTCATTGCTTTTATAAACTCAGGGTCGCGCAACAACTTCCGAATCTCCGACCCATCAAAAACCTCTTCTTTGAATTTATTGTAGTTTCTGACTTTTTCGGAAATTTCTCCTGGATGTATGTATAAAAAAGCTTTCACCTCTTTGTTCAAGGCTTTTCGAATTGCTGCAACAATCCACGCTTTATGTGCAGTGGAGAAAGAAGACCCTTTTCCGGTGGTACTTTTTGAGAATAATCACCCTACTCGACTTTTCTTGTAAATTGAAATATCAACCACCGTGAGGAGGTGCAAGGGAATAGTAGCGGCAAAATGGGCAATTAAAATAATTTTTTTTTTTGGTGTTATTCGGTTTCAGCGACTGCTTTGAAACTGAAGTATTTTTAATGAATAAACAAGAACAAATCTTTACTACTTTTGTCTCCAATAAAACCTTTTCTTTTTCATAAATCTGCAAATAATCTTATTTATAGCAAAATAATTCCGAAGTGTATACAAATTGGTCTTAGATACTTCGCTTATGGGTCACGTATTTCACGAGTTTACTTTAAATTTTATAGACTTAAATATGCTCAAAAGCAATAAAGCCAATTTTCCTTTATGCTCTTTCATTTGTAATCCATATTTAAAGTAACTTACAAAGTATTAGAAGGAACAAAAAAAAAACGAAATAATTGACAGCATAAAATAAATATATCTATGATATAGTAGTGCGAAGGACCAAACGGACGAATGAATAGAACAAACACTGCCAACACAGCACCTACCTACCTACCTACCCAGCTAACGAGGTGCCGAGAATACCCAACCGGCAAAGAAAGGCTCTATGTAGTAATGCCGGAATTTATTCAACATGAACGTAACTTATCCAATTAAAACTCAATAAACACGCTTATGTAAGTCTAACCAGAAAATGAATAAGAAAAAAAAAAGAAAAAAGAAAGAAGTCAAATTGAACGTCATGGAACAGTTCAATAGAATGAATGCCAAGTACCCTGGCAGGATAACGACGAATGAACGAACTTAAGGCAATGATGATGATGACGACGACGACGACGACGAGGACGAAACACGTTGTATGCTGAACTGCTGTTCACTGGCGATAAATAAAATATATATATAGTACCGAAGAAGCAATATCGGTGTCGTCTTTGCTTTGGAGTCTGTATGCCGTCGATGATGTATGCGCTCTATCTAACTCTTATCGCAGCGATTACAAGAGCCTTTAGCTTGTAATCCACTTTCGGCAGCGGCGGTACGGCTACACAGGTGTTGGTTGAGGTTGGAGACTGGAATCTGAAAGCATGACATGCCGTGGCATGGCGTGGAGTGGCATTCATGACAACCACAAATTGAAGATGACAAAATGTCTAAATAAGTGCGGCAAGCTGTTCGAGCGGTGAAGCTATAGAATTGTGGGTGCAGAATAATCAATAAATTACACACCTGTCTGGTTACTGGCAATTCATATAAATGCATATCGTATATATATATATATATATATAATACATATATATATTTATTTATGGTGGTGACTAGTAGTGCTCTTGTGCAAGTATTCAGCTGGACGCAACTTGAATGTACATGAGCTTCGTTGAACGTGCGCTGTGTACCACACTTGCCGCCTGTTGAAATATTTTTCAAGATGCCATTGATGCATGCATGCTGGCGCTTTTAGTTAGTTTTATTCTAAAACTAACAGAGTCGGCTTTGGACGGGTAGAGTTTTTAATATCTAAATGCTCGTTGGGCATTGCTGAACGAGACAACTGTGGTGAAGGTATCAGCTATTTTATCATGTTAGCACGTACACAAACCCAAGTCGATCGCATAACAGAGCCAGCACTAAAAATTTTTGCAGAAAAGGAGAGCATGGTAACAGACTGTTAATAGCAATAAATCGGTAGAAGGCCCCAAGCACAGTGGACCAATCAGTTTTTGAGTGTTGCTGCCTGAAGAGATGTACAGAGGCTATTTATGAACTACTTTATCCACAAATATCAATTCCCATGAACTACTATTATAAAAATTTTACAGCCAGACACTCAGACAGGACATTACGCTACACACGCAAAACAAGATCTTTCAAATGTCCTTGTCGACAAGTGCCCACCTGGCTGCCTGACAGTGTGAAAATATTTATTATTCGACCAACATGCAGCATGGCTATGAGTAGTTTCGCTTTCTCATCAGTTTTGCTGCGTGCTTTAATATTTTACGCTAACCGCGTTTTGTGTAGTGTCCTTACCGTAGAGAGAAACTAAACTGGTCGTCGGATATTGCATGGGCGTAGAATTGTGAACTAATGACTAAGACGCTGCCGACGACATCCTTCACCGGTGCGATACTTGCTTGCTGTTATGACAGCTTGCTTCAATATGCTGCCGCACTACGCCCGCTACTTGATGGCACTGAATTTTTGATTTATGTGCTTTGCTTATGCTTTTAGTGTATGTCCTGTTGATATGCTCTCCCTTACACACCACACACACATTCGCCAACTACATTCCTTGTGCGTTACTTCGTGTAAATTTGAGTTGCGTCGAGTTGAGGCATTCGTTTATTTATTTGCACATTGCATTTACGCTTGTAATTGTGTGTGTGTGTGTGTAGTTGTAGGTGGCACTTATACACACACACATACTCGTACATTAAATAGCATCCTTGGAGAGTCATCAGCATTCCTCGAGCGGTTTTTATTTTCGTTTTCATTAGTCGCTTTTTAGTGTGTTGAGTACACGAAATTGTTTGGCGCTGCTTCATGATATACTAATAGCATTACTAATGTCTCGCACTCGCACTTACATTCATATTTTGTTATCCTGCCGTATCCTGCTTCTCGCTCTTACTCACTGTTTGCTGTTTGCGTTGGTGCTCAGCTTGCATTTGTATGCTTGTCAATGCCTTAATTTCTATGTTTGTGCACGTATTTCGCTGTTGACATTCTTCTCACCAGTAGAAGGACTAAGAAGTATCATTCAAGTCCAAGTCTATGTGAAGTGTACAGTGACAACATGTGGGTGGGTGGTTGGTTGTCTGTCTATCCTTCCTATACAATAGTTGTAAATGATTGGCCTTCTTCGTTCGTTGTGAGAAAAAATGAAAAATGTTTGCTACAAATTGTAGCATCAACAGGCGATTTTCTTGGATTTAATATCGTCCTTCTTGTCTGACTTTAACTGACTTTTCAGCAAAATTTTGTTTTTTGGTTTGTTTATATGTAACAGGTTGGTAACACTGTCTTCAATTATGATGCCAATTTTTGAACGTTCTAACAACCAGTGTTTAAGTCAGTTGACCTCAGTAGTGCGTTGCGATTTTTTATAATGCGTGAAAATATTGATCAACGTATTTGTGCCGATACCTTGAAAATGTTGCAAAAGGCTTTTGGTATATCTGCTTTGTCAAAAACTTTCCTTTACGCGTGGTATAAAATGTTCAAGGATGGTCGGGAGACCGGTGAAGACATGCCTCGTTCTGGACGGCCTTCAACTCACACTCGTCTCAAAATATCTTTACGGAAAGTAACCATATGAACTTGATAGAGATCGATCATGTATTGGAGATGCCACACGAGAGCGTACATGCGATTATGGGCTACTTGTTCCGATAGAGCTAAATTTCCTTCAAAAAACATATGGCTGTGTCAAGCTAATTCGGATCCTATCTTCATGGTAGGCATAATAACTGGCGACGAGACATAGGTGTACGAGTACGAGTACACACAAAGTAGCAGTCATCTGAATGGCAGCCAAAAGACGCGCCTTATAAAAAATCGCTGAGATCGACTGCCCTAAAAAACTGTGTAAACACATCATAAAGAAGAACAGTGTTACCAACCTGAACAAAATTTGCCTGTAGAAGTGAAGTTCATTGGCCCCCAAGGGGTCAAGTCCATTGACCTCCCAATGGGTCAAGTTAATTGACCCCTTGTCAAGTCTATTGACTCTCCAAGTGTTGATCCTACAAGGGGTTTAGTCTATTTACTTAGGGTCAAGTCCATTAAGCCCCATGGGTTCAAGTCTTCCGTCTGATGTCAATAACATTGGCCAGAGGTCGATAAGTTTAGCCAAAGGTCGATAGTTTTGGTCAAAGGGTTCAAATCCATTGATCCCCGAAAAGTCGAGTCCATTCAACCCCCAAAAAGTCAAATCCGTTGACACTCGAAGGCACCAATTCAAATTCCCTCCTAAGGTGCCAAGTTCATTGATCCACATATGGTCAACTACAGTAAGCCCTAGGGGTTCAAGTCCTCCGTCTGTTTAGTTGCCTATCTGAAGTGGTTAATAATCTTGGCCAGAGGTTGATGACTTTAGCAAGAGATCGATAGCATTGGTCAAAGGAAATAATTTAGTCCAGCGGAATTGACCGGAGGTAGATGATCATTCCCGGAAAAATGTTTTTTTTTTTCGTGAAACCCTCTCCTCGCCGATTTTCAAAAGTAGATATAACCGATTTTATTTGATCGAATCTACGACCCTGGCTGGAGGTCGATTATTTTGTCTGGGGAATCCTACGTCTGAGGATTCCTCTGTCCGGCGAATACCCCCGTCTGGTCAATCCTCTGTCTCGGAATTCCTTCATCTGGGTAATACCCCGTCTGGGAATTTCTCTGTCTAGGAATTCATCCGTCTGGCGACGGGAATAATATAAAGTTATGGAAGAGGTGTGCACGCTTTGTTGACCGAAAACAAAAAATCGCTGCGTATAGATTATTGCAAAGACTTAATTAAAGTGTCAAAACTGTTAAAGGGTCAAAACTTCAAATCTTGCAATACGGCTAATAACGAGATGTGAGGTTTCCAACATGTGTCCGAAACCAAGTGTCAAAGTACGGAATGGAACCGAATGGAAACAGCCAATCAAGCTAGAATTTGAAGTTCATTTAGCGAAAGAAGCCGCCAACACACTGTCACTTCAAGCGCAATATCTTCGGTTCCAATGAACCGATTTTCATGAAGTTTGAATTAAAATTAAGGAAATGCATCATTACTCTAGAGTGTGGTTCTTTGAAAAGTTCCATTGGATATAAATTGCATATAAGTTTATTTTCTTTGCTATATGGAACACTAAAGCTATATTTCGTTATTGAAATAATAATTTGGTTGCGAATTCGTTATAATTTATAAAGTATCAACCGAAGTTTTCTAATTGACATCTTCTAGAACTCAATTTATTCTAAAATACACACTAAATATTGTCAGACAAACTGTTTCGTTCCCTTTTAAGCAAATCAATTATTTTCTCAACTGGAAACAATTTACTAATAATAATTGAGTAATAAACAGGACAAACAAACGGCGGAAGTGATTTATCATCAATTGAAGACGACACAACAACAACAAAATCATTGTCGACAACCATTAAAAAACGACAACAACAACAACAAAATGAACAACAGGCAAAAAACAAGATGAAGTTATTATCAATTCACTTAATACAAAATTATACAAAAGCAAATAAAACAATAAAGAATAAATGCTATTTTCCTTACAGACAGTCCTCTTAGTGCTCCCAGCTCTCCTCCTCCTTCTCCTACTTTTAATAGAATTTTACGCTAAAACTTCTTTCGATACTTTGAAACAATAAAACGACGCAGAAATTATTACTGTAAAATTGAAAAACCACAGCAAGGACGAAGTATCGAAGTAGCAAAAGAAGGATGAACATTGGCCATTCAAAATTACTTGTAAAGCGCACAGATGGCATTGACGTCACGCCACCACAAACAGTGGCACAACCACAGCGAACCCTGTCTTCTATCCTTGGACAGTCTGAAGCGGGTGAAAACAGAGTAGCAACAACAGCAGGCGCACTTGTAATTGAAAAATATAAAGTATCGCCACAATCTGATTAAAATTACATTAAAATAATAATAACAACAACAACAACAATATCAACAACAGCAAGGATGGGCGAAGAAATGGAAAGAACGCTGCATGGCAACCTCAAACAAAAATTGAAAGAAGAAAAAAAAAATAATAAATACGATAAATAAATTGTGCGGGGGAGGGGGTATGGTATGGTATGGCAAACTTCGAACTATACAAGCATCATTTGATATGCGGCATGCTTTCCGAATTTTCTAATTAAATAAAATATAAAAAAGAAAAAAAAAAATCCAAATAAAAGCGCACGCGAAAAAGTTTGGAAAACTTTACGATTGCTTTTATTAAAAAGTTATCGGAAAAATTTAAAGTTTACAACTGCAACAACAACCACAACAAGAAAAACAACAAACAACAACAATGCGCTATCGAAAAATAGCAATAAATGCGCCATAAGCTATAGAAAACTGCAATACATCATATGCTATAGGGCATGCAGAGATTTTCCATACGCTATATACAAATAGATTTGATAGTGAAGTTCAAGAAGTTATTGAAACTAAAAAGATTTAAAGTAAAACTTCTACAGAGTTTTTAATGTAGATAAGCAGATAGCAGTTGAGTCCGCCATAATGCGCTGTAAATGTTAATTAACATATTTTCTTCATTTACTACTGTTAATAACAGTTTGATGCAGCAACTGAATATTAACAGTGCTGCTTAATGTTAACTACAGCTAACTTTTAGTTAACAGTAATTTTTGGTGAATCTCCAACCACTGTGCAACGTAGACTTGCAGCATAGTAGAGGCAAGTCTACACAGTTCAACTGACAGGAAGTTTCTCTGAGAAGAAAAAACTTAGCGAAACCAAACTTACGGATTATCTGTAAATTTCATAATTTGCAACCGTTTGACTGTTTCACCTTTATGTCTTGTAATATAGTTTCTAGAAATGAAAGTTGGAGCCTAATCAATTTTAAAAAGCCTATAATTAAAAAAAAAAACAAAATAATATTAGTGATTTATGTACCGTTATCAAATCATTTTATAGAGTATTAAAACTTAATGGTTTTTATTTATTTTTTTTTTTAAATCTACTTTGGCTTTGAAGTCTAAGAAAAAGAAAACGTTCTTTATACACCGCATGCCGGTAATATTTTAATGCGGCTTTGTGAAACAAGCAGAATTATGCACTACATAATGTGCTGAGGAGCTCTACAGATTATTTCGTTGACGTACTTGAAACTTCCGTCTGACTTGACTTTTAACTTTTTTAAAATGCAATTAATGGAAAACATTATAAATTGAAAGATTTGATGGTTGCCCGGAGTAACTTTCTGTAAGGATGAAAATGGAAATCTGGTTATAGATGCACAGGAATCACAGAGATTGTGGAGGAATAATTTTTCTAACCTACTAGGACCTAACCTTTAGGCGATGAAGCGCACAATACAAAAATAACAAAGCGGCAGGTTCTTTAGTCCTATCTCTAAGGTAGGAGACCTCGGTTTGCGCAAACTACCGCGGAATATGTCTTCTTTCCAACGAATATAAGAATCTGTCGCGCGTATTTTGTATATATGGACAAGACGAAGTACTTGGTATCTTCTCTTCTTGGATGGCCTATGACGATAGAGAATTTCAACTTCAATGTTCCAGAAGACTTCGTCGACCTTGTACCCGAAATAACCAGCAACAACAACGTCTTTATGCTATTTATATGGTTAAGCATGCAAATTAAAAGTTAAGTCCTGTCACGAAAATCAAGATCTGCAAGACGCTGATACTCCCGGTCATACTGTATGGCGCAGAGGCATGGACCGTAATTGAGGCAGACGAAACAGCATTGATCCTATTATAGTCGGCGACGAGTTTATGTCCCGTTTGAAAGTATGTCCCGTATCACGAACAGTATGAGCGATGAGGTTGACATAGTCCAGCGCAAAATATTCCACCGGCTGCACTGGGCTGGTCACCTTATTCGAATGGATGATAGAACTCCAGCACGCATAGTTTACATGTCGGCCCAAACTTGATTGGAGGACGTCGCATTAGAGAACGACCGAACACGCGTTGGAATGATCATGTATGGAGAGATCTGTCCGTACTTGGCATTCAAAACAACTGCGGTTTCTCAAATATGGCCATGACCGATCGACGGTTGAAAGCCAGCTAAGCTTTTTACACTGCACACAGAACACTGTCAACTACAGGTTTATTTCTTTTCTAGCGCCACATTTTGGAACTTATGGGAGGCTACGCTAAAGGTGCTGCGAACTTATGGCCATGGTGTACTTACTGAATCTACCAAGCTGTAAAGTGGAAACGTATTATTTCGTTTAAAGCGCGATTTTGACCAAGATGGTATAATGACGCAGCGAACTAAATATCGAAAGCAACAGCGAGAACTTACTGGTGGAGTCATGGTACTAGTTCACGAAGTCAATCTGACTGCTAAGAATTGAACTGAACCGGAAAAACCCGACTTCAACTTTTTTTTAGTATTTTAATATGTTTCTCTGAATAAGCTTCTAAGATAACGAAGAACTTTGACTGTCATTTTGCATAGCGTGCCAGCCCTGACTGCAACCAAAAAAAAAAAAAAAATCATTTTATTCATTTGCAAATTCCTTATTAGTTCATAATGTTGTATTATTTTTACTTATTTATTATTTTGTTGCTAAAGAACCCGCTCAAGTTCTGGATCAACATTAAAAAAACCTTCGAGACATATAAGAATAATAAATTGAGTAACGAAGTTAACGAGATTATGCATCTGAGTCATAGGAACTATTTGTGCCCGAACTTGAATGCACATGAAAGCCTCAGTAACTGCAACATTAAATTTTGTTCCAACAACCAACTGGAAGTACTAATCCGACGTATAAACGAAGCGCATTTCTGCGTTGATTGTGCAGTCTTTTGCATTAACTCGGTTGCCCTCTGCCAAGCGCTCTGCAATGCGCGTCTGCGTGGAGTTCTGGTACGCATTATCACACAGAAGAACCATTCAAATAACATAAACCGAATGTTTAGCGAAATGGCTATGCAGAATAGACCAATAGTGATCAAACGCACTGGGTACGACCGTATGATGCATAATAAGTTTTGCATTGTTGATGGCTTCCAACGCATCAACGATTTGCGCCAGGCACGCGATAAACGGAATCCACCTTCCATATTGAGAACCGGCTCCTTAAACTGGATTTCATTGCAGCGTAATTTCGACGATGTCATGGTAACCTCTAACGTGCGTCTAGTCAAAGGATTGGAGCAAGAATTCGAGCGCATATGGCTCGGCATACATCAAAATAATCTATAAGACACTAATATAATATGTAAGTATATTGAAATATTTTTTTTCGTAGCTAAACATAACCTCAAAAACAACGATACGTCTACACCACACCACACTCCACCATATGCAAAGTGCTCTCCGTATGATTTATTTAACAAATAACCTCCGTATGCTTTTACGCCTGCCGGAAAATACTGAAAATAAACTTGCGTTGCCTTAACTGTTTCAATGTCCTTGTTTCAATGAGTTAGTGCCTGCAATATACCGATACAGCAACGCCTTGGTAAAAGCAAGTGATTAAAATAAACTATGTGCGTATGTCACCAACATAACGCGCCACCGCAACAGCAAGAATGCCCACGAATGATGTATGAAGGTTAACTTTTGTGGTTAACAAATTTCGGAACGCGCCAACTAAATGAGTTACGCCTTCAGCACAGCAAATACATAACACGAGAAATCCCAACACATTAGAAGACCACAGCTATTCTATTAGTGGCATAAAATAAATAAATACTCCACACAATTTTTAAATCAAATATATATAAGCTTTTTTTTACTTTTTACAAGTTTTTCATAAGTTATACAACTTTGCATTTCATTCTAAAAAGAACTCTTAATAATTGCGCATTTGATTCTTTTGCTTTCATTCATAAATGTTTTTTTTTTTTTTCTTTAGAGATGATATTCTATATACATATGTCCTTCTGTTCATCTTGAAATTGTTAAAACTAAATATACGGCGTATTTCAATAATATTAAATTCCTGTCGTTTGCTAACTCGAATTCCATGGATTGTGATGTTGTATACTCTTTATAGTAATTATTAAACTAGGAAATCTTATTTCTCAAATAGAATTTTATCAGCTGTATACAGACTTCTGCATCCTCAGCGCTGTCGTGACCAGATTCTGCAAGCATAAAAAATATAGGCATTATAAAAATCGAGATAAGAAAACGTTAATTTCGGTATGTCCGAATCTCTTAAAGTTTCAAAAAGGGGGTATAGGAGAGACTAAACAACGAAAGGTTATGTTCTAAATATTCATATGAGTACCTTATAAAAAAAATTTGTTAATATTCATTTCGTGTTCTAAATGCTTAACTCAATAATGTAAACCATCACCATTATCGATTTATTATTGGTGAATCCATTGCACACCATTATCGATTATCGGCATGGAACTTAATGCAGGGGAAATAAGTGTTACGGACCAAATTGATGACTTTACATATTCTATAAATAACTAATGCTATGTTCCCTTGCGTCCGGAAGAGTTTGTCGCATCAAGAAGTCAAACTCGTCGGAGTTTACAGTTCGTTTCGAGCCATCTCTTGCTTTCCAATGACTTGAGGATGGCTAAGTGAATTCCATGGGAGGCGATCAATAAGGTTGCCAAGAGACATATTCTCTCTTTTATTCGAACACGAAGATGCGCACTTGGCGACCGTGCGTGTTGAAATTTTGAGCCAACGATCCAAGTGACAGCCGTATTGTTTAGATGTTAGTAAACGCGAATACACTGCATAGCAGAATAAGTTGGCTGGTACACTTGATGTAATAGAGTACGACCGGAGCGCGTTGATATGACCAGGTATGCAAAGATAGATTTTAACAATGAATTCTTTGTCATGTAATAAATAGCAATGCATAGGGTTCTGGAAGTAATGCGCCAACGAATTAAAGCAAAATAAAAATAAAAAAAGTGAATACTGTTCCAAAAATGTTTAAATTTTTGCACAAAGCCGTGTTTAAAACACAGTACAGCTGCAGGATACTGTCTTCAAAAATTTCTACAACTATAGGAATAGTGAAACCAGTAATCCTTTATAGCAATTCTTTTGAATACAAACTTTTGGAACAATATTTAAAATAGCTTCCCATTCTAGCTAAAATTCATTGGCACCAGAGTTTAAAAATGAAATAAACATATAAAATAGAAACAAAAATTTACCATTCTCTTGTATAATACGTTTCAGGTTCTCAATACACAGCGTTTTTAGCGCACGTTTCTTTGGCAGACCCATTTTATGCGGAAACAGCACCGAAGTATCGACAATAGTATTATGTAACATCTTCAACGCTTTCATATCGCTCTCTAGACTGTGTCCGACTAATATTGTTCTACTGTGAAACATTGACAGTAAAACGGCTTGTACATTGCGCAGATTGCAAGTTTGATCGGATAGCATCTTCTCCGTAATGCCCGAGTAACTAAAGCAATTTATAGAAGAAGAAAAATAGTAGCTATTAATTTGTTAAATATTATTTTGTAATTATTACATACACCGTATTATAATCAACAATTTTGTTTTCCGGTTTAACAAGCGCATCGTACACAATAGTGCCCTTAACATTAACCACTGTGATACGCGTCAGCTCAATGCCATGCGTTGTATAGCACATTTCGCAATCCAATGCAAATATATCACGTCTAGTTGCAACATAATCATCGGGCTTATCCAATGGACTAACGAAACCGGTCAGCTTATTGGGATCAAAATAATCAGAAACATGATAATTGGCATAGCTGCAACCAGGTGTGCCGGCAGGTTGTTGACAACAGCGATGATAGTTATCCGTAAAGCCTATTATGGAATTTTTAGTATTAATACAGTTTAAATATAGTAAATAAAAATTTAACGCTTTACCTCTTCGATAGCCAGTGCTTTTCGGATGATAGTTGCACTCATCAACGCAAACTTCATCATATATAGCCAGATTGAATACCTTGCCACAGCGACTGCAATAACGCTCCGTGTCATTTGGACGTCGATTGGGTCGCGTAATATTGATGACTGCAGTACCCGAGCGCTTGCCAGCACGTGGAAAACCATTGGCAACAAGTTGTTCCTCCGTCAAACGTAAATCGTAGACAATATCATAAGCTTTGTCGCTGGATAGTTTATCAAATGGCTCATTGCTTGAACTAATCTCTACTTTGCTGAAATATTAAAAAAGATTTTTAAAATTCAATTTTAAATTAATTTTTTAGTCAGTGCATACGATTTCTTTTCCACGCTCCAAGACACCATTTGTGCACGCTTGCCAGCCAGTACCACTTCGTGTGACTCTATCTTATTTATAGGTTTCGGTTTGTTACCAGCCTCTGCAGAATTTACAATTAATTAATCAAACTATTAAAAGGAACAAACTTAAAATAATTACCAATTGCTTCTTTGCGTAGCTTATTTATGGTCAACATGCAGCTGTTCTTGTAGATGACAGGTGTGTAAACCTTCTTGAAAACTGCCAACTCCTCAGTTTGAGCCTAAAGTAATGAAATATTTAAATTAAAATTAATTAACAAATATTTTTGTTAACAAATATTTTTGTTAATTTAATGGTTTTAGCCATATCGGATGCTCTTGCTTGTATAACAAATTATTTGCCCAAACTAGAAGAAAATACTCTGAACCAGATTTTTTTTATAAGGTTTATATATAAGAATATTTTATATGAAGAGTTATCAATTAGGTACAGTTATCAGAACCAAAGTATTGTAAGGAATAAATACTATAGGGATCGCATTCTATGTGGATTATTGATGAATATTTCATGAAGATTATTATCAATCATAACCGAAGCTAATTTGGAATTTCTGTCTTGGATACAAAAGAAGTTTATCACACTAAGATGTCTATTTGGAATATAAGAATTGAAATATGAATATATTTTATAAAATATTAAGAAATTTGGTTTGTAAGAAGGCCACCGTCTTATTATAATCCTCTCATTTTAACTTTTGTGAGACTAAGTGCTTTTCTCGCTGTCCCTATACACATATCGGTATCTTGTACGGACCGGAGACACGATTCGTGAGTGCCACTATAACGACGTTACAAGCTATGATTATTTTACTAGACAGACAGAACACAAGTGGCTACAAGGAATTGCCTTAAAGAAGTCATACAGAAGTTAATTACCTACGCAATTAATTTATAGCGCCTTCCATCGTTACCTTCAGTTTCCTTTCAGACAAACGGACATTACACACATTTATACAAAAATTACACATGAAGCATTATACAAAACATAATTTTAGATTAAATTCAACTTACGCGTTCCCAGACATCAGCAACATTTGGATATATAGCCATACAATGTTTGACCATCATTTCATAATACTGCATACGTATGTTAAACGAAATCTTTGTATTGTTTGCCTCTAGCACTGGCGGCTTTGGTTTATCTTTTATCTCTTCGACCTTAGCCAGAGCATCACTAGGTTTGTGTGCCACACGCTGTGTGCCTTTTCTAATTTGTGCTGGTGTAAATGCGGGCTTTTTCTCTGCTTTTAATTCCTCCACCTTGCGTTTGGCACGTTCAAAGGCAATCATATTAGCAACCGGCGCAATTGAACGTACTGTGAAATAAAAAAAAAATTTAAATGTAAGAGTAATGCAATCTACCTTCATAAAAGTACTTACTTGCTGGTCTTGACGGCAACGTAAGCGCAATCTTTGGTATCAACGGTGTTAACGTTTTCTCCTTGGCTAAACGCAGCGCCTCATTTGCCTCACGTACCTTCTCTTCCGCTGCGCGTAAGTCAGCAACGGCTTTTGCTTCGTCTTCTTCTTGTTTTTGACGCAGCTGTGCACGTCGATTAAATATTGCCTGCATTGCATTACGTATGTGATTTGGTTTGCAGGCTAGTTGCGGCACATGTACCTTTGCTCTACTCGCACTTTCATGTGCCACACGTTTCTTTTGTAAGGCAGCAGTGGCAGCTTCAGCACAAGCATCCACATCAAGCGTTATTTTGCGTTTGCGTGAATTTTCTTCAGTTGATGCTGCGTTTGCTTGTTCCTTTGGATTCTCCTTGTGCATAGCAGCCATTTTCAATTCAAATTCATCGTATATCATTTCACATTCCCGCATTACATCCTCCTCCGTAGCGACAGGTATTTCAGTCTTTTTGAAAAGCGCATCAAGATCAATTAACATATCGTTCGCTTTAATAATTTCGCTGCCCGGCTCTGCATTAGTACTACATTTAGTTGCATCTGTGGATGATGAGGCTGATGACGATGAAGATGTGGTGGTTTTTGAGCTGCTTTTGTTCTTTGAGCTCGTTGAGGAACGTGAGGAACTATGTTCTTTTTTTGTTGTTGACGTTGAACTGCGACTGGATGAACTTCTATGTTTGCTTTCACTACTCGAGCTTGGGCGATGTTTATCACTGCGTGATGATGATTTGGATGAGGATGATGAAGAGGTAGTTGAAGATTTGTGTTTCGAACTAGAACTATGTGATTTTTCCTTACTGGATTTTTCTTTTTCGCGTTCCTTATCCTTGTCATGTTTTTTCTCTTTAGCACGACTAGACTTGCGCTCTTCAGAACGACTGCTGTCACGATTTCTACTAGAGCTGCTTTTATGTTTTGTGGCGCTGCTTGTTGCAGCTGCGGCAGTTGAGTTTTCATTAGTAGTTGTACTGGCATCTAATTTTTCAGATTGCTTTGTACAATTGGTAGTATTATTGGATTTGGTATCCTCTGTTGCTTGCAGCGCAATTTGCTTTTCCAATTCTTGTAGTTCATCGATGTCTTCCACAAAATCCGCATCATTTGCATCGTTCTCACCATTTATATAATTTTTTGGCGCTGGTACATACAAGGGTGCTACGCTGCTTTTGTCCAATAGTCCCTTCGAAGGTGATGCATTCAGACCCGGCTTTTCTGGTTGATATTCTAGATTTGTTTTTTTCTTCGGTGCATACATTACAATCTCCGGCAGCGCAAGCAATTTCGGTGCAGGCTTATACTCTGGCACTTTTGGTGTTGGCTCCGGCAATGGTTCGATGTCCTCTGTGTTGCAAAGCAAAGCCTTAATTAATAGATACAAAATCCGTTATTAACACTTACCTTTGCGTACATGTTTAAAGTGGCAAAATGGGCGATTACATGTAACTACGACGTCTCCTGGTTGCGCTGATCCTCGCTGTGCACTTGGTGCACTACTATCGTAATACGGACATGCAAAGTCTTGGAAAAAACCCAATGAAGGCAGCATTTTAGCTGCTGTCTGTGATTTTTAAGCGAAATTTATGATTGGCATATAATTAAATTATTTATATGCTTCTAATTGACATCTATAAAGCTAAAATTGCTGCAGTTGTTGCGTTGTTGTTGCCGTTTTCGCTACTTTGTGAAATGTCAGAATTTGCGCGCTCAGCTGTTAGACAATGAGTCCGGTTAATAGACTCAATTAACTATAGTTGTCTCACTTGCACTCCAGTGCTTTGCCTATGACAATTGCGTGAAATTAAGAGATATATGAAGCGTGCTATACACGATACAGCATAGAGTGCAGAGGTCAAACTTTTAATTAAAATGACACCAAACTGAATGATATAGAAAATCTGCTTAAGCCATTACTGCGTACGCAAGTATTGTTACATTTATTACTTGCTTTATGTGTATCCTTTGCATGCAGGGCAGTACAAATTATTTGGCGACGCAATTGTTTACAACCTTTCAGCCCTGCCGGTTTAACAGCTGTGTTCTTCTTATATTTTGACAATTATGCACCCAATGGAAAATAGCGCACAAGTTATGCACAGCAAAATTCTTATTAGTTGCTACACTTTAATGTAGTTTTAAGCAGTAAATTATTAAATATTTTTTATTTTTCGTTATTTTTTTTTTCTTATTTTATGTTCATAAACAAAAACCGCAAAGTAACAGAGATAGAATAATTAAATATATTCACTGATTTCATGTACATTAGAATTTAGTTGTTAAGTTGTGATATTAATGTAATTTGAAAAGCTTTTAAATTTAAGTTTTTTGTTTTAAATTTAGTTTTGACAGTATTTCCATTAAATTAACAAACATGTATATATATGTATTAATATTATATTTCTACATAGTTACAAAGTCAATTCTAGACTCTTGTTAGAATCAATGATTCATGCCGCCTTTCTACACCACAATCTAAAATGTTCGACTAGTTATTAACCAATATTTTCATAGACATTTCCTACTGGGTTTCATCTCAGTTGCTTGATTGCTTGGAGGAGCGGCTGGCTACAACTATGGAGAGCAATTAAAAACAAATTTACTACAAAATTTATGAATGATTAAATTCATTTAATTATTCATTATGGTGCAGCGTAGTCTGAGATAAAAATCGAATGACGTCGCAAATAAAAGTGAGTTATTCATGCATCAGCTCAGCTATTTAATTTGCATTGTATTTTGTTTTGTTTATCAGCCAACGACACCAGCCAATTGCGAGCGTAAAAGTGCGACGCAAGGTATATTTAACAAGGTAGGAGCCGGACGTCGACGCAGTTGCATATTTTGAGAAAGGCAGAATGAGCAAAAGAGAGGGAAGCCAACAACAACTTGTAGTTGAAAACAAACGAACGCAATGTATTTTCTGCGTGTGTGTGTGTGTGTATAAAGTCATGTAAGCAACTAGAATATTGAATTTTCGAAATAAAAACACAACGCACGCACCAATGTATTTGCGTATGTATTAGAATAAAAAAAGTAATCACGCTTGGAACAACCTTTCCGTTTGACTATCGCAAGCGGAATAAAAAATAAGCAACTGAAAAGAAGAAGAAAAGCAGCACACTCCTACCTTGTTAAATATACCTTGGTGCGACGCTTATCGGAGGAGCGTCTACTCGGTAAGAGTTCAGTTGTATGTATTATTCATGCATAGATTATTTGTTTGTATTTCGTTTGATTGATAAACGAACAGGTAGCGCTGCTGTTTAGAAATTTTGTAAACGTTAATCACTAAAAATTTGTTCTTATAAACCGTCCGCTAATCTAAGAGTAGACGTACAAAGTCTCCCCGTGGTGCTCTGCTTTTCCGTATCACGCTGACGTTTTACTTTGTGACAAACGCCGGAGTTTTGTGAGAAAGTACACTTTTGTTTTGTTATGAATTGAAGCGTTCGCTGACACACAGCTCAGTCGTAAAGCGTCAGTCTAGCAGTTGGTGTGGTCTTCTATTTATCGGCAAATTTATTTTGTTGCCTAGTTTTGTTTATAAATTACAAACACTTTTGCTCAATAAATAAGCGTACAAAGGTCGGGTTTTTTTTTTCTTCTAATCTATAAATCAAAATGAATTTTTGTGTGTGTGAATTTTTCGAAAAACTTCGTTAATCCGGTTCATGCGCTTTTGAGTGGTTCAAAGTCCAAAATATTTTCTATTAGTGTAACAAATCAAACTTTTAAAGTGAACTTAATGATTTTATTCTTTTAATTACAATCTGTGAAAAGTGAGTTTGTTAACTCTTAAAGGACACAATTATTGAAATAAGTCTATCAAAATAGAAACATATGTCTATAAATTGCGAAACGTATTTAAAATTTTTCAAGATAATCTTCAATAACTCAATACATAATATTATTTTATAATATTGATAGTTGTCACCCAAGATTTGTATCCCACAACTCTTATATGCAGTCCAGTCAATCCCGTAATGCTTAGAAACATATGGACATGGTATATTCCTTTACCGTTTTCTGACTTCTGCCAGCATCCCTATAATGTGTCTACGACTACATGATAAAAAAATACAGTCAGGCGTAACCGACTGTAAGAGGCCCTGTACCAGTTCAGGTCTCCTAACAAACACATTAAACTTTTCCCGAGCATATGACCAAACACATGACCACTTCTCACTGCTCGAATTTGAATGAAAAGAAAAGGGGGGTCATTCAACTTCAATTGGTTATTCAACTTCACATGGCTATATCGAGTCCTCTATCACTCCTGACCATAATGGGGGAACTTTGGGGGGTCTCCGACCATTATTTCTACCTGTTACATACATTTGCACAAACCCAATAGGCTCTTGTACCTTCGGTACAGGGCCTAAAAATAATTACAGAATATCCGTCACGTGTAATTTTTTTAACGGCAGTTTTCACTTTGTAAAATAAGTGCGCCAGGGCTCTGAGACGCTGAGAAATCGTTGTGATATTGTTGTGAAAAAGGAAATCAAAGAACATTGATCGTCTTTGTCAATTGTTCTGATTCAGTTCAGCAATAGCTTACCTCACTCTTTTTTTCAACCTTATCTGTAATTCCACATAAAATAAACTAAGACTATAGTCCTCCTACGCGGATTAAGTTCTCGGAGCTTTGTCGGCTTCCGGATACTTAACAGGTTCACTGTTAGCTACTCACGGCTGTTCGCAGAATAATCTAAGCGTAAACGAAACTCGAAACACAATAATTGTTTCATCCTTACTTCAATACTTTAATGTGTGTTTAGTGCGATGTGAAATATTTATTTTATAGTCTATCTTAAATAATTAATCCGAATCTGGCCGGAAATAGTCTTTCAAGCATTATGGTCATGGTTATGGCACAGCCATGACAGGCAATCCACTCCATACGGCCACTCTTTGTGAATGCAATGAGGTAACAAGTGGGTCTAATGCTTTCCAACATCTCATATTTTTCTTATTGTCAAAGCCAAAAATGAGCTTCGTCAGTGATTTTTCGTAGATACTTAATATTATTTCTGAACCATAAAGAAACATAGATGAACCTATAAAGTAGTAACTTCCAGTTCAGCTGTTCAAAGCGAGTCGTTCCATTTAAGTCGTACTGTCTGTCTATATGTGCTGATGAGCACTTTTCACATTTGAAAGTTTGAATTGTTTTATAGATCCATAATATCGAAATTATTTTTATTTTAAGAAAACATAAAGGTGTTTAATGAAACATACTGCAAGTCGGCTTTGGGTGTTCTTGAAAATTGGGAATCTAGCTAGCGAAATAAGATCATATGGACGTACGGGCAGTGTGCCTCAATCCAGAGGTGTCTTGGTGTCATGTCTGGCAATCAAATTTGACAAAGTAAACTTCTCTAGTACTTGGAATTCTTTAGATGGTACAACCGCAAAAAATATGTCATATAAATTTAAATATAATAGTGCCTAGTTTTTGTAGATGTTTTTCTAATTGTTTTTTCATGATGTTACAGTGAACTAATTAAATTTGTTTTGTTTTGTTTGATTTTACATATTCGATTAATTCGAATTAAAGCAAAATTAAATCAAGTGCTTTTAGCCCCACTTTGTCTGCTTTCCATTACTCAATATGACTTTCGTACTTTGGAACCAACAATATTTAACAGAAATATAAGCACGCATATAAATAAAACAAACAAAAATAAAGCACAAAATCATTACAAATTATAATTAATGCATTTATATTTATAGGTTTGATAAACTGGAAATTGCACTTAATCAAGCGATTCGTCCAAATATAATAATTGCCACAAAATAATTGAAGCGTGCACATCAATCATATATCCATAACTGATTGCGAGAGAAAAGTATAATAGATAACAAAATGGATCGTGCAAGTATATATTTTCTAAATGAAACGGATAAGTATAATACATATGATTTTGATGAAACGCTACCGCCACTGCCACTACCGGAGCTGCGTGATACATTGCAAAGGTATTATGAGTGTGTTCAACCTTTTGCTACACCGGAAGAGTTGTTACAAACACGTGCAGCTATTGAGAAATTCGAAAATGGTGTGGGAGCCGAACTGCAACAGAAACTGAAGCAACGCGCGGCGACAATGAAGAATTGGCTAGGTACCTGGTGGGAAGACTATGCGTATCATTTAATGCGTTTGCCGCTGCTGCCATATCAACTCATGGCAATGGCAGCACAAATTGAGGCAGTTGGCGTGCCCGAGACAAGTGCATATGCACTGAAGGTAATGTACATAAATTTTTTTATATTATTTATCTAAATATAATTTATTTAACTACTTTGTACATTTTTAGAGTTTAGCACGTCTAACGCATCATACCTTGGAATTTTGGAATATGTTGCGCAATGCCACAATCAAACCGTTGTCATCGCATGGCGGCAAAACAAAATATTCGTCAGCACTTTACAAACGTTTCTTCTCAACGACACGCATACCCGGCGTGGAGAAGGATCAGTTGGCAAACTACTTTCGTACCAAAGCGGATGGTGAGACCACAACGCATATAGTGGTCTCAGGCAAAGGACGTCAGTTTATGTTCTCCGCCGTGCATGAAGATGATAGTCTAGTCACGCCACAAGAGCTGCTTATAGCATTCCAACGTATACGCAGTATTATAGATACGGCGCCTAATGGAGATGGTGTGCCGCTTCTGACGCATGACGAACGTACTGCGTGGGCTAATGTAGGTGAAATTATTAAATTATTTTTCTATTAAATTATAAAATTTTTATTTTTTAGAATCGCACACATTTGATAGAAATCTCTGACGTGAATAAAGATCTATTAACAAAGATTGAAAGTTCCGCTATTGACATATGTCTCGATGAGCACGAACCGCGTAATTATGAAGAAGTCTCACAGCTGGCAATCTACGGTGATTATCATTCACGTTGGGCTGATCGCAGCAGTACAATGATAGCTTACAAAAATGGCAAATATGCCTGGATGGGTGAGGTATGTACTTTATTTAAATATATTTAAAGTCAGGCGTTTATAGTATAATTTGCTTGCAGCATTCAGCGTACGATGGCACAGTAAGCGTTAGCTATGCTGTATTTATGCAAATGAGTTTAATGGAGTGTGCCGAACCGGATTGGGAAATTGCAGAACAGTCTAAAGTAATTCCCTTGCATGAGCTAACTTTTGAATTGGATAGCACGCTGCGCAACGAAATCGAACGCATGCATAGCGAGATTGAGCAAAGAGTAAGAAAAAAATTTATTATGAACTATGAAAATGATTAATTTGCTTTAATTTTTAATAGGGCTTAGATGTTACAGTCACCTACGATGTATTCGATGAATATGGCAAGGACTTTCTCAAAGAACACAAACTACAACCAGATTCCTTTGCACAAGTTATAATGCAGTGGACCTACTATCAAATGCATAATGAGTTAGTATAATGTGCAGAAAAAAATCTATAACTATTTTCAAAACTCAAAACCTATTTACAGAGTTGCGCCCACCTATGAGACAGCATTAATGCGTCAATACTACAATGGACGCACAGAAACTTTACGTTCATGTACCAAACTTGTTGCAAATTTTCTACGCATAGCTACTGATACGAGTCAGAACAAAGAAGCTGTTATCAAATCGTTACGCGCTGCTGTTGATGATCATAGATACATGATGGATGAGGCACGTCGTGGTCATGGCATCGATAGACATCTATTCGGTCTATGGTGTATAGCTTATGAAAATAAAATGGACATACCGGAGTTTTATGATGATGCGTTGTATACAAAGAGTGGCGGCGGTGGTAATTTTGTACTCTCATCGAGTACGCTTGGGTTTACATCGAATGTTGGCTTTGTCGCGCCCATGGTTTTCGATGGCTATGGCGTATTCTACTCTATAACATCGGACAAGTAAGTGCATATTAAATGTTAGAAAAAATTTAAAATTTTTATAAATTTAATGTTTTATTTTTACGTTTATAGCATTTTCATTAACACAACTGCCTATCGTGATAGTCCAAAGACAAGCGCACGCAAGTTCAATGAAGCATTCAAAGCATCATTTCGCAGTATACGCACAATGTTGGAACAAGCGCAGGACTCTAAGCTTTAAGTATATGGTTTTCTATTATTTTAAGTTAAAAGTTTTGTTTATTTTTTTATAAATAAATACGTTATTTTTGAAAGTTTTTATTTAAGTTTAAATGATTTGCTTTAATACTAATGAATGAAGAGTCTGCACTTATTTTGACATTAGAAAAAACACTCCAATTTGATTTATAGACGACAAACAAAATACATATAACTAACAAATATAATATTTTATAAATAACTGAATAGTTATTTTTGGATGTAGTCTCTTCAACAAACTTTGTCAGTTCATTGTCATTGTATGAATTTTTAAGCAAGTATGTTTTTGTAAAATTTTAATGAAATTCAGCATTAATTTTTGATAAACAAGAGAAGAGCTTATTACTTCGACGTCGTAAATGAAATTTTGAATATTTATGCGAAAATGGACTGTCGAGAATTTTACTTTGGACATTTAATTTCTCTTTTAATCTAATTCAAATAAAGTGTATACATATATGCCCGTCAATAAAGACATGTAAGACAGCGCATCAGCATTAGAACATCGAGATCTCGGTAAATGGAGATTCGATTTGGACATTTAGAGTCTTCTATACCTCTATACAACTATATTTATGCCGATCTATGCCTCAAATAAATAATGTTATACAAGGTTCAAGGTATATCGAAGTCGCCTTTGTTTTTATATTCAATTTTTTCTATACTGAGATTCATCAACAAAGTTTAATATGTACATTTAAATAAAATCATTTTCTTGAGTTTTCTTCACTTATTTCTCTAGTAACTTCTAACAAGTCAAATAAAACAACACAATCCAGTTCGCGTTTCATGCATTTATTTAAATAATTAATATTAGGTTTTTAGTTCGTTTTTTTTTTTTGTTTTTTTACAATATTAATGATATCTCTTTGCGTTTACTAAACTTCAAAATGCGGCTAAATATATGAGCTATATTAAGAATTCATTTTATGTTTTAATATAATATACGATGCGTATCGTGCCTACAGTTTCGTTTTAAAAACTAATTTACATGTCTCGAAAACATGTTTCTAAAATTTTTTTTTTAAATATAAATGTACTCTTCATACATAGTGCGAATTTTTCATTGTATTTAAAATGTCTTAAAGTATATATATGTTTGATCAGACCGACGAGGCAAGTAGTTTTATTTGCGTTCATCTGTCAATCTGTAGTAGAATAATTACTTAATTAAAAAAAATATGTATAATTTTCATGTATAATTACTTTTGCTACTAGTGTGAAGAGTATTTAAGTTTTGGTACAGCCCAAAACTAACAATTTCATTTCAATATTTTACTTTTCAAAGTTTAAATAAAAAGTCACAGACTTGAAACTAATAAAAAAAAAAATATTATTTTAAAAAAATAAAGAAGCGAAAGCAAAGCCGTCAAAATTTGACGCGACTCAAAAACGCTTTCGATAGAAGACGGCGCCATTTGTGGAAGCAGCGGGAAAGGAAACGGGTATAGATTGAGAGAGGTTTTGAGTTTGTTGCTGATGCTGTTGTTTGTTTAGCTGATTTTGTTGCTGCTGCTGCTGCGAATAGTACATTGTCACTCATTCCTGCACTGCTGCAACTGGTGGACTGCTATTGTTAACTTGTTCCACTGCGGCAACCGAGGCAGTGGCGGCTGCATTGTTACTAGCATCATCTGAACTAGACTTCATTTCGTTTGTAGTCACAGCTGTTGGTGGCGGCTGGAATACCGGACGCTGTACAAACATGTTATCGATAATATGATCGATATTATCTGTATTATCCTCCGTTTTTGTCGAATTTGAAGTGGCTGACTTATTTTCAGCAGCACCGGCAGCTGCTGCACCACTACGATGTATCTTATGTTTTTCCGATGGTGGCAGTATGGGTATAGCGTTGGTCGGACGTCGTTGTGGAAGCGCAGATGGGCGTGTCGTTGTTTGCGAAGGCGGCACAAAGTACGTTGTACCACCGACAGTATTATAGTTTTGATGATAGTTAATGGACGGCGGCGCCTGGCCTGTCTGTGTCGCAGACTGTGGAACCTGTTGTGGCGGTGGCTGTTGCGGTGGTGCAGCCGCCGGTGGAGCTTGTGCATAGACAACCGTAGCTGGCGCTGGCGGCATATAGCCAGCAGCAGCTGCTGGATTAGCATATGGTGCTGTCGGCGGCACCTGTTCAGCACCGGTTACATAGTACGCAGCGGGTGGTGCACCCTGCGGTTGTGTATATGCATTTGGTGGCTGTGGTGCAAGTTGCTTAGGCGCTTGTTGTGGTACTGGAACCGGTGCTGGTTGACCTAATTGCAGTGTCTGCAATTGGACCTGCAGCTGTTGCTGTTGTTGTTCATAGATTTGCATAAGCATATGTGGATCCTGTAGTAGCAGTTGCGATTGTTGCTGTTGCTGCTGTTGTAGCTGTAGTTGCTGTTGTAGTTGATGTTGCTGTTGTTGATCGACTATATGCTGTGCTTGAACGGCTTCATGTTGCGTACGTCGCATGCTTGAATAACGCTTTGGTGCATTCGACGCACGTTGTTCTAAGATTTGCTGTTGACTGTTTAATTGAGGTGGCAGTTGTTGTGTTGACACATGTAGTTGCTGCTGTTGTTGTTGTTGATGATTTTGTGTTGCCAAAGCATGCATTTGTACGCTACCAACATGACTGGGATCATTGCGCTGCTGCACTTGCTGCAAACGCTGCGAAAGATTGCTGTGCGGTATTGTCGGTTGAGTTGGCTGTTGAAGCTGCTGCTTGAGCAACTGTTGACTATTTGCCTGGTAAGACTGTTGGTTCTGTGATTTGTCAATCTGCGCTTCGGGCAGCATTTGATGATGCATATCATTTTGTGATTGCATGTGTTTTGAGGCCATTGAGTTTGGCTGAGCATTTGATCTAGGCATATTTGATTTCGGTGGTCCACGTTCGATGCGATCACGATTATTATCACGTTCGCGTACACGCTCACGCGGATCAACGCGATGCATGTCACCACGATTGGATTTGGGTTTAAATTCTCTTGGTGGCTGACGGCCATGATCTGACATACCATTGCTGCGGCCGTTACGTCTATTTCTACGCTCACGATTATCAAATGATCGTCCTGGCTCAATATCACAGTTGCTGCTGCCGACACCGCTGCTGCCACCACCAGCACTGCCAGCACTGACCGATACGTTATTATTGTGTAGTTTCTCATTGGGCACTTCGGCATTGGCCATACGTCGCTCGCCGCGATTCTCCTTCTCCTCACGTGACATAGAGTTGCGCGATTTGCGTACTTTTGTGCCTCGTTCATTAAGCGCGGGAAAGTCCGATGGGCGCGGAGGCTTTCGCTCTTTATTGCTTGCTTTAAGATATGCCTGTTCATCTTCCCAATTCCTCGAATATTTACTGGGTCCGCGCCCGTAACGACGACGTCTGCGTGCACGCGGCGGTGCATCTTCATTACGTATATCATAGCCATAGGAAGCTAAAAGCTCTGAACGTGACTTGGGCGCCTGTTCGCTGGCATCGAAACGGTCATGTGACCAGCGTTCTACGCCCGATGCTGGTTGCCATTTCTTCATAGTCTTCGAAGCTTGTGATATGGTTGGCGTTTGTGTACCCGGTGTAGCGCCCGTGCCGACAACACCGCTGCTAGCACCCGAATCCGCACCTATCTCCAATACAGCACCACCCGGCGCAGTCACAGCAGCAGGATCTCCGACATTTTCAGACTCAGCTGTGCGGTCGTCATGTTCATAGAAAGTACCACGCTTTGGTATGTACTGTGGATTGCTTCTATCCTCGTCGACTTTTTTCTGTGCTTCGGCATCGGCTGCTGCTTTATCGGAAGCAACACCATTTGCGGCAACAGTTTCACTAGCAGCCTCTTCATCTTCATCCGTTTCGCTGCCAGCATCATCCTCAGACTCAGTCTCTTCGTCGCTTATACTTTCATCGTCATCATCTATGTCGTCATCGTCATCATCATAGTCCTCACCACCCTCCAAGTCGCTGGCAGTATCATATTCCGAGTCGTGTGGATGCGAATTGCTCGAGCGCTCTTGCGTCGGGGAAGTACCTAGTTCTGCGGCCGCTCCCAACTCGCTTCCACTTGCATTTATTGCGGCACTTAATGGTATATCAGTAGCGGGCGCTGCAGCGACTACCGATGTTGTTGTTGCCGGAGCCGACGTTTCCACCTCAGCCATATCGAGTCGCCCTACAATTTTCTCTTTCGCTCTCACTCTTAGTATGTCCGTCTCTTCTCCGCTACACAATCAGATCAGCACAATTTGCAATCGATTGTTCGTCGTAATCAAGAAAAACACGCGGAAATCGGTACAACTACGCGTTAAGTATATATTAAATTTTCCGTTTACTACTTCTATCGAGTTGAAGTCGCTGCAAAATATATTTCTACTTTCGTAAATGGCCTTTCTTCGGTCCGCAACGCAATCAAAACTCGAAAATAGAAAGTACTACAATCTGTCATCCACTCGCACAGTTGCAAAGTAGAAAGTAGCCAGCGCCGAAACGCTCTACTCGCTGCACTTCTTAGGCTGTTGTTACACGACACAAACTGTTTGACGAGTGTATGCCGTCTATGAGTGTTATAATGCACTTTTATTTTTAACAAGGAACGAAAGAATAAGTTATATCAATAACATCACACTTAGAGTAAGTTTCTAAATGTCCTGCTGAATGAATTAATAACTAACAATTACCACAATTTGTTCACAGCTCACGTTTCATACGAGATTTAAACTCGTCGCCAACATTAATAGAGTTTAAAATCCTGCAGAGTACCTTTCTCTCAAAGACTTCCAATGCCGTTTGATCACACTCAATTAAGTTTCATTCCTCTGCGCCATACAGTAGGACCGGGAAGATCAGCGTCTTGTATATATATACTTATATATAACTACAATTTAACAAACGTTAAAGAAGGCTTATGCATTTTAAATTTTTCAATCATCAAAATTATGTCTGGAAATGGCGAAGTACAATTCTGAAGCAGCTTAAACTATAAAAATCTGACAAGTAAAACAAATCAATAGCAGTGCTGTTCAACATTATGGTTTCTTAAATACTTAACCAAAATTATTGACTCTTGTCTCTCATTAGGATTCGTTCATATATTTCGTAACTGAAATTTTTCGACTTTTCTGATAATTCAGTTGAGAATCCACTCATACACTGTAACACTTAATAGAAAATTGTGGATCCCATCTCTTACCATCTTCAAGTTACCTAATACTAGAAGGGTGTTAAACATATATTGAGAAAATAAAATTTTATTATGCAGCAAAACTTTTTCAACGTATTGTGAAACACTCGTCAAAGATATCAGGCAGTGTAAAAGTGCCTTACTTATTTGCAACTAGTTGGCAGCACATACATTGAAAATATTTCGTCATTGCAGCTGTTTATAGAACGAGAAGAGGTTTCTCGAGCAGACGTCTACATTAATTAAAGCGATTTAATTGCCTTTCTAAACCGTGTAAAATCAGTTAACTAACACAAAACGTAACTGCGTACAAAAACAAAAATATGTCGAAACTACTGGGTGTGCCAATGAAGAAACCGTCCGAGGTGGACGTTATAAAGCCGCTAAACAATTTAATACAGAGCACCTACAGTGGCGCATCCACAACAGAGAAGGCAGCGTACACGGAGGCTGTAAACGAGTTCTCAAAACAACGCAATACAGCAATCTGGAAGTTTTTCGAAAAGTATGAGGCCTCACTGGAAGTGGTCTATGCGTAAGTATGAAACTGCCCAATCATAGATGTGTAGGTATTTTTGGCTGGGGTTTTTATTTCCACTGTGTGTGGCCACAACAAAGAATGACTCACACCGTCGCCGTGCAATGAATCGTTTGATTGCGGTGAAGTAAGAGAGTGAGAGAGTAACTCAGTGGTTTGAATGCTATGTACAAAAGAAAGTAAACATTTTATAACGATGACGTCGTACCAGCCACCATTGCTAACGGCAATCGGCTACCGACGGTGCTGACGCCGATAGCAGCAAAGATCAAATGCTTTCATGATAAATGTGTTGATTTGATTCTGTTTTATTAATTGTTCTTGTCTCATTACTCATTGTTTCGCTTTGCTTTTATATGCTTTCAGCTACTATGATCAAATATGCGCACTCGAAACAAAAATATCTGTCAGCGAGCTGCAGATTCCATTCAAATGGAAAGATGCCTTTGATAAGGGCACCATCTTCGGCGGCAAGATAAGCTTAAGTAAGCAGAAAAATATGTTTTGTATAAACAAGCTGCTAACCAACTGTTTTGTTTGTTTTTCTTTTAAACTTAAGCACATACATCGCTGATGTATGAGAAGGTCTGCGTTCTGTTCAACATTGCTGCGTTGCAAAGTGCTGTCGCCGCTACACAAGCGCTAGATAGCGATGAGGGTCTTAAGTTGGCATTGAAACTGTTGCAGCAAAGCGCTGGCATTTTCCAGTATTTGAAAGGTGCTGTACCGGCGGCTGTGCCATCCGAGCCTACACCGGATATCAGCCAGGATACTTTGGTTGTTTTGCAAGCTTTAATGGTGGCACAGGCACAAGAGGTGTTCATACTCAAGGCAATTAAAGGTGTGTAAAAATAACTGCTTAAATAAAAGTTACCAAAAAATATACCAATTCTACTTTCAACAGACAACATGAAGGACCAAATTATCGCTAAACTGTGCTGTCAGTGTGAGGAATTCTACGCAGATGTGTTGCGTGCCATGCAAAAAGAATCTGTGCGTAATCTGTGGGAGAAGGAGTGGATACCCACCATTGCAGGCAAACAAGCAGGCTTCCATGCATTGACTCAGCTCTACCAGAGTTTGGTGTGTCGTGCGAGCAAAAAGGTTGGTGAAGAAATTGCACGTTTGCGTAACTCTGTCGATCTTTTTAAAGCGGCACAGACACGCAGCGGCAATGACGCTTACTTAGATGAGTACTTCAGTCGCGCCAAACGTCATCTGGCCGAATCCACAAAGGATAACGAGTTTATTTATAATGCTATGATACCCGAGTTGAGCACATTGGCTTCACCGGGCAAGGCACAACTGGCTAAACCGTTGCCGCTTGCCACGCCATTGGCAACTAATTTCAAGGATACATTTAATGAATTGGTGCCAGTTGAATTGCATCGTGCTTTGACTGCATCAGACATGCGCAAGAATGAGATAGTGAACACGGAAATCATGAAGATGCGTGAAGCTACACAAACGCTGAATGCGGTGCTGGCGAGTCTGAATTTGCCTGCAGCGGTGGAGACCACTGAGACCGGTTGCGGACTGCCGCCTTCATTGCTTGAAAAAGCAAATGAAGTACGACAAAAGGGTGGTGTTGAGAACATTAATGGGCTGTTGAAAGATTTACCAGAACTATTGAACCGTAATCGTGAGATACTTGATGAAACCGAACGTATTATGGATGAAGAGCGCGATTCAGATAATCAGTTACGTACACAATTTAAAGAACGTTGGACCCGAACTGCTTCTGATAAGCTAACGGAGATGTTCCGTACAAACGCCAAGAAATATCGTGAGGTCATCAACAACGCCATTGAGGCCGATAGAGTTGTACGCCAGAAATTCGAGGCAAATCAGAAAGGCATTGAACTGCTCTCATTACCACCGGATCAAATACAACAATCTTTGCCATCTGCGAGTGGCAGTGTTGATCCAAATTGTTCGAGTGTACAGCATCTGAAGCATCTAATGGAGGCAGTGGAAACTATTAAAGCGGAACGCGATGCCATCGAGTCTGAACTAAAATCTGCAACATTTAATATGAAATCGGAGTTCTTGCAGGCACTGCAAAAGGATGGTGCCATCGATGAACCCGCGTTGTCGCTGGCACGTATAGGACAAACTTTGAATCCACTACAATCGCAGGTTAAGGAGAGCGTTGAGCGCCAGCAGACGCTTGTTTCAGATATACAACAGGCGCACACAACTTTCGTTTCCGAAACTGGCAACTGTGGCAGTTCACGCGATAAGCTCTACAAGGAATTGGCAACAGCGTATGACAGCTATATTGAATTGACCGGCAATCTGCAAGAGGGCACTAAATTCTATAACGATTTGACACAGCTGTTGGTGGTATTCCAGAATAAGATAACCGATTTTTGTTTTGCACGCAAGACAGAGAAGGATGAACTGCTCAAAGATCTGACTACCGAGTCGAGCCGTCAAACGCTACCAGCCACGCCAGCGCTGCCATCTCATTATGCATCTACGTCGGGTAGTGGCAGTGGTAAGTGTTGGCAAAATATAAAGCAAATACAAAACATTAATTAAAACGTTAAACTTTTAGATACTCCTTCCACCGCATATGGTTCTGCGCCAAGTATACCCGCTGCTACAGCGGCATCAACCAGCAATATACCGTATCCGGCACAAGTACATGGCATGCCAGTGCCATATGGTGCAACACCAAATGTGCCGTATCCTACATATGTACCACCACCCATGCCGGCCAGTTTCAATCCGTATGCTACATTGCCGTATCCGGGCAGTAAGTTCAGCCTAAACATGCTTTTTATTTATAAATATTTAATTTTCTTCATTTTTCAACAGATTATCAGTACAGCGGTTTTCCACAGGGTCCACCACCTGGCCATTACGGCACCTATCCCGGCAGTTATGCCAATCAACAAGGTGGCTATCCTAACCAGAAACCACCAGGCTGGTAAACATTGCTTAGCAGTTTAGTGTCTTTTCGTTCCATTTATATTACTTATCAATTATTTTTTTGAATGCTTGGAGCATATTTGTTTATGTAGCTACCTACATTTATTATTAAAATAATTATTTAAACCTTGCACGTGATCAAATTGAAGTATCTGTTAAAATAATATGGCATTTAATGCGCCAAGATTGTATTAAATTACGTTGAATGTTTTATGTTTGTTAGCTTTGGATTTGGAACAAAATTACTTCTATCTGGCAAAAAGTAAATCTCATTAATTTTGTCGTACATAGTGCATATAATTATATTATTGTAGTCTTTATTATGTATGCCTATTCCAAAAGAAATTACATTTTATCAATAAAGTTATATATTAACTGAATGCAAATTTAATTCTTTACGGCGCTGATATTCCTGCTTCATTTGCGCTATTAGATGCGGCGTGCAAATGCTATTGATTAATAGTTCTTGTGTGGTATTGAGTGGGCTTTTGGACGCAGTTCCAACGACGAAACGTTTGGAATTACGCTTCAGATACTTCGTATACTGTGCATACGTCATGCTCTGCACCAATTCTGCATTTAACCATGATTTCATAAGCCTATGCACATCATCTTGTGTTATATATGTATATGGATAATATACTCTATCAACTGTATGATGTTCCTCCATGACAGCGGAGTTGGGTAACAACTTTTCAGCATTTTCATATAAAGTAAAAATCTTATCTGATGTATAAGCTATATCATCAACTTGATTCGGATTGAGTACATATTGCTGCAGCTCAACACTTTCGTCCTTTACAAAACTACTAATAAGATATCTGACAATAAGCTCGTCTAGTATATTAGTGAAATCCGTACGCAATGGCACCCAGTAGTTTACACTTAGTGAAGTTTCAAGAGTCTCGACAAAGTGCCACCAGTGCTGCGGCACAATGAGTACATCATGTGGTTCAAGCACACAGTGGTAGGCATGCGTTTGCAAATGTTGTAATTTCTCAAGTTCTGTAGCAGCTGGTGCATTAAAATTCTCCAGGCAGTAGACGCTGCTCTCCTCGTAGGGTATACGTGTGCTGTTCAGCGGTGCAACGGGCGGAAAAAGTAACCAAGATTTTCTGTAGAAAATAAACATTTAAATACCTAATAATTTCTTAGCAATTTTTATACACACACTTGCCAAAAATCTGTACTACAATATTACAGCCGTAGGAATCATAATGGCACGGCGTATTCGCACCCGGCGAACTCAGCCAAAAGGAATAGTCACATTGATGTTGCTCAAAGCCGAAGCAAGCGAAGTCTATGCCGGCGCTACAGCAGCTGGGTAGCTCATGCGTGCGCTTGTAATTTAAACCAGCCCAGTGTTCCTGTTCTACATTTTTATCATACTGCTGTAAAAATTCTTTAGCTGTCATTAGTACATTTTCGCGTTTTCGTTCCCATTGTGGCGTGGCATTTTGGTTCTTCGCAATTCGTTCAAATTCTTGTGGCTGCTCTCCGTTCTCTGCCAGTTCCTCGTCATATTTTGCACACCAATCTTCGAGCGTTGTTTTGAAGCAAGGCCAATTAGTTTCAAATTTACGCAGCACTATTGGATATCTAGTATTTAATATAATTTCGCGTAAGTCTTTCAGTTTATTAGTTGCCTCCATTTGTACACCGGTTTTTAGTTTTATTTACAAACAAAAATCAGCTGTTAGCCATTTCCGGTGTGAAAACGGCAGCCGGAAATGAAACAATTATTATAACGCGCTGATATTTTCGAATGTTATGAAAGAATTTCCAATGTCTAAGACAAGTCAGACGAAATTGTTTACAATGGATGTTTAAGTGAATCTTCATGGAAAATATTTGAAAATCAGTATATTTAGCTGTTTCTGGAATCTTACTATAATCTAAAAATGTATGTTGCATGCGAAAGTAGACGAGGTAGAGTGTTGGTGCGATGGGCTTGGGACCCGCAGCCGTAATATAAATCACTCGGACCACTATCTTGTTGCAGCAGGCGTGGTGCATGCCGTACATACTAAAATGCAACGAAAGCTAGACGTCGGCAAGCTTAACTTAGAACAATCCGCCGAAACATTCTCAAACACACTCTACAGACTGCTCCGGTAAACCTTTCAGTCTTGTTTAGATATATGTGAGCAGTGAAAACATATCGCTTGCTCCACGGATGGCTACTAAAGAGGTCATTGGTTATACATAACCTGTGACTAGTTCTTGATACAACGAGGAACCAGCGAACGCTGCAGTCAGAATTCAACTTTGAAATAGTGTTTGCCTTTTTTTAGTTTTTTAATATGTTTCCCTAAATAAGCTTCTAAGATATCAGCCAAATCAGGAGAAACGAAGAACTTCGACTATCATTTTGCATAGCGTGCCAACCCTGACTGCAACCAAAAAAAAAAAAGAAAAACATTTTTATTTATTTGCAAGTTTCTTATTAGTTCATAATGTTGTATTATTTTTATTTATTTATTATTTTGTTGCTAAAGAACCCGCTCAAGTTCTGGATCAACATTAAAAAAACCTTCGAGACATATAAGAATAATAAATTAAGTAACGAAGTTAACGAGATTATGCATCTGAGTCATAGGAACTATTTGTGCCCAAACTTGAATGCACATGAAAGCCTCAGTAACTGCAACATTAAATTTTGTTCCAACAACCAACTGGAAGTACTAATCCGACGTATAAACGAAGCGCATTTCTGCGTTGATTGCGCAGTCTTTTGCATTAACTCGGTTGCCCTCTGCCAAGCGCTCTGCAATGCGCGTCTGCGTGGAGTTCTGGTACGCATTATCACACAGAAGAACCATTCAAATAACATAAACCGAATGTTTAGCGAGATGGCTATGCAGAATAGACCAATAGAGATCAAACGCACTGGGTACGACCGTATGATGCATAATAAGTTTTGCATTGTTGATGGCTTCCAACGCATCAACGATTTGCGCCAGGCACGCGATAAACGGAATCCACCTTCCGTATTGATGACCGGCTCTTTAAACTGGATTTCATTGCAGCGTAACTTCGACGATGTCATGGTAACCTCTAACGTGCGTCTAGTCAAAAGATTGGAGCAAGAATTCGAGCGCATATGGCTCGGCATACAGCAAAATAATCTATAAGACACCAATATAATATGTAAGTATATTGAAATATGCATGTCATTTTGTTATTTTTATTTAATACTTTTTTTTCCGTAGCTAAACATAACCTCATACGATACGTCTACACCACACCTCATCATATGCAAAGTACTCTCCGTATTTTACGCCTGCCTGTATCTGCAAGATGTCCTATTGACCGTCTTTATACAAATTATTCAACCATCTGACCTTAAAGAACTACAGTTACATCCAATCGTACAAAAATGAACTCTTCAACAACTTAACTATCAAATTTAAACTCTGTGTGTATTTTCGCCATGTAATGCCAGCTCAACTCCAGCTCAGCTTTGAACAGAGAACTTGTTAGCACTGTTTCCGCTTGTCATATCAAAATTATTAACTGACAGCACATTGCAAGATGCTCCACACGAAAGCGATTCGCCAATGAAGTTGTTTGCTGGTTAGCTGGCAAAAGCCGAAACGTGTTTTCTGTAATTATGTAATTGAAAAATTCTTCGTCTAATTAAAATAACATTTCACTTAATTAAATTGCGCGTCGAAGCAGCCACAGCGAACGAATATTCTTTTCAATTACTGCATTATATAATTTAATTTGGATCGTAGTAATTACTTATGTTAGTGCATATAAATGTATATATCATTTGGCGCCATCGATAGCATGGATCGAGCGAGAATGGTTACAGAAATGCTATTAATATAATTTGCGCCTGTGCTGAATTTTTAAAATAATTTCACAAATTTTGCTGCGTCTTGCAACTTGTCCAAGTCAATTGAAGTTTCTCACAGTAAATTTGCCACACGAAGCTGGAACGTGCGCCATAGTTGGCTTGGTTTGCTTGGGTTGCGATCGGTTCGGATCGGGGGAGATCTGCAGGAGTCGAAGTCGGTTAGTGTACAGAACGAACGCTTAAATAAACAAAGAGCAACAAGAACAAGTACGACAACAAAGTCTAGAACAACAATATAATATATAGACTTGCAACAGCAATGACTGGATGGTGTAGGCTAGTGGCGGTGTGAAGTGTGAGCCGACCGTTGTCGTTCATTGTGTCCATCACATGACAATGAAATGGGACTTGAAGTTGCACAGACGACGCGACGCGGTGCATTTGCTGCACAGCACTTCGCGCTCAACTGCATTTTGGCCGGCCAGCTTGGTTGTATCTACAAGATACACACACACTATTCAAGTGCTTTCTTGTTGTTTGCACTTCTGTTGCTGCCTGCTAAAATTGAGTTTAACACTAAACACTCTCGACAGAAGCGTCGCTACAAATTCAATTCAACACCAATGTTGACTGCACCCGCCGCCTGCAGTTGGTACACTAAAGACGTCCGTCCATGTCAAATGTACCGCACCTAATTGTCAGTAAAGTCCATAATCCATAGCCAACCATTTGTGTCAGCTTCAGAAGTGCTGCTGACGCCCAACAAACATTTCTTCCTAGTTTCTACTCTTGAAATATTTTAATAGCGAAAAGCCGGTCTCGGTTTTGCATACAACAACAACAACTTTTTAGAATTATTATGGTTATTAAAGAAGCATTTATGCTAAAATGTTGTGGAGTATAATATAAATAAAGACGAATAAGTTGAAGAAGTTTAGTATATTGTTCGATTATTAGCTAAAATAATGATACTCATTAAATGCGGGAGTTACAGCTCTTACAAAGACAGTCATATTCTGTGATAGTCTTTATTATATTCAAATACTAAACGTGCTTTCAAGTGAATATTTTGGGAAAGATATCGCAGTACATATGGGTTTTTAAATATTTTTCATCTCCGAAATAAACCATAACATACCATATCCAAAATATGGTTCGTTAAAAACAGTTTTTGCGGATTAAACATCCACGATCCATTGCTTAAACAATCTACTTTGCCCAATATCAGAAACATTATGCAGAAACTGCAACGACTTAGTCAAGACTCATTCTCAACCTCTTTCAAACACCACAAGCAAGCTATATTGTCCTTCTTATCATACAGACCCTAACCAGAAAATAATAGTTCAGATTTCCAATTCAATCTTAACTACAAAGCTGCTAGAAAGTGGTATCCAACGTGCATTCCCACTCTCCATTGTACTCTTCACCATAGCTTAGACCAAACTAAATATATAAATGGTACCAACACATCTCTCAACTCTTAGAAAGACTAAACATCATTAAAATATTTCTTGCAATATAAATACAATTTTGAATTTCAAGGATAACACCAAAGACAACAGATCTTCAATCTGTAAAGCCTGAAAACACCTGCCATGTTCCAACTGTGCCAGGAAGAACTTTCCTCTGCGTTGTAATTTTACTCCAACTTGAAAGCAAATGCCAACATCGTGCACTCAAGTTGCTGAGAAAACGGTTGGTTTGTAGCAATGCAGAAGTGACTCTCATTGAGGATGAAGGACGCAGATTATTGCAAGGAAAACTAGACGCAAGTGTAGTAAGTGACCGTAACAACCTTTGTCGATCATATAACGAAGTGCAAAGGCATATTCGTGCGGATAAAATAAACTAGAAAACTTCAAGCCAACATTCCACCTATCAAGGCTAGTGGCAGTCCAGTCTAGCGTCAGTTGAAGACCAACTGACAGGCTGGAGAGAGTTCTTTGAAGTCAATAACACAACAAGCTAAAAACAACAAAGTTGCTGGACCAAATAGTTTACCAGCTAAATTTTCCTACATCCCATTATTCGTTAGGCATGGATATCTGCGAGGATTCTAAATGACTTGGAAGGAGGAGAACTCGTTCCAGTTCCCGAAAAGGGCGACCTTAGGCTAAGCTCCATATAAAAAGAACTGACCGGAACAACATTTAACTCCCAATTACGGCGAAAATAGAATGTGTTCCGACCAAACCGGTCTTCCGTAGATCATATCAATACACTTCGCAACATTTTGCAACAATCGGCCAAGTGGAGGTCCCTGTTATAAAAACTCTTTATGGACTTCAAATGCAAGTTCGACACTATTAACAGAAACACGATGTGGAGGTCACTAAGCAGCTGTGGGGTGACATGACAAGATCATTAATATCATAAAGGCTCTTTATGAGGACGCAGCGTAAATGCAACAACAGCACATACTTCACCATAAGCAGAGCTGTCCGACAGTGGTCTTCGACGCGGTCCTAAAACGCGGAGGTGCCAGAAGTTGAAGAAATTGAGACTATGCTGATGTATTGCTGCAACGAAGCTGCAGAGTCTGGAAGCTAATGCTCGTGCAATCGGTTCTAAATTCCATTTCTAAAAAACGAAGTTTAACCATCTGTTTACAACTTCAGCAGCGCCAATGACGGTCGAACTCAGCGACAATACACCTTTGAAGATGTGCACCCTATTTTGGGAGCTAAATGGGGGTGCATTGATACAGTGCAGGACAGATCGAAAATAAAAATATTTAACACCAGCTAAGACCCATTTTATTATGTTAGAACAGAGATGTGGATGATTTCAGACATGATTGGAAAGAAGCTTCAATCTTTCGTCACTAAATGTCTAAGAATTATCTGTCCTATCTTCTGTCCAGAATCGATCTCAAACGCTGATCTATAGCAAGCAACAAATACTGAACCTATCAACTTCAAAATAAAAAGGAGCAAGTGGATTTGAATAGGTTACACCTTGCGCAGAGTAGACGATAATATTGCGAAGATGGTACTCCGTCGTCAGAGATACCGTCCAATGCAAATATGCGTGCGCATCTTTACACTCCGAAATCGTGTCCAGGGCAATGTGAAGTGAAGAAGTCATTGGAAGGCAGTTGTTTTCGCCCCATGCTCCGACTAGGTGTAACACTTTAAGTCAGATACAGATCTCAATCTATTGCCATACTTCAAATTTAAAAAAAATTAAGCGTTGAACAAAGATTTGATTCGATGAATAATTCTTAACTCAAAGTATAAAGATTCGCTGAAAGAAATTTATAGAATGAAGCCTTTCTGTATCTTTTTTTAAAGCAGTAAACTATAAATGTATCTAATTGCTATTTATACGCAACGTTTAAGACTTACTCTCGTTAATTGTAGTCGTTAAAAATCAATAAAAAATCGTTCGTAAACACGCATCCCAAGTACGAGGAGTACATATATCTATACAATGTATCTCCAATGCACTTCATTTGAAACGCTTGGAGTATGCTACGACGTCGCCACTTTGGTATTTGCAGAGCACTGCCTGCTGCTGCTGCCCTGTTCTGCTGGCATTTGTCATAAACGTGATTTATGTATTGTATCATTTATGCCAAGAAAGCCACAAGTCATTAAATCTGCTTAAGGTGCTCACTCGCACTCGACACACGGTCGGCGGTTTGTCAGACGAATGGCCACTCAATCCAACTTTTAAGATACATGCAAACGATATCAGTGCGGCGCATAAAGTGGAGTTCAATGAGCTCACTGAGTTCATATGGCAGAAATAAACAACAACAAAAAAAAAAAGAAATAAAAATAAGATACAATACCCGTATACAAATTTCGCACATCTAGAACGTTGCTTACGGCTTACAGGGAGTGGTACGCGTGACAGTTCTCTTAAACAAATAAGTCTTAAGTCTTAAACAATTTCAAATTGCGACGTCAAAAATTTAAGACGCAAATAGCGACTTCATGTGGCGTGCCACACAGCTTAGACTTAGACTGTATATTTAGCATTTCTAGTCGAAGAAGTTTCTATCATTTAAAATGAATTTAACATTTGTGTGCGCGCACGCGCATTATTTGTGCTTGGCTGACTGCGCGGAAGACCTTACTTCAGTCACATATGTGTGTATATTATGTATCTTTTCATCTAAAAGATACAATTACCTAAAATTTTCGTTTCGTTTCGCACAATATTATTGTATAATTATGTTACGCTCCTTAGACACCACACACACACACACATTATTCTATCTAATTACAAACTTCAGATTGTAATGCAATGTCAATGCTTAGTTTTTCAACGAATTTAAAGTTGGAAAAATTTACTTTCATACATATTTATGAAGTGCACACGCCCAGCATTATTTATTTTTTTCGACAGCGAAAGTTCAAGTACCTTGAAATTTAATTTGAAAAAAAAAAGAAATTAGGGTAGACTACAGATAGTTTTTTTTTTAATATACATATATCTCTTAAACTATGCATGTGTAATCCAACAAACATCAATTTTGTGCACCTGCAGTAGTTTTTTTCGTTGAAATACCCTTCACAAAGCAGCATTAAATTTAAAATACTTTGAAATTGTGAAAAAAGATTATTTTTCTGTGCTTTACTAGCGTTTCTATGCTGCTTTGCAAGGCCTCCTTCATCTCCCTATTCGGTTAAAAATTCATAACTAATAAAATATGTTGCTTAGCCAGTTAAGTTTAACAGTTTCAAGTGCTAAAATATTTCTTAGTATTGAAAGATCTTCCCGATTTGTTTTCAATTGAAAATATTAAATTTAGTTGTTGCCATCTCGGAAAATAGTTCATATACATCGTCAAGTTACACAGTGACTTCTCGAACTCTACAACAACATTCCAATACAAAAAAAAATCATCCCTCGCCTCTTACAGATCCATCTCCCTTAATCCCTGTAACACAAAACTGTTGCATAAAATCATTTATAATCGATTATGGTTGCTTGCTTCTATTAGCAAGCCACTCGGTACCCGTGGAAAATCAGTCTCTGATGCTCTAACAATGCTAGATCATCAACGAATTCACATAAAATCGCACTAACAGAAAATTAAGGTAACAAGTTTCTAACTCTATCTCTTCCCTAAGATGACTAGAAAACGCCATCTCTCAAGAATCCCTCTCCATCATCAACTTGCAACAATAACCTCAACACAACTTTTAATTTCTTAGCTCATTTAATTAAATAAGAACACATTCAATCTCAACATTAATAGTCTCTTTTGGGATATTAAAGTGTGATGTAACTACTCAAGTACCACCCATTCCATTGCAATCTGACCAACTCAAACTAGAAAGCGGTTCACTTAAAATTCTTAGACTTACAATGAACAACAGATTTTAATGGAACTATTATATAGACCAGAGGTAACCAACCGGTCGATCGCGAATATTAGTCCAGTCGATCGTGAGAACAATTTTGTATATAGTATATATACAAGGGCGTTTCCAGGGAAAAATATGTATTTTACTACATATTTCGCCTACTAAAAAAAAAAAAAAACAAAGTGGATACGCCCTTGTATATATTATATATATAGTATATACTATAAAGTCGTTCTATTTATTATTTTATATTTTTGGCCTTGTCACGATCGGCTGGACTAATAGTCACGATCGACCGGTAGACTGTTTGGCCACCCCTGATATAGGGAATCTTTCCCTATAACTGTCAAAAACACTGAACGTGATAAAATGCCTATCAGGTCACAAAAACAACTGCAGCACCGATACTATAAATAATGTTATTAATTCAAGACCTCCTAAAACATCACATTACAAATGAAGAACACTCTACCACTGAGCAGTAAGCTGAATAAGCTCCACTCCAATTAATAACCTACTGTACGAAGCTAATATCATGCCAGCATAATATCATGGAGCTCAAGAAAACCTTTGTCAGATACAACAATATCATCCTTCACTACGAATACTCGCCATTAAAAGAAAAACTACAAAATAAATCACTAAATCAAAACGGAACCCAATACGACACCATTATGCTCAGCAACACGCATAACCTTCAGTTAAAGGGCCCAACCCAAAAAACAAACACATCCCTAAAAATATTTCGCTCAAAATTTCTCGAGCTACAAGATTCTTTAAAAGAATACAAATTTCTTTTTACGAACGGATTTAAATCAATATCATTAGCAGAAAAAATTTGAAGTTAAGATAGAAGCAGCGGATTATACTGCTAGTCTTATTTTTATTTCTTTCTCTGTATTTGTTGCTAGTATTTGATGGACTCTGAAACGGACGTTTAAGAGTTTTTTTTGCCAGAGGTTGAAGCACAACTGTTGGAAGACATATGTTTCCAACAGCATGACGCCACACAGCACATAACTCTTCTCCAAATTATATTTTTGCATTATTAATTTATAAACCGTTTAATTTTTCATCTCGGTGACATGAATTAGCCGTGAATTGTTTCATTTGCTTTAAATAGTTCTGAGATATGATGAATCTGGTTTTCTTGTAGCACAGCTTAATAGGTTTCTATTAGTGAAAAATTATTTTTAAAATCGGTCTAGGCGTTTCGTAGGTTAAGGCGGACAGATACGCAAACACACAATAGCATAAATGAGGCTGACTATTCAAAATTATTTTTATATTGGAATTTTTTGCTATGGAATTTAATGGAGCAAAGAATCTTTATTAAATTTGAAGTGAAAAATTTATTTTATGTGCTCCAACGCACTTAAAATAATGACTGTGGAGTTTCTACTTTGTACAAAAATAATCTGTTTGAGTGGTAAAAACTCTGCACAGAAGCCCAAAAATTTGTTAATGCCGATGTCCGCCCGGGATGGCCCTGAATGTCAACAAATAATAAACACTTTGAAACAGTGTAGAAAATTGTTATGGAGAATCGTCGAATTACTATAAGAGAAGTTGGTTGACATATGCCATGCAATTTTTTGGATGTTTTGATGCAGTGAAGTTAATTCCTAAATTGCTAAATATTAAACAAAAGAACCTTCGCATGAGCATCGCTCAGCAGATATTGAATGAGGTCAACGACGACCTTGATTTGATCAAAAGATTATGACTTTTGAGGAAACATGGGTGAATTATTATGATGTCGAAACCAAAGCCCAATCATCCCAATGGGAGCGGCCAGTAGAGACAGGAAAATCTCTTGGTCTTATCAGAAGTGTTTCGGGGAATGGTGTATTATATTTGAAGAGAATTTCTTTGAAGGGGACAAAATAGATACTGATGAAACCTAATAATATATAAATGTGAAAGTATAAACGACTGTCTCTTAGTTCTCAAGGCACAACAAAGCTTTCTGATGAAGCATCAACGCCTTAGGAGTAATCACTGAAAGTCCATCGAGAATTATCTACCTGGTCTCAAATGAAGGGTAAACACGATAAAAGTGTCAAAACGTCCAAAACATTCAGTTTATCAATCAAAGGGAGTGCAAAAGTACAAACTTAAGCTCTAACCGCACAAAACCCCACCAAACTCTACTAAATTCAATTTCAAACACAAAATTCTACTTTTAGTAATAGAGCCCCACTTACTTCACAATCTGCATCGTTTGTTACACGACCTGCTGATCAAACTCCATGTACTTCTCAGATAGTGCATGAGATGTCTTCAAGCGATGATGGCTCACCTGTCGTATATTCGCATATTCAGTCTAACGTATTTTCGACAGCTCTTCGTGCTAGGAGCATTGATTGACCAAGGCTGTCTAAGGTCTTTCATTGCTGAAAAAAAAAGTCCGAGAATACTAGCATTGCCCACTATTTCCAAAATCACATATCTCAGAAATGGGTAGTAGTTTTCTCTAGAGGACGTCTAAAGTGTATCCACTCTCTTTCAAAACAAAAAAAAAAACAAGTAAGAAAAGTACAGTCGGGCGTAACCGACTGTAAGAGACCCTGTACCAGTGCAGGTCGCCTAACAAACACATTAAATGTTTCCCTAGCTTATGACCAAACACATGACCACTTCTCAATGCACGAATTAGTGCCTTATAAAACATTTTTTTATAAATGAAAAGAAAAGGGGTTCGTTCAAATTCAATTGCTTATAAAATCGTCATTTATTATCAGATTTTGATGAACTGGATTTGGATTTCGGCTTAGAGAGACGTTATCTCTGTACTGGCATACTCAACATTTTTTGTGACGAAGAAATATTTGCCTTGGGGGTGATTTTATGGGGAAGGGGGAGGAGGGGCACAATTTTAAAATAAACTTGTAAAATTCCTTGTCCTAGTCGAATGCAAAAAACACGAAGTTTCTATCTATTACCGTTTCCGAGATCCTTTCGTTCATACAGACGGACAGACGGACAGATGGACATGGCTATATCGACTCCTCTATCACTCCTGACCATAATGGGGGTAACTTTGGGGGGTCTCCGACCATTATTTCTACCTGTTACATACATTTGCACAAAACCAATAGGCTCTTGTACCTTCGGTACAGGGCCTAATAAAGAAGTCTCGGTATCTGTTCAGGCTATCGTGCTGCCTAAACTAGCCAACTTTTTGCAAAAGGAAATATTTCTTAAATTGAAAACCTTGATTTTGCAGACCCAAATTTCAAGAAGCCAGCTCAAGTTGATCTAGTTATTGGATCAATCTCAAATTAGCTAGATTTTAAGCGAACCTCTTCCTTCCTCAAATTGTAATATCTCAACATTTGTGTCGACTGATTCTGAGAAGGTTTTGTAATGCTCCACTCCGACAGTTTTGGAAGATTGAGGAGGTAAATGTTTTGAGAACAAAATCGGATATTGCCAAACTGATGGCAAATATTGAAAAAATTTTACTCATCTCGAAATGCAGCCATTGCGTAATATATGAGGAGGGAGCGTACACAGTCGAAAAGCAGAGTTAAATATTGAGCATGACTTTGTGAGGATGAAGTGATGTATGTTTCGATGTTTGAAAGAGTATTTCACTCCTAAATTATTAAACCAATTTCTAGGCTTCTTTTTGTCAAAATCGAAGGAGGCGATCATACACCCACCTATTAAGTGATAATCAAAGTTTTCATATATTTTCAACTATTTCAGGTAGAGCGTAGACATTTCGTATACCTATTAGTGAGATTGGGTAAAGTAAGATTCATTGAACAAGTGAGTTCAGTCAAAAACGAAGCTGTTATAGGGGGCACTAATGAAATGGAATTAGGCTCTATAACATATAAACACCTAAATATATTATACACTCTCACATCCATTAAATATAAGTCTTTCGATATAAGTGCATATATGACGTATAAGCGTATTGAAACTTCGTTTCTACTGAAATAAAAAATTTCCTTTGAAATTCTTGCGCATATTTGCACCTCATACTCACTCAAAAGCAAATAAATCAGCAATTTTTTAAAAGGTAAGAAATGAAAAAGGAACTTGACTTTGATTTGCAAAAAATGCTAAAACGAAATGCAGGTAAAAGATACTCACAGAAACATTTTTGAGTAAGGAGTAGTAGTTGAAGAAGTCTTTTTTTTTTTTTTTTTCTTTTTGTAGTAGCATGTTGTAGTTTTGTGTCAGACGCCAATATCCTGAGACATGTTAAAAAATCCGAATCAACTTTATCATGTTTATTTTGAGAGCCACGATGCGACATCACCTTGAAGTGTGCTGCGGCTGCTATTGCTGCTGGTCGCCAGACGCAGACGACAAAAAATAAAAAATAAAAAAAAAAGAAGATGTATAGAAATATGCGCAGGATGTGTGCTTAAAGGTATGGTTGGGAGCGCGTAAAGTTAGTAGTCAGGGCAGACAAACATTGCGTTCCTACAGCATTCCTCGAAACGTCAATAAACTCTTTGTTCCTTTTTTCGCTTACATCTTTTCTGCTGCTATAAATGTATATTTATATATTTTATGCACACTGCTTAGCTCTCTCTCTCTCTCTCTCTCCAGCATTTCAATCAAGCCAAATGACACTAAGAACTTTAAGTATAAATGATTTTATTTTTTTATTTTATTTTATTTTATGCGTTCGCGTTCAGTCGTAATTTTATTTAAAAAGAAAACAAAAAACTTGGCTTATATTTAGTGATATACGTTTTAAGTTAAATTATAGCTTAAGATGCGATCTTAGTTCTTAAGTTTAAGTTGTATAAAAATAAATTGATTTTATTTTTTTTTTTAATTTTTGATTTTTTAAATGCGTTTGTGGCTGTTAAACAGTTGCAAAAGTTTTTAAGAATTGGACGGACAAAAAATGTAAAAATTTTGAAAAGTTATTCTTTTTCCAGCTTATAGAAAAAAGTGTTACAAACGCCTCGGTCAACTAAAACTATTTTTATTATGTATACGTATTCGTTTATAGGTAATTTAAATGCATTCGTTGTTGATTTATAAAATCCAGACATGCTATTCTATAATATTTATGTATGTTTTTTTTTTTTTTTTTTTATTTACTTAATATTGTAATATTTCGTAGTAAAATATTTAATTTTTCGTTTATTGCATTCAAGTAAAATTACGTCTCATTGTTGCAAAAGGTTTTTAGGTTCGAACAGCCTAAACGCCTACACCACAGTTTATTTATTTATTTAATTATTATTTTCTTTATAGTCTTCTTATTGTGTTTATTCTTGCATTTAATGTTTTATTTTACGATATGATATTCTTGTAGTAGAGTGGTTTCTTTTGATTCTCCTTAATGACATAGAAACCCTTCGGCTTACCATTGCCAGCGAAATACTTGTTGAAGCTGTTTTTATTGACCGCATTAAGCGGCGCATAGTACGATGGAGATTTCGATTTTAATGACTTTTTATAGTGCGATTTGTTGCCACCAAATGACTTCTCCATGGTATCGTTCTCCCATGGTTTGCCCTTATGCCATGTTGGTATATCTTTAATATCGAGCAGTTGATCTTTCATTGCATCTGGTACATGTGCAAAGCGTTCTTTTTCAGCAAGTGCCTTCTTCAGCACCGGTAAATTCCAGTGATAGATGCGTCCTGGACGTCCATTCGAGGCAAATGGAAACGAGGAGACCTTGAATAATAATAAAAAAAAAAATGCATTAATTGCTTTTAAGTCATATAAAAACAAATCTAGAGCAAGCCTATACAAGTCATAAATTTTGCTATATCAGCGTTTTAAACGTTCGCGAATCTAACGACACTATATGCTCTTGCAGTTCTTATCGCGCTGCAGCAGTTAATTTAAAAACGTATTGGCGCCCCATAAATTTTATTATATACGCATTTCTAAAGTATGTACTCCACTCACAGCGTCATCTGCTCATAGTCATAGCCTGAGCCTAGATCAAATCAGCAGCTGAAATAAGTGCGCACGCGTGTATACTATCTTAGCTGGCAAAGGAGTCATATTAACTAACAGACTCTAACAAATTGCATTTTTAATTGGAGGTAGGCATGCCTGCAGGCTGCATGGCATCATTGACTGCTTAAGACGTTGGGCGGGTGGTTGGTACAACTAAACTAAGCCTGAATATTAATATTGATCGTTTTTTTTTTGCAAATCAATTTCTTGACATGCGTAGCAGATTTTTGTTCTGCACTGCTTAAGGCACAACGTGTAGCAACCAAGTCTTGTAACGCTTCAGCTTGTACATTCATCCAGCGCTGACATTGACACCCGGGTGCATTAATTCCCGCCAGACAGCATCAACGCGCAATTCAAACGAAACGTAACTAAACGCCAACAACTATAAGCCATTGGCGGTTTAAAATTAAGGCCAAGTTGTGTTGGGCGATAAAACTAAATGTAAGTGGAAACTGAATAAAAAATAACCTAAAATGTCATTAAATACTTGCTAGAGGCTAAAAATTTAGTTTAAACAAGAAAGAATGAGCAGTCAAGTGTGCACGATTTGGAGATACCCTATACCTTCACAAATTTGTTCCTATCAGGATCCGTGTAGAATATTTTATAGGAGTTAGTATAAGATATATCAAATTCGTCGTTTGAAGCTAAACTAAACAGCAACAAAATAATTTTCTTACAAAACCCTATAATAGGGTGGGCGTGTCTACTACACTCTACTACATTTTGAGACAAAAAACTCGAATTTTAGTAATAGAGCCCCTACTTCTCGATAACCATCGTTTGTTACACGAGCTGCTGATCAATCTCCATCTACTTCTCAGACATATCTTCAAGCGATGATGGCTCATTACTCGGCAAATAATCAGTCTATCGCACTTATTCATGTTCTGTGAACTCTTCGTGCTACGATCATTGATTGACCAAAGCTATCAAAGGTCTTTCATTGCTAAAAATACTATTTCCGAAATCACAAATATCTCAGGCCGTCTAAAGTGTATCCACTCTTTTTCAACCATCCTCAAGTTGTAAATTCTCAACATTTGTGTAGGCTGATTCTGAGAAGGTTATCAACGTTCAACTCCGACAGTTTTGGGATGCGAGTGGTTTGTGTGGGAGCTACTATTGGTAAATGTATGTGCAGAGGACGCCTATAGGAAACAGTTCTATAGACTTATATGCAGATATTATTTGGGTTTGTATGGGAGCTACCCCAAAATGCGAGTGGACACACGTATTAGTAAATGTATATGATTCGAGCGCCTTTATGAAGCATACGTATAAATTTTTATGCTGATGTTTAAAAAAAAAAAAAAAGAAGTAGTTTTACATACAAAAACCCATAAGTGGTTTGTATGTATGGAGCCCACCCAAATGAGTTGACATTGCATATCATACAATTATTTTACCTGCTTAGAACCAAAATAAGTCTTTATACTGGAACTGGTCCAGATATCTGAAAAACTAAAAAAAAAACGAAAGCAGTCGAATAGGCTCGACTACAAGATATGCTGTTCCTAACGTTTAGTGGTCCGATCTTGGCTTACATGGAATATTTTCTTAAGTATCATGCAAGATACCACAAATTTAACGTTTTTAGCTAAAGAGCAACAATAATACATTTTTCATACAAAAACTTAGAGAGGACTACCCCTTTTAGTGGTTTGATCTGAAACTAAATGAAATATTTGATAAGCATTAACTTAAGGTAACCCAAACTCCATATTTCTAGCCAAAATAACATCAATAAAATTTTTTTACAAAAACAGAATATGGATAAGGTTTGCATGGTGAAAACCAAGCAATTGCATATAAGTTAACTGAAGAATAAATATTAGATTCTAAATATGCAAATTTAAAGGTTCCTTTTTTATAGTCTTCAACATCTCAATTTATATACGGACTCCCAGACAAACGGTCCTGTCTATATCGACTTGAATTTTGATGTTGATCAAGAATATATGTACTTTATGGGATCTGTCTCACCTTCTTTTGCGCGTTTCCTTTAGGTAATATGGTATACAAAAAAAAAAAAAAATGAGGAGTGACACACAGACAGACGTACATATGGAACTTTGCCTTTACTTTCTGATCATGAAAATGGGATTCATGGATTATTATTTTTGATTTTCATCATTGGCATCTTGAAGGTTGTGTCGCTTGTTTTTGTTTTTTTGTTGCGTATTGTCATATTTGTATTATTTGGGGCTTAAAAAAAAAAAATGGACCATTAAGCATGATAAAGAGCACCCATACAGACTTCAAAATCAATACATATCCAACCCAATTTGGACACAGCAGCATTTGAATAAACCAATTTAAATGTGGAGACAATGAGTAGATTAAATTAAACAAGTAAGGAAATTTCAGTCGGGCGTAACCGACTGTAAGAGGCCCTGTACCAGTTCAGTTCGCCTAACAAACACATTAAATGTTTCCCGAGCTTATGACCAAACACATGACCACTTCTCACTGCGCGAATATGAATGAAAAGGAAAGGGGGGTCGTTCAAATTCAATTGCTTATAAAATCGTCATTTATTATCCGATTTTGATGAACTTTTCGGATTTTGGCTAAGAAGGACGATATCTCTATACTGGCATACTTACTTTTTTGTGCCGAAGAAATTTTTACCCTTGGGGGTGATTTTATGGGAAAGGGGGGGGAGGGGCAAGTTTTTAAAATAAACTTGTGAAATTCCGGAGCAGTCCTAGTCGAATGCAAAAAACACGAAGTCTCTATCTATTACCGTTTCCGAGATCCTTTCGTTCATACGGACGGACAGACGGACAGACGGACATGTCTATATCGACTCCTCTATCACTCCTGACCATAATGGGGGTAACTTTGGGGGGTTTCCGACCATTATTTCTACCTGTTACATACATTTGCACAAACCCAATAGGCTCTTGTACCTTCGGTACAGGGCCTAAAAAGAAAACAAGTAAGGAAATACAGTCGGGCGTAACCGACTGTAAAAGGCCCTGTACCAGTTCAGGTCGCCTAACAAACATATTAAATGTTTCCCGAGCTTATGACCAAACACATGACCACTTCTCACTGCGCGAATATGAATGAACAGAAAAGGGGGGTTGTTCAAATTCAATTGCTTATAAAATCGCCATTTATTATCCGATTTTGATGAACTTTTTGGATTTTTGCTTAGAGAGACGTTATCTCTATATTGTTACACTCAATTTTTTTTGTACCGAAGAAATTTTCACCCTAAGGGGTGATTTTATGGGGAAGGGGGGGAAGGGGCAAAATTTTAAAATAAACTTGTGAAATTCCGGAGCAATCCTAGTCGAATGCAAAAAACACGAAGTCTCTATCTATTACCGTTTCCGAGATCCTTTCGTTCATACAGACGGACGGACGGACAGACGGACAGACGGACAGACGGACAGACGGACATGGCTATATCGACTCCTCTATCACTCCTGACCATAATGGTGGTAACTTTGGGGGGTCTCCGACCATTATTTCTACCTGTTACATACATTTGCACAAACCCAATAGGCTCTTGTACCTTCGGTACAGGGCCTAATAAATCTTTTTTCATGCTATAATAATATGATAGACCTAAAGTAATAGAAAGACTTTATAAGAGTTATAAACGCTTTTAAAATTTAAACAAAAGCTTATAATACACAACTAGTTTTTAATGCCAGCAACGCTGTGTGCTGTGACACAGCAAAACTAAGTTACTCATGGTTGCTACTTAGCATTTTTTAATCTTTCGCCCACGCACCAGTCATTATTTAAGCTAAGCTTTAATGAAGTCTTGAGTTTAAATAGAAATTCGTCAACGCGAGACAGTACCAACTTATAGAATGATTTATTGCAAACTGGAGGAAATAAGATATTTATAAATTAACTCATTTAATAGCCAAACTACGGAATTTAGTATTTAACTTATTAATTCAGAACTAAGAGGTTTTAAGTAGCATTGTTTATTATATAACAGCTTAAGTAAAATTTCTTTAAACATTTTCTTTTTTTTTTGTTTATTTCGGCCCTGGTTAAAATTCCGAATATAAATAGCGCACATTTATAAGCTGACGCTGAGCAGAGCTAAGCTGAGCTGGCGACGACGCTTAGAATTGGCAAAGCTTCAACCAACCAACAGGCGGATGCTGGAATGGTATAGTGTTGTTGCTGCTGCATAAGTCGGTCGCCAGCGTTGTATCTGTATCTGGGTAATAGTATAACTGAAACTGTATCTGTATTCCATGGGGAATACGAGCGCGCCCAAATGGTTGTTTTTGTCTTTTTTTTTCATTTTTTTTGCAATGCAATTTGTACTGAACAGACGCGGTGAGTTTTATACGTTGTGCTCACGCTTGGTGATGTTTATCGCACATCTAGATGCGCAGACACACCAACAGCAAGAACAACAACAACAACAACAAAGTTAGCTCCATGGAAGATACAACACACAGACACAGATACGCTTTGACAGCTCTTTGCAGACATAGCTAAAGCTGGAAGTGAAGCTGAAGCTGAAGCTAGCGCACTAAGTCAGTCAGCCGGCTTTAAGTCACTCTAAGCTTGCACAGCTAAATCTTTTTTTTTTTTTTTTTGCGCACAAGCTTTGTATCTGTATCTGTATTGTGTATATGGCAGTCAGACAGACAAACAGACAGACGGACGGTCAGACTTACAGATAGACAGTCAGGCAAACTGTGTCTATGGTGTAACGTAACCTAATGGAATCTCGTTTACCTTTTTCCCGTTAGCACCATTCAGTGCTCCATCAGATTGTTCCATCGCCGACGCCACCGCCGCCGCCGCCATTGCGGATGTCTCAGTTTGCGCAGTCTTCGCGGCCAATGCCGCTGCCAACATTGCCTTGTGGAAATTGGTCGAAGCCGCTGCATCTTTTGTTGTTGTGGCTGATGGTGTCAGTGCATTCTTGATATTCTCTGCAGAGGCCTTTGGGCCCGTGTAATAATAAAGATTTGGCGGTAATTTTATGATGAACATGTGTGAGTCATCTCGCGATGCATGACGTCGTGATTCAACCGCCAAACGTTTCCGGTTATGGCTATTGGGCGCTTTGACTTTGATGAAGCCCATTTTGCTGCAATAAACCAGAGCACACACACGAATATGTGCATGCATATGTATTAGTTTATAAATTTTCTATTTAACCTTAACATAATTTAAACACTAATTCCATGACAGCATTTTGCGTGATCATGAAAAACGTGCCGTGTGTGTGTGTGCTTGAAAGCCCATAAAAATTGCATTAATTGTATCTCATCATTGAAGTAGACTGTGTAGTAGACTTACTTGAGCAGCTTCTTATTTAGACTATGCGTGTTTTTCGCCATCTTCTGCGGTTTTTTCGTGCTTGGCAGTTTGCCGGACAGCGAAGTCGTTTCGTCTGACTTTAATGCCATTTGTTGCTGTTGCTGTTGTTGCTGCTGTCGTTGCTCAGCGACAAGTTCCTTATCCTTTGTATGTAGCCGTTTGATTTTATAAATGGTTGACTGTGCTGCTGTTGAAGCCTTTGTTCGTGTATCCTTTAGCAATGCGCGTCGCTCCTTTGTCGTCTTTTCCAGTGCTGTCGTCATTGCTATGCAACATAGACTGCAACAGAAATGGCAAGTAATTATTTTTATTGAGCTCGAATTTTTTTTCTGTTTTTTTTTTTTATATATACACTGCACTAGAGAGTCAAGGGTATACTAAGTTTGTGTAAGCGTATGCGACGGGCAGAAGGAGATATGATAGCTTGAGTATATATTCTTCTTCGAATAACCTACCTGTCTGTCCTTCTGACTATTCAAGACTATATGAGATATAGCCTTTAATATGAAAGATTTCGACTCTACACATTCATAAGCAGCTAAAGTTTTTTAAATAAATGTATCATGAGCCATACTACAGCATATTTCTAAGTCGTATACACTCGACTCCGGCATACTTTTTTGTTTTATTTTTCCTCTTTCCTTTTAACTATGTAGCGCTGCCAACTTGTGTAACTTGATATAAGCTAAGCTCTTTGCTATTTAATGTTTTTTTTTTTCCTTTATTTGATATCCTTGTTTGTAATTATGCCGGCACTGACTCTAGCTCGCGTTACAAAGAAAACAAAGTAGGGGCACTGATATAAATTATAAGCGGATTGAAACATTTTACACTTCTGTAGTGGACTTTAATGCTTTGATATGTTAATTAATTTAATGAATGGTTGTTAGTCGGTTAGTAAGTGTGAGTCGTTAATCTATGCTAAAATGTTCTTTCAATGAAAATGCAGAGAGAGGTCATATGTATTGTAAGATTTTCATCTCCATTATTCTTTTCTTTTGCTGTCTTAATCTAAGAGCCAGAATGAAAAAAAAAAAAAAAAGAAATTGCGACGCATTTCTTAATTAATTAGAAACATGCTGCTCTTCCAGACAGGGAGTTCTACAACTTTAAGTTCTAAGTCTTTGTATACATATATGCAAAATAGTGACGCCTGTTAATGTCTTAATTACGCAGAACTAACAAATAAGTATGAATAGTATATAAGAGTAATGTTATGCTCGACTATATGATGCCCTACAGCAAACATACCTAGGTCGTAGATACTATATTCGCACTTAGACAGACAAACTAAAATGGTTAGAAGGGCTCGTCTTATTGAGCTGATCAAGAATATATACTGTATGGTGTCGCTGACATTTTTTTTGGCTTCGTGAGGAAGTTCAAATTTTCTTGGCTAATCGCTGATTGCAGAAAACTCTTAATTAACTTTAACTGTGAATAGCTTCGCTGATCACTCGCGCCATAGATTCTAGTGTAATCGACAAATTTCTGAGCGAAATCAACATTTTAAAGAAGAGAACCTATAATTTGTATTTGCTGATGAAGTTTAAAACATCCAATGGAGATTAAAATGACAGACACTTTTGTAATTAATTTTTTGTTTGACATGTCTTACTTTTCTGGTTGTTCATATTGTTTTGAAAGAACGTACAAATAAAGTCAATAAAAGATTGTGAAAATTTTTATTCCAATAACGCGTGACCAACAATAACATAATTCTCTCATCGGAAATGCATGGAAATTCTACATATACAGCTAACCATCCTACATCACCAATAACAAATGTGGATTTGCGGTCACGATTAAATGCAGAATAAAACATTTCACCATTCATCCATCACGCTTTAACTAGGTTCAGGTGCCACAGTCACTATTGAAACTGATATAGTGGAAGATTTCGCTATATATAGAGAGGTATCCCTCAATGGAAGCTAACCCTATCAGAGCAGTCAGATTTGAGCACGGATCATCTATCATATCTGTCACATTCGACGCCACGGCTGCTAAATTTCCTGTTATAGAGAGGGCTGATAATGAAGAGTAATATCAACGACTTTAGAAGGCCATTAGACAACACGATTTATCCTGGACTTAAATTTGGCTTATGATTTTGACTTTGTACTTGATCTATTCATCAGCAAAGTTCACAAAGCTGCACTTGAATCAAGATGCCGCACCATCAGACCTCTCGACACGATATTGGTATATACAAACTCAATAATAAACTGCGCATCGTTCTTTCGAGAAAAAACACCCACAAATCCGGAGGACACAGCTAAATGATACAGAGCAAGCCACGAGTTTGATCAAGTGTTTTAGAAGCAACATTTTCGCTCTGGAAGGTGTTAAAGAGGTGTTAGAAGAAAGCCAATACGCCAATCTTCCATACATGACAAAAGTAGTAAATGGTGCCGTTCAGATAGTGAGCAGGCAAATGTTTTCTCTAAGCATCTTTCAGAGAGTTTGAAGCCGCATAATATGGCAGGTACAGAGGATGGAATCCTTTATTTTAGCGGAGGTCATATCGATCATAAAAACACTTAACAATTAAAAAGCACTAGGCTACGAAAGGGTGTGCATTAAAACGCTACCTACGGGTGCTCTTCTCTTTTTAGTCTCAACAAAATAATGAGAGTACAATACTTCTAGATATCTTGGAAGTTTGTTATGATCACGATGATGTACAAACTTGGTAAGTGGGAAAATGACCCAGACTCATTTCAGCCGATCAGTTTCCAACCCTCATTATCGAAGGTTTGGAAATGACTTATCGTTGCCCGACAAGTGGACATCGTGAAACCTAAGGGGTTATATCTGAATCACCAATTTGGATTTCATGCAGCACATAGCACTACAGAGCATCTCCACAGAGTAGTAAACAACATTCTTAAAGCATATGGTGAAAAGTATTCATCATTGTGCAGCAAGCCTTCAACCGTGTCTAACGTACTGGGTTGCTGGCTAAAATCGAACGTGTACTAGCAGCTTTACACTTTATTCTACTTGACTTCTAACTAGTCGGAACACAATTTTATGTTACGGTACGCTCAAGCAATGCAATTTCTCGCAGGTGTCACCCAAGGCAGTTTGATTAGCCCCTTTCTTTATAACGTATGCACAGATGACATTCCTATCAATGATGCCTAACGCCATTGGCGTAACTCCATCGAAGATGTTAATCGCAACATACGCAGATGATATAGATGTCTTCGATAGTTTAGGATGTGACCAAGAAGCGGCAGAAGGTATGCAAGAGTACCTGCATGACCTAGAGGAATGGTCTAGAAGGTGCCACATTTGCACAATCAGTGCTAATTGCAAAAACTAAGAATAGGCACCATAATTTCACTAAAGACCCTTTTCCTCAGGCTAACAAGGCGAAGTACTCTGGACTTTTACTTGACGAAGGGTCACTTTTAAAGAACACATTGAACACTTTTAAAGAACACATTGAGACAAGAACATAAGAAGACGAGGCTATTTAACTATCGAAGCATTCTCGTGACTTATCAATAAACGATCTGCGAATTTCATCATTCAATTTGTGTTTAGCAGCCAAAGACGACTGAAAATTGGGTATCATATCGCAAAAAATATTTAATACTCTAAATCAGGGTGACGAACCGGTCGATCGCGACTATTAGTCCAGTATTTATATTTTTTGCCTTGTCACAATCAACTGCACTATTAATCGCGATCGACCGGTTGGCCACCCTGATGTAAATATTTGTTGCGACATAAGAAAACGAAAAGCGTGATCAACAACGAATTAAAGGAAATTAATAGGTAATATGTTTCATCGCTATCAAACCCTCTTCGAAACATTAAATATTCAAATTTGAAGGCTTTAACTTTTATAGTCTACAAGCCAGATAGACGTACATAACTATATCGACTTGTCTATATGTTTGGCCCCACCTCTTTCAGTCATCCGATTTGAATACAAATAGAATATTTTATTACAATTTAATTAGTATTAACAACAACAAAAAAGTTCTTATAAACAAAAACGCATGAAAGTGGAACATATTTGTACATAGTTGTAGACCTAAATGGAATATTTTAAAAGGAATACAAGTAAGAAGGAATATGAAAAACTGAATTTCCTATCTGAAAGCTCTATGCCTTATACTATTCAAATTCAGGATATTTATAAGGACTATATTGAGTCTATATTGTTTAGTCTTTTCATGCTAATCAGAATATATTTATTAGATCTATCTCACCTCCTTCCGCTTGAACAAACCATTTACCATCAAAACTCTTCAAAACGAATATTATATCAAACTAATAATACTCACTTCTAAATACGCATATAAAGGGTATACAAATGGGAGAATACTGAAGTCAAAGTTGCTACAGAAACTGAATTTATTACTAAGAAGCACGTTCCTTGGCTTCACTAGAAATAAAAAGTAAGCAAAAAGAGTAACTTAACAGAAAATAAAAAGACAAAGCAATAAACAAAACAAAAAATTGCGCATAATAAAATGCGAGCAAAAATAAAAGAACAAAATGCTAAACGAGAACTATTGACCGCCTAAGAAGCATGAACGAGCATAAGATACTTTTTTGTTTTTTTTTTTTTTTTAAGCCTATAATAGATACTCGAAAAGATACTCGTCAGTCAGTCACTTATTCACTTTTTTATTCACTTACTTGACTCGCTTGCACACACACAGCACTTGCTATGCGATACAAATTATAATGGAAATTGATGAAGTTTTATGCAATAAGTGTATCCGACGGCATTTTACAAAAACAACAACTATGAACCTTAATATATAATACCCGTGGAACGTGCACAGCATAGTTTGTGAAAAGACTTTGCAAATAATTTATGAAAAGTTAAATGTGAACAGAAATAAAAATGAAAAAAAAAAAAAAATAATCCCAATGAAAGAACTTTCAAGCTGAAAGTTGTGCAAAATATGCCTCTAGGGAGTATAAGTTGAGTAGTGATTGCCAGTCTGCCGTACTGTCTGTCGGTCTATTGGAAAAAAAGGCGTTTAGCATTGCTAATATAATCGATAAGCCGCCGCGTAGCGTGCATGGGCGGCGTTGAATGCGGCAAACATATGCTGCCAAATATATTACTAATGCCGACGTTAAAAAAAAAAAGACAAAAAAAAAACAGTGTATTTCAGATACAACTGCATCAAATTGATGCGAAAAATCACTGCCAACACAATAAAACAGCAATGCAGGAAGTCAAATTGTTGTTGTATGAAGCAAGTGTTTATATTGAGCATCCTTTGTGATCAACACATATTCGTATTTAGCAGGACACAGACACGCAAAAAAACGAATGGTTGAAAATGTTTTTGGTGGAGCCGAAATCTGTGTAGCCTTTTATATGTTTTTTTTTTTTTTTTTTTGGAAACTTTGAAGTCTTTAGTTAGTGGAAGTATTTCTGAACAGATTTTTAGACCTGAGCACGCATCCGGGCTCTAAAACTTCCCATTACCTTACGCTTCCAAGAAAATAGGAGTTAAAACCCGTAAAACCTGACGTGCTACAAACTTAACTGATATCAGAAATGGAAGGCTCAACTTATACCCTTTAAAAAGACCCCTATGACGAGTGTTTATATCTAGGGGTATAAGAAGAAAATTTTTACAAAACATAAAAATTTAAAATTAAAAACATTTTAATAAAACATCATACTTAGGGATGATGATTGAATTCTTCGTTTTGAATTTTTGAAATCTAAATTTTAATTCGTAATCAGCGACACCCAAAATCCCTAAGTACAATCTATCTATCTATCTATGTATAATGATTTTTTGAAAAAAAATGGATCCATGAATGAATCAGCGATTCCGAAAACCCCTAAGTATGAAGTTTTACTGGAGTGTACCAAATTTAAATTTTTTTTGTATACATTTTTTAAGAAATTTTGGTTTTTGCACACAACACACCTCTGGTATAAGGGTGCTTAAAGGCATGGTTCAGCTTTTAATTTCTGATATCAGCAAAGTTTGTGCCATGTCAAGATTTAGCTGTATAATGTTTAAAAAATTACAAAAAAATGGTTTTCTCAGGGGTTTCAAACCATATTTTCGTGATGAGAAGTTTCAGAAAAACCATGTCCCATTTTATTCGCAAAACCCATGCAGTGCAGTGTAATTTATTGAAAGACAAAATTAATCACATTCAACAGCAAATTTGAATTCTACAGCTTGCGTCGTGGAAATGATTCTCAAATGCCAAAAGTTCTCCAACACTAACAAATGCTAATAATGAAGCAGTTCAAGATAGGAAGAACGTGGGTCTGTTTCTTTTCATTTATTCTAGTGTAAGTGTGAATGTTTTGACTATCGCAGTATCTACCCATTGCCAGCGAACGTTCCATTATATTCAGTATAAGTCTGGCCCCAAAAAGAGCGTCTGCTCGCGTTCTCCATCTTGAACTTGGAACACGCGTCACCTAAAGATAGGTGACATTGGTTTAGGCGCAAAATTTCGATTCTTGCAGTCCTTTCTTGCTCTCTTTAATACCTTTCCAGTTACTGGTTATATAGTATATAAAAATGTTACAGTTTGTGTAAGTTGGGTCACTCATTATATGTAGGTTTGGCCACCATGTTTTTGACATTTGCGCTTTACTCAGACTCTATGTTTCGAAACGTATGCAAGAAGTAGAAGTGGAGGCAGACCCAACATCGAAATCGAGTGAATATCGCCATGTCCGTCTGTCCGTCTATATGAACAATGAGACCTCTGAGGCTATAAGAGATAAAACCGCAAAGTTTGAAATTTTTGACTGTTCTTTTTTTAGGCATATAAAGTGTCTGTCTATAGTTCATTTTGTCTACATTTTGAGAAGGTTTTTCAGATGGTTAAGGCTAAGGACAACAAATTTTTCAGATTTAAGATTTTATAAAAAGTTTTCTTCAGATCATATCTCTCTAATGGCATAAACTTAACTTCTAGTAGACTTATAAATACCACCAAGACAAAAAAATGCTTAATGACATCCATGGTTTTTAATTCCCAAAATCTTCTTTATTGTGTTACAAACTTAACAGCAAAACTGCTTTTACGCATTTACTCACTATTTGCGAAGGGTATTGAAATCCAGCAAAAACAAAAAGCCTAAAAAAATTTGCAACATGCTTTTGTACTGCATGCAACAACGATGGTGATGTCTAAAGCAACAACAACAACAACAGCAGGGACTCACCCCAAAGGCGCAAAGGATTATTGCAGGCATTGGAGGATTGCATGAGGATAACGATGTTGCTTGCCTTTGGCTGATTTTTTTTCTCTTTATTTTGTGTATTTCTTGCTCGTCGGCGTTGTCCATAAATGAAAAATTGCAAAATAAGTGAACCCTTTTTTTGTGTTGCAACAACGAACGATTGTTATTGCTGCTCCTGCTGCTGCCGCTGCTGCTGTCATCATTGTTGTTTTTGTTGCTGTTGTGCGGTTGCTGTTGTTAAGTTGCTATACATATGCGGCCCATTTGAATTATTAATCAATGCTGTGAACTTTGAGTTTGGATTTGCAAGTGCAACAGCAGCAGCAGCAGCAGTCTGGCGGGCATTGTTCTTGTTCGTTTGGTCGGTCGGTCCGTCGGTCTATATTTACATATTTAATACAATATATTATGGAGACAATGTTTGCGTGTGAAACCATGTAATATTATCCATTATTCTCGTATGTGAACAACTGACTGTTGTAGCCGAGTTAGTACGTAATCGTGTGTAAGATTTTTTTTTCTTTTTTGCTTACAAAATATTTTAGTGCAATATTTATTTAATTCAATTTCAAGTAAATCAAAAATATATTTTCTTCTTTTTTTTTTTTATTTAGCTTGTGAAACTTAAAAAAATGTATGTGAAAGAAAAATTAAAAAAAAAGAAAGAAAAAAAAAACCCGATTGTTTGAGAGATATCGAATTTTAAATGATTTTTTCATACTCTTCAGTTGACAAATTAACTGAAAATAAAAAATACAAGAAAAATGGTAAGCTTTGGTTGATGCCAAAGCAGAAAAACGTTTTGCTCGGCGACGATGGATTTTATTTGTTTTTAAAATTAGAAATGGTTTCTTTCATTTATTAATCATGAACATCTACATATATATATATATATCAAACCCAGTCCGACTCATTGATTGATTGACTGACTCACTCATCAACACCTAGGCCAAACGGATAATGGATATGTTTTATGTTAAGTATACTCAGGCTATTTTTTGGGAAACTCTATGGAGAAAATTAGTTGGTCATTCTTCATGGTTCATCAACTCATTTTTGAATTTAATTTTTATATTTTAAATAATAAAAAGGAAAACACGTATTTTGCGGCTTTGAGAAATTTCACCGCTAATGGGTAAGAATCAGTGGTTCATCCGATACATTTTTAATTCGGCTTTTATGCCTACTGGGTACTCCACAACAACGTGCCTTCAACTTTACCTGATAATAATGTGAATGAATAATACATGAATTGATCGTCTCAACCACTTCGAGTTGTATGCGTTAGTTGAGAAGTTCCAGATCAACGCGGATTACTGCCCGGTAAAACTTAAAGAACAACAACAACAAATGACAAATGACGTACACGACAAGATTAGGCATCAAGTGGCAAACTCATAAATCACTTGACCATGTACTGACACCAGTGAATAGCCTTCGTATACTATATACGACACCTGATGGTTCTGTGATCAATCTAAAAGGAATACGCAACGATCGCTAAAATGGAGCCAACTTCCAGAACGGTAAAACCGAAGCGCACATATAAAGATATTATGGATAGGGTTAGGAAATGGGCCGTTCATTGCGATGGAAGTGGTGAACCAGTGTTATTCATCGAGCAAATGAAGTTAAGCGAGACTTACGGACTAGCATCGCCAAAACTATGCCAGAATTACTCACAAGAGTCAGTATGGAACTTCCTAGTTAACGGAAGACCACGTTAGAAAAAATATAGTGTACAAACATTGTCCAATGGAAAACCCATATTCTTAATGAAATCGCCGAATTTTCACGAAAGGTCTTGGAAAATGTTTTAAAAATGCCAGAATACTTGAAGCAGTAAGTAATGTAAGCCGTTATTTGACAGGCGTTATATTTCCGGTTTAGGTCAATAAAATTTCTCATTTCTACACTTAAAAAAAAAACAAGAAAATTACAGTCGGGCCCTGTACCAGCACATGACGCCGCTCGAATTAACAAAATTGCTCATAAAATCGTCATTTATTGCCCGGATTTGATGAAATTTTTGGAATTTTGACTTAGAGGGACGTTATCTCTATACTGACATAATTTTTTTCGTGCCGCAGAAATATTTAGTTTTGAGGGTGATTTTATGGCAAGGGGCCGATGATTTTATGGTCCAAAATTTTAAAATAAACTCGTAAGATTCCGTCAAAAAAGTCCAATGCAAAATGAACGAAGTCTCTATCTATTACCGAGATCCTTTCGTTCATACGGACGGACAGACGGATAAGGCTATATCAACTCCAATATCGCTGCTTAACATAATAAGGGGGTAACTTTGGGGGGTCTCCGACCATTATTTCTGATATGAAAAATAAAATTTTTACTGCTTAGAGAGGGGTACGTTCATTGAGTACTGCAGAAGGAATGAGAGAGTATAAACACTGAAAGCTGTATCCATTATATGTGCGTAGTTCTCGTTGTTGATAGTGAGACAGACGGACATGTCTATATCGAAATGACTTTTTGTAGGGAGTAACCTCTTTTAGTGGTTCGATTTATACCCTAATAGAATATTTTATTAGGATTGATGCAAAATATACCAAATTCTTGTTGAAATAATAGAAACTTTATATTTGTTTCGTACACCAACCCCGAAAGGTGCGACAGGTTTGTATGGGATCTATCCTTTCTAGTGGTCCGAGATGAACCTAAGTGGAATAAAATGTTCTGATCGCACCGATGGCGATCAGAACATTTTACGTAAGTAAAAAACCATTGCAAAGGATTCGTGAAAGAAGAACCAATATTCTTAATGAAACCCGTGCCATGCCAACTGGACTACGTTGAAAGTACATGGAAAATGTATTGGATAGAGTGGTCATGTACACTTAAAAAAATTAACAATATAAAATAGTCTAAATTTAATATGAGTTTAATATACAGATCGTTATGAATGTTAAGAATATTTCTACCTTTAAATCAATAAGAAAAATTTACGGGTTTACGATGAATACCCCATATAAACCCGTTTTCGATTGTCGATATCGATTGAAAGGGATAGATAGCTAACAATCTTTATTGGATGCGACGGTTCATTGAAAATTATATTAAAATAAAGACGTCTTCCATTAGAACCATTTGTAATTACTAAAATAAGATACTTGCATTAATTTTTATGTGAAACATTGTATCAAAGTCAAGAAATTATTGCATTATGTCTTTACCAATTTTTTTTTATTTATATAGATTTCGGTACCTTAAATGCAGCGCTGGTGGATAATGAATAAATTTCTGAGGCTCAAAGATATAGTTTCCAAGGTAAAATTGCCTACTATATCGAATTAAGATGAGAATATTAGAAGTTAGTCAGGAAGTTTTCGAGAAAAATCACTACTTATTTACAAAACGAAGGGGCTTTTTCGCAAGTATTATACTTATATATTTTTTTTTTTTACAGCAAACATTAAATTTAATTTTACCTCCATAACTTCACACGATAACTATTACGAAAGTAATTATACTATTGACTTCACTTCACTTGAATATTTCCTCATAGGTCATCAACATATCAAAAAAAATCACAACACCCAATACCAATGGAGTTCTCTGCTACAATTATTGTTTTTTTATTTATTACTCATGTCGAAAATTTATCGACTGTACTAATTTATGTTCCTCCGGTGCCGAAACCTTCTCACAGAATATTTAAGTCCTTGATATTTTAATCCAATTAAATCTTTTTCAGAAGATCTATACTAAAAATTTAAAATAATATCGGCGCCAGTTTTTGTGCACAATATTAGGTTAATAAATGCCAAAAGTAAGCTTAATACTTGTACTTACCATATAAACAAAAGCTTTATGAGCAACATCTTTAATAAATATCTTCAATGAATTGCCACAAAATAACAACTTTTATAAAATATCACAACTTAATAACACATTTAAATAGAATTAATTTAAATTCAATAAAAGTTTCGAAAGTCTGAGACGTGCAGCTATAATGTGCTATGCAGTCCTTAGGCAGTCAGAAACAAAGTTTTAAAACGTCAAAAAACGAGAAGAAAGGATCCTAAAGTTTTATTTCAAACACGTACAAACGTTTTTTGTGGAACAAATTACTTTTAAACGATTTTTTCTTCTCTTATTTTTAATGAATAATTCACTCAAGCACACACACACACACACACAATAATCTTCTGTACGCGAATTTGTAACGGATTTAAACTAAGTAAATTACAGTTCTTGGCCAAATATCAAAGTCAATGAATTTCCAGTTAGCCGTGTTTTTGTTGCTCTTGACCACATAGAATATCAGCTGTCGCGACGAAATCAATTCGGAGATATCTTGTGGCACTCTATAAGCGTTAAGAGTTGCACATCCGTATGCGATAAAATTTGAAGACTGAATGGGCTTGCAACACTGAGCGATGGTTTATTTTACGTTTGTTGCCGAAACGAAGTTTAGGCTTCGTCGTGTACAATACACGAATGCACGTTTGTGTGTTGCCGAAGTGGAGAAAGATGGAGAGAATGCGTTGCAAGTGGAGATGTTACTCTGTGCTTGTGTGTGTGTGTGTGTGTTTGTTTGTTGGCTTGTTGGTGGCTACGGCGCTCCCATTACAACAACAACACTTCCACCTGCGGCAGCTTCTGGTGAATGCGATTCTCATTTTGCCGGTATGCAAAAGACAAGTACAACAACAAAATGAACACCAAAAACAAAATCAACAATAACTACAATAGCGCCAAGAACAAAGTAAAAACAAAACAAGAAACAAGTAAGATATATTAGCTTGGGTTCAACGAAATGTTGAATACACTTTACACTAGATATAAAACTGATATATATGTAGATGAATCCTTCAAAGGAGACTACCATATCAAATTTTACAAGATAAAACCAAACAACCAATCAGATTTTTATGGAAACTAATACAAAAAGTTGTAGTTTTCGCTTCAAAAAAAAAAAAAAACAAAAAAATTATAGTCGGGCGTAACCGACTTTAAGAGGCCTTGTACCAGTAAAGCTCACCTAACAAACACATTAAATGTTTCCCTAGCTTATGACCATGCAGTGCAAAAACAAAAAGGGAGAAAAATAATAAGAAAAAATGGTACTAACGAAAAGAATTTTGCTGCTCCCAAATCTCACGCCACGAAGAAGTGCCTTATAAAACATTTTTCTATGTATGCAAAGAAAAGGGAGGATGGAAGTATCATAGGTCGTACAAATTAAATTGCTTATAAAATCATTCGTCATTTATTATCCGAGTCTGATGAAGTTTTGTGTATTTAGTTTTTGTGGTGAAAATATTTTTAAACTTGAGGGGGATTTTTATAGAGAAGTTTTCTATTTACTCGTTACAAACTCTATAACAAACTGATCATACCACGTCCTACATACTATATACGAATGGTATAATAACAAAAACATTAACAACAAAAGTCACGCTTATCAAGTGTGACGTCGTCGTCTAGCAGACTTCAACGACGACGCCGACTTTGACGCTGGGCGAAGTTGTTGCTTCATTCTTTGACTTCATTTTGTTTTCTATGCACATTCATATGTATGTACAAATATTTAGGAGACCCTCGTGCACTCTCCTCACTCTTTTAATGTCAGCACGTACAGTCTGTAGTTTATGCCAAGTCTTGACCATGGCAGCAGCGATTACGTTTAACCAGAATATTTATAAAAGATGAAGTACCGCCATACATAAGTAGAAGATGTCGAAATAGGTTTAATCATGCAAGCTGTAATATGAGCTCATTATGCATACATTAAAGTGGAACATACTTCACCATTTTAACAAAAAATTTAACATTTTGGAATAAAATTTCGGTGAAACCAAATTCGTATAACGATATCTCCTCGATCGATATGCCTAGCAACAATATATGTATTTAATATTTTTTGAAGAACGCTGCAATCTATAGTTCAGCTAATTTTAAAAATTTCTGAAGAAGTAACTCTAACTGGAGTTGTTTGTCAGCAATAAAGCATATAAATATTAAAATTAGTTTAGATAAAAGCTACAAGCACGAACGTACATGTATATAGACAGCCAAGGGGTCCTCTTAGAGCGGAAGTTCTCTCCACTTTCTAATTGAGTTTATTGGTCGATGGCCTACTGAGTAAAAATGTTAGGGTGACGCGGATTATTTATTTATTATACCTAATCGGCAGTTTGAAGAGTTAGTAAGAAAACTACCTTCAAATTTAATGCGCAATGTTGCACAGGGCTATAGTGACACATGCTGAACGGTGCAGACAGATCGTTTAGAAAATAATGATCAGCAGCACCGCATTTGTCATGAGCTGCAGATGGATGATAAGCAGGGAATGGGTTCGGGTTCGAGTTTCCTAGTAGCCGAATTCCGCATCGACGAATTATGTCAATATGGTTGCGTTGCGCGGAACATGCACGCATTGAGCAAATGCCAAATTGGGGTTTGCAGGTCCAATATTTATTTCTGCATCCAGCGCATAGTGCCCAGTGGTTTTGTTCTGCCATCGAGCATTGAGATTATCAGGTTGATAATGCTGGCGACCTGTTCCTTAGTTATTTTTTGGACTCCTCTAACAACTTTGTCTCTAAGTGGTTTAGTTGAAGGTTGGATATTAACAATGACTTAGTGACGTACGTTTTGAATTTTTGGTAGGCTTCAAAGTCTTTGTAGTTGGCCAGGTGGTCGAGCCCGCAGTTAGCGCATGTAGCTTTAACAGTAGACGGTCTTACATAGTCCTCAGAACTGTGTTCTTCTCCACAGGTAACGCAGAATGGTGTTTGATGACAGTATTTGGCAGCGGTGACACTTGACATCATCTGTTTTTGTTCTTGCTTCCTCGATATGGATACGTTGCTCATTGAGACATTTAATTTTCTTTATCACTTTTGTTTTCCGCTGGAGAAAGATTTAATTTTATTCGTTTTTGGTGAAGCGGCGGGTGATAGGGCAGTGGATGTGTCTTGTCTCGTATCATACCTTTCCTAACTCAGTTTTTACTAGGCTTTCAGTAGTAGAGTGGTGGAGACCCTTTAACATTATTATCGCTTAGTCGCTAGAGAGTATTTTAAGTCATAAATTTGATCTTGAGATGCAAATCGAAATATAAAGGTAATTTGAATATTAGTAGGAACAACATTGCTGACCCAAAAGGATCAGTGTCAGTCTTCAGTGCTCTATCTTGAACTCTCTGCATGCATTGCCATCGAGAAGAAGAAATCCTGACGAGAATTACATAATTTAAAACTGATCTTCTTATAGCTTTATAGGTAGTAATTATAGTCTTCTTCTTCTGTTTATGAAAGATATTCTAGCTAAAGCTTTCAGCACTTTGTCTCACGTCTTGAACCGATTATTTTGCAATGTGTATAGGAGGTACTGAATTAGTGGCTATTATTAGTAGATAGGTGCTAATGGTCCTAACCACGCTGGACTATTACAAAAAAAAAGCCTCAGCAAACTCCTTCGCGATAAACTGATTACGTCCATAGTCTTATATAAGGTTATGTAGCCATTAAAGGAAAATGTTTTGGTATAGAGAAATTTTGTTAATTTAAATCAACGATTGCCAGCGATAGTCCCCGGTGGACTACTTTATTCCAGCATTAGACTAATACGCTTCTAAAAGATAGGATGTGATGCAACCACCATTGCTGATAATCTCTTCCTAACAGCCTCAAAATCTTCTAGACAATAGCCGAGAATTCTTTGGCACATGTGGCTTGTCAATTAAATCCTCAAAATGCTGCACAATTGTCATCAAAGGGCAAGGGTCCAAGATCCAAGCGAAGAGTAATTGACAATAAATCATTCAAATTAGGTTCCAATAGAATACCACATCTGAAACTTAAATTCGAAGAGAATTTATTTTTATTGGCGAAAGCCACAACAAAGGCTTTATGCCTTACGAACTGTGCGTATGCCGCAGTTCTTTCCCGTGTAGCCTAAAGGAATTTAGAACTTTACGCAATGCCCTCCGTTTAATGCTTCCGAATGACACTCCTAAGGTATTCATTCTGATTTTCAACGGAATTGTCTGCAAAGCCTAAGACTAATTTCGAGGTAGAATGTAGAGTAGATAACTTCCTAAATTAAGAGTTCTTGAAGAGTTCTACATCATACATCTTTTGATGGTTGTGCTCTCATTGACTCTCTACAAGTCAAACAGGCGCATAGATTGGTTTCGGATCCAACAGCATTGCTGACGGGCCGGTGCTTCATCAATTGCATTAGACTTCAGCTTAATGCCCTTTCATCAAATGCTCCAATGATGTTTCAGAACGTTTGGCTAGGAGTTGGATGCGGATAACATTTCCGAAGTCATCTTTTCAAAAACTTGAATCGCTAATAAACTAAATCAAATGAAAATATTCTTGTTCAGAATACTGGCTGCAAATTTAAACAAATTCGTATCAGAATTTCTAAACTTTTAAATTTAACCAAAACTGATATGCAAATCAACAAGTTCAACAACTCTTAACCACGATGATCTCATGCTAATAAATCTCAAGCGGAACTTCATTGCTGTAATCCCGATGCAAAGCGTATGATGTGTGCAATTTTGCAGTAAACGCCCTCAGGGGTGGCAGCATTTAAGCAAGATTTATGCAGACATTCCGAACCACATATGCACCCTATTCAAACCAGCAGCTGTGCCAGAATAATTTACCACAAAGTGTAGAGAGTTAAAATTGAAAGAAAAAAAAAAAGAACCTTTTTTAATAATGAGCAAACAAAATGCCGCTGATGTAACAAACAAAAAGGATGAAGTCAGAGGTAGATGTTGCAAGAGGAAACTGCCAATTGGAAGTGTGCATGCCTAGGTCGGCTGTCAACCAGTTGTGCAGCAGCGGAGGCAGTAGTAGGAGTAACAGTAGAAGGAGTCGTGCAACTGGCATATTTGGACATTACCCAATTCAAAAAATGCCAATTGGAATGCAATGTGAGACACATGCAGAACATAAGTTAGGTAGTTGGTTAGGCGTGTGCGTTTCGGGGGCATACGCCGGTCCACTTCAGTGCAACAAAGAGCAAATATATTCGTGGTTGTTGTTGTTGTTGTTGTTATTGAAGTGCTGTTCTTTGTTGGTTTATGTTAACCGTTGCTGTCAGGTTAGTAGATTGCACCGTAACAATGATAATGTCAGTTCGCATAGATCGTATACAGAACATACTCGAAACGTATCTCACGCGTTCAGTTGAGCTGAGCTGAGTTGAGTTGAGTGTTTGTGTGTTTTATTGGCACATAAAAGCCGAAACGAGTTGCAAACAACAATACTATGTGTGTGTGTGTGTGTGTGTGTTTGTACTTGAATGTTGCAGCAATCAGCAATCAAAAGTTCAAATTCGTTTACAGCAGCCGTGTGTACTACTAGGCAACAAAGCGTTAAGCCTGTTGGTTTCCTGCTGCATGGCATTCTCTAACTGTGCATTCCTCTGGCTGATTATGTTCAAATTGGATGTCTATTATAATGCAGCACATAGATACATAAACATACCTTCTTCTCATGCATCTATCTATCTATATATGTATATATAGTATATCTGTTCATCTGTCCGTCTGTCTCGCTGTCGTTGCTGCTAAATTTGGGCTAAGTGGCATGTTGGCCAGTTTTTAATGAAATGCCAGCTTTGCCAATGTAGCGCAACCGAAAATAGCAAAATTCCGATCGATTTTTTTCTTCTATTTGTTATTTTTGAAGTTTTCTAGGCCGCCATTGTCTTTGTTTTTAGTTGGTTTTTTGTTTGCTCCGCAAGACATGCATGATCTACAATGAAAATTCTAACGCATCATGCGAACGTACTGCGTCTATAGTCGTATATAATGCTTTCGACCATCCACAAAAACCACATGCAAGACAATGTTTTACGAGGTTGGATAAGTAAGTTATAGAACTTGGATCGAATAAAAAAAGAATATTGTTTCCAATAATACAAAAAAACTTAGGTTTAAAAGATGAAGAACAGTTACAAAACATGAGGGGAAGAAATTCAGAAAATACGATGTCAAAATCGTGCTTCGCAATTTCAACGCCAAGATTAGGAAGGAAGGAATCTTTGGCCCAACCGTTGGAAAAATTAGCCTTAACGACACTACCTCCAATAATGGAGAGAGGCTAATCGATTTCGCCGCAGGTCGGAACATGGTAGTTAGTAATACCAGATTTCAACACTTTAACATCCACAAGGCTACATGGCTGCGTCCAGATTAAATAACACGCAACCAAATTGTTCATGTTTTGGTTCACGGAAGGCACGCATCAAGCGTGTTGGACGTGCGAACATTAGAAGGACCCAACATTGACTCGGACCACTATCATGTCGCAGCCAAAGTACGGACTAAGCTCAGCGTAGTCTCAACATGCAACGAAAGCTAGACGTCGGCAAGCTGCAATCAGAGCAGACCGCCGCAGCCTTCTCAAACACACTTTTCCGACTGCTTCAGGAAACCTCTCAGTCTTCTCAAGATATATGTGAGCAGTGGAAACATATCACCCGCTCCATGAATAGAGCTGCTAAGGATGTCATTGGTTATACAAAACCTGTGAAGAATTATTGGTCTGACGGGAAGTGTCGCAATGCTACTGCAGTGAAGAACGTTTCCTATCAGCGAACTCTGCAGTCGGGAGCAACGCGAGCTGTTAGAGAGCGATATCGAGAGAAACGGAGAGAGGAGAAACGCCATTTCAGACGCAAGAAAAATGAACAAGAAAGGCGGGAGTTTGAGGATGTTGAGATGTTATGTGACAGAAATGAAGTTCGAAAATGTTATCAAAAGGTCAAGCTTCTGACTGAAGGTTTTCAACCCGGAGTAACTTTCTGTAAGGTGGAAAATGGAAAACTGGCTACTGATGAACAGGATTCACTGAGATTATGGCGGAATCATTTTTCTCACCTACTCGGAGGCGATGAGGCACACAATTCCGCCGATAGAGAAATGACACCGGAACCATTAGATAATGATGACACTATTGTAGAACCACCGGACTATAACGAGGTCAATTCAGTTATTAATATGCTGAAAAATAACAAAGAGCGGCAGGCTCTGATAGGCTGCCAGCTGAGTTATTCAAGACTGCGAAGAGTTAGGGGTATGCACGAACTTTAATGTAACATATGGTTCAATGAACGCATACCCAATGACTGGAATCTCAGTGTTCTTTGTCTTAGCTTTTAGAAAGGAGACTCCGCTCTTTGCGTCAACTACCACGGTATAAGTCTCGTTTCCATCGGATAAAAATTGTATACGGGTTCACTGAAAAAACAATATCTGTGTGGCTTTAGTCCAAAAAAAGTCTATCAGTGACCAATCCAGAAAAAGTCCCATGAGTTTAACAAACAGGGTAGGAAAAACCTTATTGATTACAAGAGAGAGGTTTATTCTCAATCTTCTAAGTACATATTGGACTTGTCGGGCATCGGTACAAAGGAACGGCGAGTCAACAAGGCGTTCTCAGAGATTTAAAAACAGTCTCGACTCATGGATCTAGCGGTGAATGAGGACAAAACGAAGTACTTCATATCTTCTCACCTTTGATGATGGCGATTTTCAACTTTAATGTTGGAGATCAGGCGAAGAACAACGCTTGCAAATAGTTGCTATTTTGGACTGAGTAAACAAATTAGAAGTAAACTTCTCTCTCGAAAGACTAAAATCAAGATCTACAAAACCGTGTTTGAGTCAGATGAAACGGCGTTGAAAGTATTTGAGAGAAAAATTCTCCGCTGGATTTCTAATGAAATGAATCGTGCATAGCTGAGACAGATGCCTATTTCGAATGTGTTGATATATCATATGTAAATTGAAAATTATCTTATCGATAACTTATCAACACACCCTCGTACATCGTACACTATTTATTAGCTGCCAGTCCATTATTCATTTTCATTGGGCGTTGCGGCTTCGTTGACTCATATTTTTCCACAGTTTTCGCTGCAGTGACATTTTGAATTTCCTTTGCAATTATTTCTTTAATAATTCATGCTCATTTTTGTGGCATCCATCCATTGGCATGCCACAAGAAAGCAGTCAACTTTCACCTTTCAACAATAGCGTTTGCTGCTGCTCCTGGCGAGTGTGTCTGGAAACTCCTAGCAAAGGAAAAAAAAAAATGGTATTACGAGTTAAATGAAAACCACACGGACTCTGCTAAAAGAAAGTCGAGTAAAAAATACACGAACAATAGCAAACAAATTGCAGACATGAGTAAGTCAGACATCGTCGCACACCAAATACAACAACAAGAAATAATGGCGGCACTTCCTTCCGTTTTACGTAAATTGTGATTGAGACGAGTTGACAGCCATTGCTAGTTGCTTAGAGTGGAAAACATTTTCAGAATACAACAACGAAATGTGCACAAATTGGTAACCGAAAAAAAAAAAAATAAATAAAACTTTTATGCGGTGCCATTGTTTAAGATTTTTTTTTATAAAACTGAACTCACATCCTGTAGTATTTTGATGTATGTTCTTTGATGAGGGATTGCTATAAATTTTTTATATTTGACTATGTTTTAAAATAAAGAATATGAAGCTTAGAAGTAGTGAGAGTGCTTTAAGCGCTGGTGACAGGTGACAAGATACAGTTTTATAATTGGAGATATAATGGTGAGAAGATTATCTACACATAATTCTGAACTGTCTGACTTTGATTAGCCTAGAGCACCAAAAATGCCCCTGGCTGAGACTGCTTAGTTCGCTAAATTGAGGTCCGTTAAATTCAAATATGACAACTAATCTAATTTTCGTTGGACCCAAGTTCTCAAGCGAATCAATGTGTGCAATCAGTCAGCATCTACATCATTGTGTGGGTAGTGTGAACAATTCATGTTCATGGACAGCTTTTATGATACAAAATATGAATATAAAATATTATTGTACACATTTCCAATTTATAACAATGACCTAAAATGAAGCCTCATGAACAAATGAGTGAAGAGAACCATAAAAACCCAACAAGTACTAATAATATTCTAGTAGACGACCCAAAATACACCACACGAATCACTAAAAAAAACAATAAAACTAAACAAAAGATTGGCAAAAGTGCAGCCTACTCGAACAATCATTTCTTCTGTATATTTCCACACGAAAGAATTGAAGATAATCACGAAGTTCTTGCTGAATCTAACAAGCAGCTGCCAATGATTAATGTCAATAAAGTGCAAATGCAGCGAGAAAACATAAAATCATCAACAGATTACTAGCCTAGCGCAGCCTGGCTAGTCAGCACCAATAACCAGCTAAGCATTCAGTCATTCAGTTAGTCAGTCAGTCAGACAGAGAACGCAAACATGTTACTAACTGAGCAAACTGAAAGTAGGAAGTACCCAGCATAAAACTACCTAACTTATGTAGGTTTTGAACCCAACCAACCAACAAAACGACTTGCTGACCCAAGTGCGCATGCGCAAATGAGGACAACAGCATCAACAACGCAGAGCGAGCAGCTTTGCCTAACGAACTAAACTTACATTGTAGAATGTTCCAATAGAATGGAGCAAAACGCGCTACCCCGTCCTAATTCAGCACTACAGCTGGCCACGTTACCTCGAAATATGTGTGGGAGCAACAGTTCAAGCGAAGTCAATCATGCTTAAATTATTAAATCCCGATTGAAAGCTTTAAAGCAGAAAATCAAAATTCATTTATGCTGACGAGTCCAGTTGATGTCGATCGAGCAAATTGAATTGCCACTGGTACTACGGCCAGCTCTAATGAGCAAAAGTTAATGCCAAATCATTCAGATTTTTCTATCAATTGGAGTTTTATGTAGCGTAAGCGTTAAGCTAGGAACAGAATAGCCACACTGTTAAAAAAAAAAGTGACATTCAGTTTGAAATGACATTGAAAAAAAGGACTTAAATTTTCTGCGTCTTACACTCATTGTACAGTGAAAATCAGAGATTTATAAAATTTGCAGAATAATGTAAAGCTTATTCATCAGAAAAGACTCAAAAAGTTGCACATGGAACATTTAATAGAGCTTATCCTGTAGCTCCGACTACTACAATGAGAAGACTTAAGTGTCGAGCTGCTAGTTACAAAGCGTTCAATGAACGGAGACAGTCAACTCATATTTCAAACTCTTCAGAGCATCGTAGTGCCTTACCGAAAATGGTAATACCGGCTTCAATATGCTTTTTGGCCAACACTAAAACAACGAATTTTTGTAGTAGCTTTCGACATTGAACAGTCGTCCTGTGAATGCTCTTCTTTTACTCGCGATGTAATTCATTGGGGTACTAAGAGTACAATACCTTCCTATTGTATGGATGTTCGACTTGCAAGGTTTGCGAGAAACTGCTTGTCTCCAGAATGATGGTTGTCGTGAAGTCTCCTGGATTCATTTAAAACCACCAATTGGGTTTCCCGATCAGATCACAGTAGTACACTGAGTGACAAACCATATTCTCCAAGCGTTAAAGTCGAAGAAGTGTTGCAACGCTGTTTTCATTAATTCCGAGCAGGTTTTCGACCGAATGTGACTTACCAAGGTGATTTCTTTTCTTTCTTTACATCTTTTCGAACGCCCTGTCTGCACTAGGAATCCCGGCAAAGATCGTTTGTCACACACAAAGCGTTGTCAGAGTAGGAAAGAACCTGTCCGAATCCTTTCTCACCAAGTTAGGTTTCAGAAAGTATGATGCACTGTTGTGCTGTTATGTGTTGTGATGGAATATTCAATATCTGATGAAATACATCTTACGCCAGTCATCGTTCATACAGAACGTGACGTGCTCGATCTTCTAAAAGGAAGTAATATTGATACACAGGAACGGCGAGTCAGCAAGAAGTTCTCAGTAATTGAAAAACATGGGTCTGGCGATGAATGAGGACAAGACGAAGTACGATCAGTGACGATGGAGAATTTTAACTTCAATGTTTGTAGAAAATTTCGGACCCAAACTTGATTGGAGGACGACGTAATATAGGACGACCTAGCGCGCGTTGGAATGACCAGGTATGGAGAAATCTCAGCATACTTGGGATTCCAAACAATTGGCGCGCACAAGACTACAGCAGCTGGTGCGCTTTCCTGAATGCGGCCATGGCCGATCGACGTTTGAATGCCAGCTAAGTATAGCAGTTCTCGTATGCTTTGCAATGAAGACTGTGCATCTAGAGACGACTTCAGATCTATCGATCAACCTATTTATCTATGCACTGAAACCCTTTGGGTGTCGATTTACGAAACAGTGTTGCAAAAAGGCTACGATAAAACTATAAGTCGTTGAACTTCATCATTACCTCCTGAAGCAAAAAAGTTTTGAGTTTGATCTTCATCGCTATTATAAGGTTGCAATAGTTCCCTCACAGTAAATGTTCGGTTTAATTTCCATGATTCATAAACCTGGCAAGCTGGAAACGGACCCGGTGTCCTACCCTCCGATTAGTCTCCTTCATTTTGATCTCGAAGATGTTCGAGAGACTAATGGACTTATGGAATCTCAGGAAATTCTTTGTGAACATTAGTTTGGGTTCCGAGCTGGCCACAGCACTGTTGAACAACCAAGAATAAGCTAGCTAGACAGAGGCATTCAGGCTAGGACTAGCTTGCCAGGCCTCAAAAGGCGCCAGCCGAGAGACCTTATGCTGCGCACACCCAGCGCCAGGTCAACCAGATAATGGTGGATGCACTCACCCTCACTGTCAAGCTATTCGTTCAATATATTGACGCTGTATGTTATCAAATTGCTACTCCCCTGCCAAGTACTTACTCATTAATTTCTCTCAGTGTATTTGCACTTAGAATTGCATATGAAACCTTTTTGCAGCATTTCTATTTGCGAATATTTATGTTATGTCTACAGCAAGAAGCGTTCTTAAGTGGTGAGAGATTGATAGACATTTCCTTTTGGGCAGCGGCAAGTTGCAGCCATAGAATCGCAACGACATTACGAGTATTTGCAACTCATGCAACATCTTTGTAATTCTAATTACTGCATTACAGTCACTTAAAGAACGAACGAACGAACGAAAGAAATAAATAGCAGATTTGAAAGATGTTTGCAGCAGATGACGACCAAGTTTCATGGCGACAAGAATAGCTCTTTTTAGGCGAAATCATTGCAAACGAATTAATATTAGTGTCACATAATTAACAAATACAAGAAAATGTAATTAGCGACTTAGACTGGCATTTGTAGAATGCAAAGCAATTAAGGCGAGAGAGTCTGTGTACTTCATAGATATTTAATTACCACCTACAGTTAGCTATTTATAAAAAGGGTTCATGCGGCGCAGCAATTAAACATTAAATCAATCAACGTTGGGACAGTTGAAAGCCTGGAAGCGCGGCATAGCATAAAATCATATGGCATATAGCCATCAGGGCGCATGCGCGCAGATTATTTTCACTCAATTGAAATGCAGCGCCGGGTCTCAACAGTTGCTGCTGGCTGACTGGATGACTGTTATTGTGTTGCATGTCACTTGAGCTATCGAGCATGCAATGTGACTGACAGACAGACAGACAAACAGAGGGACTGGCGACAAGCAACAAAAGCAAATAACACAAATAACAAATATCAGGAAGAATTATGGCCAAGGTAAACACAAATACATAAACAGTCTAGAAGGCGGGCATTGACAGAGTACACGTAGTACCTAAAGCACTTCTTCCAAACTAACTTAAGACTTTCTATCTTAGAGAGTGCCGCCATCGCTGCTTATGACAAGTAGAAAAAGTTAATGGAATATTGAGATGCACAGTTAAGGTCATTGCTTGTCGCGGTTATTGAGTTCTCTAAGTGCAGTCTATAGAGTTCATGAAACAGCAAATAAATAAATAGTGGCGGTGGCGGCGGCGGCGCTCTCACTTGCATAGAAAGCATTTCATTGATATGCGCTACCATTTTTGTTGCTTTTACATTCTAAATATTCGCTAATTGAGTGAAATTCGCTTAACATTCCGCTGCTCAACGGCAATTCTGTGTGTGCACACAGTTTGACTACGGACAATTATGTTTAGGCCACATTTGGTCTTTGCCTTGTCACAGATTTGAGCCATTTAAATGCTTGGTCTGAGCAGCATTGATTGACGGCATGTAATTGAGGTGTTGACGCTTCGTCAAATTGAGATTGACGATGATGACGACGACGACGACGACGACGCATGTGAAAAAGGATAAGAAAAAAAGGTACACGCAACACATAAATGTGGCTGTAGAATGGCACTGCTATAAACCAGTTTCTAAAGAAAATTTCTTTTTTCGGCTTTGACTGGGATTGGATTTCGACGCGGAACTGTGTCAATGCGAATATAATTGCGCCAGGCCACACGCAGCAATGCAACGTAGAACTGCAAACGGAAATGCAGTGCAATTGAAGCGAAAGAAACAAACAGCAAAAGTTAGATTACAGCTCATTATGTTCTTAGTTTTGATTACACATTGCGTATAGTTGTGATTATTAGTTTTTTCAAAAAGTTTAATTTGATTCAAATGCAAATTTTAAATGAGCGCCTTTTCAACGCGAGTTGAAGCAGAAAAAATGCTAAAAAATACCAGTTTTCAACACTATCATTGAATTTTATATGTACTGTATGGCCAGAAAGTATTTGTACACCTTTTAAATTCAAATTAAATAATTAAGAAGTTAACAAACGATAAAATTGAAAATGTGAATGAATAAATTGTTTGCTGTTAATTGAAACTAGACTTATTTATTGATTTTGTTGGACAGCTCATAGGCTATTAATTTTTTTGATTTAGTCAGATTTTCATAATTTTAACTTATTTTGCCATTTACACACAAATCAGTATTCTTTATCGCTCCATAAATTGAAAATCTGGATTCTCATTTGTCAAATCATTAATAGACTGGACCTTAGAATCAAATTGCACAATTTTAACAATATCCTTAAGCTCGTACTCTGACTATTGATCTGTTAAGGATTGCTAGAAGTCTCTGTATTATCGTATAAATATCCAATAAATCTCTGCTTCACCGAGGGGTACAGTGCACTGAAAGACGAATGTACATAGATTAGTCTCGTTGAGCTTATAAGTTATTTTTATATATGAGCATGTTTACTTTATGGAAGCAGCACTTTTTACCTTAGAACTTAGAAACCTAGTTACAAAAATAAATATTTTTTTCTTAAAGAGCTAACAAAAAAGAACTTGCAAATGCTTTGATTGTTTGGCATTAACATTATTCAAAAAAACAAACGTACTTATTTGGTACACTGTGTCTAACAATGAAAACAGTGTTGTTAAATTTCGCGCACTGCGTACACTTTCTGCATTGTCTCTCAACGGATATGTACGCACTACAACTATATTGTGAATGCACACTGTCCACTGTGAATCAACCAAACAAAACAAGTAAGAAGAAGTAAAATTAAGTGAAAAATTTAATAAACAACGCAAAAACGCTGCAAGAGCTCAACAGAAAAATGGCTTCGCTGGAGCCAGCGCAAAATAAGACATGGGATCTATCTCTTTACGAGCTGCAACGCAAACCGCAGGAGATAATCACCGACAGCACCGAAATTGCAGTTTCACCGCGCAGTTTGCACAGCGAGCTGATGTGTCCCATTTGTTTGGATATGCTGAAGAAAACAATGACGACTAAAGAGTGTTTGCATCGCTTTTGCTCCGATTGTATTATAACAGCGTTACGTTCGGGCAACAAGGAATGCCCAACATGCCGCAAAAAACTTGTATCCAAACGTTCATTGCGGCCAGATCCCAACTTTGATTTGCTCATATCGAAAATCTATCCCAGCCGCGAAGAGTACGAAGCAATACAGGAGAAAGTTATGGCCAAATTCAATCAGACACAATCGCAACAAGCGCTGGTCAACTCCATCAATGAGGGCATTAAACTACAGTCACAGAATCGGCCACAACGCTTTCGCACCAAGGGTAGCGAAGGTGGTGTTGGCGGAGGTAGTGTAGCAGTTGGCGTTGCGGTTGCTGTGACCGCTAATGTTGCCGCTGTGGTTGCTGGTGGCGCTGGCGGTGGTGTTGCTGGTGCAGCACGTGGACGTGGAGGACATACACACAACAATGCATCCAATGATAGTAATACAAATGGCAATGAGAGCGATAATCGTGAACCAGCCACACCAGGCGCTGCACCACCATCCACGCATTCCAGCACATCTGCAGCAGCAGCGGGTTCTTCGGGCGCCAGTACTTCGACCACACGCATGCAAGTCGATGATGCATCTAATCCGCCTTCTGTGCGTAGTACTCCCTCCCCGGTACCCTCAAATTCGAGCAGTACAAAACCGAAACGTGCAATGTCCGTACTGACATCGGAACGTTCCGAGGAGTCCGAGTCGGATTCACAAATGGATTGTCGCACCGAGGGTGATTCAAATATCGATACCGAGGGTGAGGGTATTGGTGAGTTGGGCATCAATGATGAAATCGAATTGGTCTTCAAGCCACATCCAACTGAAATGGCAGGTGATAATCAGTTGGTAAAGGCGTTGAAGGAGAATTGCATACGCTATATTAAGACTACGGCTAATGCATCAATTGATCACTTGTGCAAGTATTTAGCTATGCGGCTAAGCATAGATTTGGGCAGCGACTTGCCGGAGCCGTTTCGCACTTTGACTTTTTGCATCTATATAGCACCGCAGCCGCAACAGTTGGTCATATTGAATGGAAATCAAACGTTGCATCAAGTCAACGACAAATTCTGGAAGGTAAAACGTGAAATTTGAGGAAAATAAATTCTCTTTTAAATTGATTATATTTTTTCTTTATTAGGTGAATAAACCAATGGAAATGTATTACTCGTGGAAGAAGCCATAGACGTGTATAAATAATACATAAAGAGCTTGCTGGCTTCCGGCTTAAAAGAGACAACTTGGAGAAGCATAAATAAAGTAGTTTTTAAGTACAAGCTTATTTCGAATGATGAAATATTCTTTATATGTATATTGAATATGTTAACCAATAAAATATTTGTTGGTAAAACAAAAAAAAACAATTACAAAGAAAGACGAACACTTATAGCAGATGCCGTCGTGAATTTAAAAAAAAATTCGACTTCAAAGCAAAATAATGTGCCTAAACTTATTTTAGCTTTAAACTGCTTATAATATTTTGATGGTACATGTATCTGAATAACGAAGCTTTGTGTGCGCCACGATTTAAATGGAAAGTTTTTTTTGACTTAAATATTAGTTTTACTAAAATATATAAGCCACTTTATTTTAACTAGCAATTAAATTAAGGAAGGAATAGTTTGAACTTAAGTAACAAGCTTACTTAATTGATTGTGCTACATTTAAAATATAAGCAATTTGTCGTTGTGTGTTGCGCTGTCTAAAAGGAAAACTTACAACTAGCACTGAGTATACAAAAATAATTTAAAGCGGATTGTTATGAACACATTTGCTTTTTATAAAGGCGCGCAGCGCGCCTCTCTCACACGCCTCTTCTGCTTAGCTTATCCAGTATAGCCTGCCGAAAACCGCCATAATCTTGACTAGCTTCGATTTCATGACGACATTTTCCCTGTATACGTACTAAACCCGTATTTATTTCCATGCGTTGACCAGTCAATACACGTCTTGTTATATCCTGCTCCAGATCGTACGACAGCCCCAAATCACAAAGCTCATCAATTTCATCCTGTGTTATGCACTTGTTTTGCTCTGACTGCAGCAATTCTTCGCATTTATCGTATATATCCAGGTACTGTTCAGTTTCGTTTTTATCACCAGAACGCTCTTGTTCAAGGTAGCGGCGCAATAGCTGCGATGCCTGTCGATCGATGAGTGTTTCTTGTACATTTGCGCTGAGACGATAGATGCGTTTCACCTGCTCCTCTGTCATCTCGCTGCAGCCGCAGAAACATTTGATAAGGCGCATAGCAGCATTCTGACAAAGAAAACAAATGCATTAATGTACAAGTGTTAATTGACATATGTTCAAATATATATTAGAAACCTACCTTTCGCGAAGTAGTTGCCATTTTTTTTTCGTTTGGTAGGTGGGTGGTCTTTAAATGTACGTTTGCACCGGAAATAGTTATCTGCGCCGTTCCTTAAATAAACTATGACAAATCAGGATTTGTGTGCCTGCACCGTGTTGTCTGCTTTAAAGCAGCGCAAATGTTAGCAAACGTATTTAATATTCGTATACAAAATGTACATTTTGTGTTAAAAAATGTATTATTAATAGTTAACAATAAAGGTTAATATTTTTAGCAACAAAAAACAAGCAATTTAACTATTTTACACTTTTGCTTCTTACTTTTTGTCAATCACAATGGAAGCCGAAAAGTGCACAACAGCCCTGCATATCCGACTACATATGTTACCGACACAGAATATATATGAAATATAAATACATACACACATATGTAGTAAGAAAAATTTAATAATAATTTTAATACATATGTATGTAGCTGGCTCAAGGTCTTTTTATATTTTGAAATATTTAAACTGTACCGTGCTATATCCAAAGAAAATAAGATAAAATGATTTTGTGTAAATGTCAATGCAAGCAGAGAGTAGCATATACTATATACTATGTATATACATACATATGTATCTGATCAGCACCAAAAGTTGAGTTTATTTAGCTTTCCCGTCGTACGTATGTGGGGTAAACTTTATCTCAGAAACATAAATTTATTCTTAATCAGCATCCTCACCTAATCAAAACCTCACCACGACAAGAAGTTACATTTCCGTCACAAATGTCCATTTGAAATGAGTTGTGTTTGATGTTATGCATTCCGTCAATATAACGTCTAAGGCCTTAATCTCCGGCGAACAAGTTTTTCAGCGTAACCGGCTTCAAAAGAATGAATGTTGTATGCTGCCGCTGACCAATAAATTGCACCAAACTGTAAAACGTATAACATATTTTGATTTTACACCAACTCTTGAGAACCATGGGAAAAATATGACATCTGGAAAAAAATACTCATCTTACGACTTGTATAGTTCAAAGTTCAATGAATTCGAACGTGGCCGAAAAAATGAGTGATTCAAAACTCATAAAGTATATAATTTAAACTATTTCATAGGTTATAGAACTAAAGTCTTGGCAACACTCCAACTTTTTGGAGATGCAAAATGCTTGCACATTTCAGTTTTTTTTGCAAATAAACCCTATATAATTTCCTATAAAAAATAAAGTTCATTCAGTTAATATATAAATATTCGACTTATGAACTTCTATGCGTTGTATTAGTAAACGTATTACATAAGATTGTGGGAGCAATTAACTAGTGACAACACATTTTCTAGATTATCAAGACTTTGACCTCCTATAGCAAGCATATGTATATATATGAAACTGAAAGAAAAAAGTATATATTAATAATACATTTCAGACTTTGATCTTTATGAAACGTGAAATCATAATGATTTATTATTTAAAAAACTATTTGATTATCATAAATGCACATAGTTTACAACTTCGACTTAAGCGCCTTCATCAGCTTCTCATGCACTCGTATTTTTAGACTCCAGAAAGAAGTCATCCATCAACTTATCAGCATTCGCTGGCACACATGCGTACTGTACAAGATCGGTAACACCTGCCGATTGTAGTACTTCATCATCAATCAGAAATTGTCCAGTGCGCAATTTGGGCTCGCTGGAGAGTATTACATATGCAGCATCGGCCATTATTTCGGGTTTACGTGACCAGGCCGAACTTTCTGGACCGGTTAACATTTCAATAGCCGCCGTCAGTATGGCTGTTCGTGGCCACAATGCATTGACAGCGACTCCTTGTTCACGAAATTCTTCCGCCATGCCAAGTACACACATTGACATACCATACTTTGCCGTTGTGTAGGCGACATGCCTACTGAACCATTTGGTGCTCATATTTAATGGTGGTGAAATGTTTAGTATATGTGCATGGTTACTTTTCAGCAGATGTGGCATGCACTCCTTCGATACGAGAAAAGTGCCGCGTGCATTAATCTGTTGCATCAGATCGTAACGCTTCATGTCCGTCGCCAGTGTGGGCGTGAGTGATATGGCGCTGGCATTGTTGACAACAATATCGATGCCACCGAATTTTGCTACAGCTTCATTGATTGCGCTACGTACTTGAGCCTCATCGCGTACGTCAACAATACACGGATGTGCGCGACCGCCAGCTTTCTCTATTTCTTCCGCGGCTGAGTAAATAGTGCCTGGTAGCTTTGGATTTGGCTCTGCTGTCTTGGCAGCCACTACAATGTTGGCTCCATCTCGAGCTGCTTTAACTGCAATTGCCTTGCCAATGCCCCTCGACGCGCCTGTTATGAATAACGTACGACCGGCCAATTTTCCTGAGTTGATCATCTTGCTCCAAAGTTCAATTTAGTACTAAACAAATTGCTAGAGCGGACATACGAACTAACATTCATATTTATGTATTTTTATTTAATAAAAGAAGATAAAGTCCAAAGTGTAGGCGATCGCAGTGAATAACAAAACAAATTCTGGCGGCCAATTAGTCAATTAGTATAGAAATGCGCTGCGTTTCATTATAGTTTGTTAAGGTATATTTACTAAAAGATTATTACAACACACTATTAATTAATATTTAAATTCATTATTATAGGACATATTAATATTAACTTAACATATCTTGCGATTTGCGACTATAAATGGTTTGAAAATAAACCAATAAACCGGTGATGTCTATGAATGAATTAACAAAAAGAAGCATTTAAAAAAATGTTTATTGCTGCAGGTCAGTTTTTTTTTTTGCAAATAATATTTAATTTGTTGCATTCTATTGCTATTATACGTGATATTTACTTTACGAGACATATCATGCAGCGATGCACACCTGTGTATGTGTTAGTGATGTTATTCATGCACAATAATTCAACAATTTTAATAATAATTAATAACGGGCCGCTGTCACACGAAGAAATCAAAAAAATATTCATCGTTTGTTTCCTGTTTACAATTTCTTCAATAATTAACTAAAGATATTTATTTTTAATTTGCCTTTGTTACAAGTCTACATATGCAAGGGTGCAGAGGTTTTTGATGTTGTAACAAACGACTGCTGCATTTTTACTTGTTTTCATAACAATTAGAAGCCGATTATAGACATTTCAGTTTTATGTGTTTGAAGAAATTAAAATATTATTGAGAGATGCCAAATAATTTTGAATTGCGCCTAGCTTGGCGTCAGCCCACTTCAGGTTCTCTGCCACTTTCGTCTCAGCTATCTTCAGTATGGCTGCAGATTAAAAGCAATTAAATCATTTTCTTGATCCTTGCTAGTGATACGAGAGGCTATATCGGATATGATCTTTGCAACCGCTGAGTAGTCACCCATTCTGGAATTTAGAAAAAAATGTTTAATTATTATCATATTTTTTATACTATTTGTAGGTTCTACTCACGCAACATCCAAACATACTGAACATACGGTCCAAATCAGTTGATGTGTTGGTATTTTCGTCACTCATTGGATTTGTGTCATTAGTGGAGTCCTTGATCATAACATTCTGCACAGCCTTGACAACGAATTGATTGTCCATTTCCCAGTACTTGTCCACAAGTTCTAAGGCGAAGTATTGAAAATAGGATGCAAACGCCTCGTTCAGCCACGTGTTAAGGCTGTAGAACTTTCGTCATATATGAAACCACGTTCTCTGTGAGCAGACCCCAGTTTTCCATGGAACCTGCTTCGAAGTCCGGTATGGCAGACATATGCATTTTATCAATGCCCAACGCAGCATATTTCATATTGAAATATTCTTCCAATGCTGGTAACATCTGCTGTCCAAAATCAAAACTATATTCGGTTTGAGCGTAATAATCGGAACGCGCTAAAGTTGTCATTGGAGCGTTCTTCAAAATCAGATACAACAAAGGCGAGGATATAGGTGGGCATCTTTGGCGTAGTTTTGTAGACATCTGTGATGTAATCGCTGAAATATGCAAGAATATAGTTGAGTGAAGTTTCCTATTACAATTTTTTCAAGAATTACCCTTCAATTACGGAGCCGATTTGGCGTGTATTACTGACTGTTTTGAAGGTGCTGTGATGCACGAGAGTCAATTGAAAAGTGCATTGCGTAGACTATCGTTAGACCATTCAGCAAGTGGTAGCGCTGCTTGCACATAGCGCTGTAGACCACGGCAAGCCATTGTTTCCGGATCGTAAGGCGAAACTTTAAGCAGGGAATGCGCAATGTCGGCCAAACGTATGTGACACTTTGCATCCAAGACCTCAGTGGGCTTGCTATCATTTGGTAGTTTTTAGATTTACTTAGAAGATTTAATTTAATTTAATACATATGTAGCTGGCTCAAAGTTATTTAAAATTGTGAAATATTTATATTGTTACATTTCCGTCGGAAATTTCAATTTGAAATGATTTGTGTTTGATGTTATGCTTCCTGTCACCATACCTTTTAAGATCTCAATCTCCGGCGTACAAATTTTTCAGCGTTTCCGGCTTTAAAAGAAAGAAGGTCGAACTGCACGCATTAAATATTTCGATTTTACACAATCTCTTAAGAATTATGGAAATCACTTATGCAACATCTCAACCAAAAATATGGCTTCTTGAAAAAATACTCATTTTACGACTTGGAATTTAATATTCAAAGTTCTCATGATTTTAGTATTAAAGTCCAGGGGAGCCTACACCCTCTGGAGATGAAAATTGCTTGCACTTTTCTGTTTTATGCAAATAAAGTCTATATAATTTCCTATATTAATTTTAAATATTAGTTAAACGATGTATTTTATATTGTTTTCTCATTAAGGGTCATTTCTCTCCGCTCGTACAGTGTTTCTTTTATTTGTCAAGAAACCAAACATTACATGATTGTATACATTTGTATGCCGTACAGACTCATAGCAAAAAAAAAAAAAAAAAAATAAAGTTCCACATTATAGTTCATTTAGTTAACATATAAATATTCGATTTATGAACTCCTAACCGTTTCATTAGTACACATAATTCAAAAACTATAAGCAATAAAATCTTTCAAGAGTTAAGCTAATCTAAAGCAATGAAACTAGAGTCCATAACCCGAAGTTTTACTGATAAATACTCTACAATGCCGAAACTTATATACACAATTTCTAAATAACTATATATGTCGATCAAAAATAAAAATACCTCTATGATAAATTTGACTTCAATTTTGTATAAACCATTAATACACTATACATAAGATTGTGGAAGCAACGAACTAGTGACAACACATTTTCTAGATTATCAAGACTTTGACCTCCTGTAACAAGCATATATATTATCTTCCAACTGAAAAAAAAGAACATATTAATAATACTTTTCAGACTTTGATTTTTATAGAACGTGAAATCATAAGAATTTATTATTTAAAAAACTGTTTGATTATCATAAATGCACATAGATTACAACTTCGACTTAAGCGCCTTCATGAGCTTCTCCAGTTTCATGGCCTTCTGCAAATCACCAGTGATCTTTAGCTTGCCCGACATAAAAGCCGGTGCTGCTTTTAGTTTTCCCGCGAACATATCAAGGAAATTCTGTGAGCTCATGGTTAGCGTAGCATCGACAGTTGAGGGAGCCGATCCTTCACCACAAGCACCGTTGCCATTCTTTAGATCAAGATACCAGGTGCCCTGCTCATCGCCAGATAGGTTAAATTGAAAGACAGCCTGCGTCTTGCTGACAATTTCAGCTGAGAGCATTGTTTCGATTTTAGTGAATAATAGTGGAATTTTGCCCGTCGGCGAAGACGAATAAGAGCTTGAAGTAGCTTCACTCAAACTGGATGCACTCGTATTTTTAGGCTCCAGAAAGAAGTCATCCATCAACTTATCAGCATTCGCAGGTACACATGCATACTGTACAAGATCGGTAACTCCAGCCGATTGTAGTACTTCATCATCAATCAGAAATTGTCCAGTGCGCAATTTGGGCTCGCTGGAGAGTATTGCATATGCAGCATCGGCCATAATTTCGGGTTTACGCGACCAAGCCGAACTTTCTGGACCGGTTAACATTTCAATAGCCGCCGTCTGTATGGCTGTACGTGGCCACAATGCATTGACAGCGACTCCTTGTTCACGAAATTCTTCCGCCATGCCAAGTACACACATTGACATACCATACTTTGCCATTGTATAGGCGACATGCGAACCGAACCATTTGGGGCTCATATTTAATGGTGGTGAAATGTTTAGTATATGTGCATGGTTGCTTTTCAGCAGATGTGGCATGCACTCCTTTGAAACGAGAAAAGTGCCGCGTGTATTAATGTGATGCATCAGATCGTAACGCTTCATGTCCGTCGCCAGTGTGGGCGTGAGTGATATGGCGCTGGCATTGTTGACAACAATATCGATGCCACCGAATTTTGCTACAGCTTCATTGATTGCGCTACGTACTTGAGCCTCATCGCGTACGTCAACAATACACGGGTGTGCGCGACCGCCAGCTTTCTCTATTTCTTCCGCGGCTGAGTAAATAGTGCCTGGTAGCTTTGGATGTGGCTCTGCTGTCTTGGCTGCCACTACAATGTTGGCTCCATCTCGTGCTGCTTTAAGTGCAATTGCCTTGCCAATGCCCCGCGACGCGCCTGTTATGAATAACGTACGACCGGCCAATTTTCCTGAGTTGATCATCTTGCTCCAAAGTTCAATTTAGTACTAAACGAATTGCAAGAGCGAACATACGAGCATAGATATTTTTATTTAATAAAAGAAGAGAAAGTCCAAAGTGCAAGCAATCGCAGTGAATAACAAAACAAGTTCTGCCGGCTTGAAATGTTCGGTCAAAAAGTTACAGAAATGCGCTGCGTTTCATTATAGTTGGTTAAGGTCTATTGACCAATAGATTACAACAATACACTATTAATTATTATTTAAATGCATTATTATAGGACATATTATTAATAATTTAATATATCTTGCGATTAGCGTTTGAAAATAAACCAATAACCTGTTGTGTCTTTGAATGAATGGCGTATTGGCAAGAAGAAGCATGTAAACAAACGTTTATTGCTGCAGGTCAGTTTTATTTTTTGAAAATAATATTTAATTTGTTGCATTCTATTGCTATTATACGTGATATTTACTTTACTAGACATATCATGCAGCGATGCACACCTGTGTATGTGTTAGTGATGTTATTAGTGCACAATAATTCAACAATTTTAATATAATTAATAACGGGCCGCTGTCACACGAAGAAATCAAAAAAATGTCCATCGTTTGTTTCCTGTTTACAATTTCTTCAATAATTAACTAAAGATATTTATTTTTAATTTGCCTTTATTTGTTTTTGTTACAAAGTCTACATATGCAAGGGTGCAGAGGTTTTTGATGTAACAAACGACTGCTGCATTTTTACTTGTTTTCATAACAATTAGAAGCCGATTATAGACATTTCAGTTTTATGTGTTTGAAGAAATTAAAATATTATTGAGAGATGCCAAATAATTTTGAATTGCGCCTAGCTTGGCGTCAGCCCACTTCAGGTTCTCTGCCACTTTCGTCTCAGCTATCTTCAGTATGGCTGCAGATGCTTCGAATTTGTCGTTGTACTTCTGATTGAAAGCAATTAAATCATTTTCTTGATCCTTGCTAGTGAAACGAGAGGCTATATCGGATATGATCTTTGCAACTGCTGAGTAGTCACCCATACTGGAATTTAGAATAAAAAGTTTAATTATTATTTTATTTTCTATAATATTTATAGGTTCCACTCACGCAACAGCCAACTGCTCAAATTTAGCTGTGACAAGATTGAAAACTGGCGAAATGTTCTCATTGTTCTCAGTAAACAATTTAGTTAATACATCTGACTTGTCTTGTCTGCGAATCTCATCAGAAAGCACCAAACTGAAGACTCTTTCAATCAGTTCCTGGCTTTTTACACAACCGAAAGATGTGCGCAGCAGTAATTCCTCGCTTGCAATGGTTTCATTCTTGAATTTGTTGTACAAAACATCGAACTCATTGGCACCACCCTCGCGTAGTCCGACGCAATATATAACCGAGCGAATGTTTTTTGGTACCGGTTCGGTGGTTAATGCATTGAAGTAGTTCTTTGCCTTCGAAATGCAGTCGGAGTTCCCATATCTGCAGTTCCACGACAAAATCTTGCTGCGCAGATAAATATTCAAAGCGCTGTCACTGGACATTTCCTCGAATCCCAACAGATTGTACGTCTTCGCAGTTAGTTGTTGTATATAGTTACCAAAGTCTTCGGTGTCATTGCCCAAGCGTATGGACAAGTATTCGAAATCGTTAAAAGCAGATTTCCAGGGTAAGTAATTTATTTCATTTACCAGATATTCCAGCACATTGAGCGTTAGTTCGTAGCTTATTTCACTAGCACGTGCGAAGTTGAATAGATCATCCACAATTTGTGCTCGATTCAGCTCATGTATATTGCTCCAGTTTTCCGTAGAAAGAGCTCTGCGAATGGCATACCAATTTCTTTCCGTGTAGTTTACGCGATAGTAACCAATTTCCTGTATATTAGCAATAATCCATGTAGCTTTCGAGGAAAGTGTCTCATTATGTGTTCCATTACTGGGCAGCACAAACTTTGGTGTTGTATTATTGAAGTCCTTGTCAAAGCTTGTCGTGTAGGTTATAGGCACCGTGTAAACAAGCGTTGCATCTGAGCCATCGTCTTTATTTAACAGAAAACGCTTTTGACTGAACTCGACTGATTTGCCATCGTCATTCAGTTTGGCTGTGATAACCGGATAACCAACTTGTTCCGTGAATGATGTAAAGATGGCATCGGCATGCGGTTTTGTAGTTGCTGGCCAGTTATTCTTCAGAGAATTGAGCAAGTCTTGTGGTTTGGTAGTTGAATATTTGCTAAAAATAAATAAATTGTAAGAAATTTATTACATTGAAAATTATATTGTGACACTTACTGTTTTTTCAAGTATTGTTGCAAGGATTTCTGAAAATTAGCTTCTCCCAAGGTGTGTGCAATCATGCGTACGAATGTTCCACCTTTGATATATGTGATAGTATTGAACATACGGTCCAAATCAGTTGGTGTGTTGGTATTTTCGTCACTCATTGGATTTGTGTCATTAGTGGAGTCCTTGATCATAACATTCTGCACAGCCTTGACAACGAATTGATTACCCATTTCCCAGTATTTGTCCACAAGTTCTAATGCGAAGTATTGAAAATAGGATGCAAACGCCTCGTTCAGCCACGTGTAGCTCCACCAGTCGCAAGTTACATAATTACCAAACCACATATGGGTTTGCTCGTGTGTGATTATTCTGGCGACATACTGTTTAGAAATTAAGGCTGTAGAACTTTCGTCATATATGAGACCACGTTCTCTGTAAGTGAGCAGACCCCAGTTTTCCATGGCACCTGCTTCGAAGTCCGGTATGGCAGCCATATGCATTTTATCAATACCCAACTCAGCATATTTCACATCGAAGTACTGTTCCAATGCTGGCAGCATCTGCTGTCCGAAATCGAAACTATATTCGGTTTGATTGTAATAGTCGGAACGTGCCAAAACGCTGAAATTTTCATTGGCTCGCTCTTCAAAATCAGAAACAATAAAGGCGAGGAGATAAGTGGACATCTTTGGCGTGGTCTTGTAGACATCTGTGACGCAATCGCTGAAATATGCAAGAATATAATTGAGTGAAGTCTCCTATTATAATTTTTGCAAGTATTACTCTTCAATTACGGAGCTGAGTTGGCGTGTATTACTGACTGTTTTGAAGCTGCTGTGATGCACGAGAGTCAATTGAAAAGTTGATTTGAATTTTGGTTCATCGAAGCAGGGAAACACAAGTCTGGCATTAATTTGCTGAAAATGTGTTGCGCCGAGCCATCTAGAAAAAATATTTGTTTGGAGTTGCAAATGAATAGAATTATTTTTATTTAACTGCGCTCACTTTAACTCATTTTTGGAATTGATATAAGAGCTGCGATAGAATCCTTGCATGTCATCGTTCATTTTGCCGGAGTAGATGAAGTGCAAAATGTATGCTGTTTCCGCTTGCAACTCATCATTTAGCTCCAAATCCCAGATGTCAGTTGTGGTATTCAAAAAATCCGATTGAAAGTTTTGCTTTTCTATTGTTTCGTTTTTAAGCCAATACTCCTTCAAGGAATAAACCAAATTTTTGGAGTGTAGCGAAACTGTTTTAGTATTAACACTTGGAAAAATTTCAATGAACACTTCTCCGTCGAAGGTAAATCGTTTGTTCTCCGGATCGGTCGATAGTAGATATGGCGTTAATTTTATTTCATAATGCGTAGGCAAAATATTTGAGGTTAGTCGATATCCTGTTGTGGTAGCCAATGTTGTTGATAGCTTGGGCTCTTCAACTGGACACGCATTGACAAAGCACAGGCATGCTGTCCAAAGGATAGCAATTGGAACGATCATTGTTATTTAGGCGTCCTTTTTGGAAGGATACTTTAAATGTTTTAAAGAATATACCGCGGAACTAGCACGATAGCGACTTGAATATTTGAACGACTGCACCGACTTGGCGTTGTAAAGTAACTGAAAATATATTTCTGAGAGTATTCGACTTTAGCTCGCTGTACAATTTTCATTTGTAATGTGAGTCGCTTTTTAATTTAATTTACTTTCCGCAGCTGCTTTGTTGCAATATAACTCAGGTATAAAGTTTTATAAATGTTGCATGAAATTGCTGCAGTATTTATTGAATTTATTGTACTTTCGGCTAACAACAATCCATCAAGTGTGTAGAATAAGTTTTTGATTTGACTTTGTGCTCTTTGTTGAAAGTCATCGCTTCTTTTCTCGGTTGTGTAAAAAGCCAGGAACTGATTGAAAGAGTCTTCAGTTTGGTGCTTTCTGATGAGATTCGCAGACAAGACAAGTCAGATGTATTAACTAAATTGTTTACTGAGAACAATGAGAACATTTCGCCAGTTTTCAATCTTGTCACAGCTAAATTTGAGCAGTTGGCTGTTGCGTGAGTGGAACCTATAAATATTATAGAAAATAAAATAATAATTAAACTTTTTATTCTAAATTCCAGTATGGAATTTATCGGATCATATCCGATCATATCCGATATAGCCTCTCGTTTCACTAGCAAGGATCAAGAAAATTATTTAATTGCCTTCAATCAGAAGTACAACGACAAATTCGAAGCATCTGCAGCCATACTGAAGATAGCTGAGACGAAAGTGGCAGAGAACCTGAAGTGGGCTGACGCCAAGCTAGGCGCAGTTCAAAATTATTTGGCATCACTCAATAATATTTTAATTTTTCCAAAGACATGAAACATAAATGTCTATAATCGACTGACTATTAATTGTTATGAAAACAAGTAAAATGCAGAAGTCGTTTGATCCCACTCCAAAATATCCTGCATAAAAAAATAAAACATATAAAAAAATATCTTTTAGTTAATTATTTGGAATTGGAACAACGTACTTCTATTGAACTAGCTGATGTATGTATATAATTTTATTTATTTTATTTGTTTTCTTATAATTTGACACATTGATATGGGTACAATCATAAACTAGGACAGCGATTCGTACACATATAAAATTTAACAGCAGTCTAATATTAACTATAAACAAACTTAATATTTAGGCTATATAACCCTATAGCTACAGGGTATAAAAACTTGGCTACAATGAGTAACTATCAAATCTGTAGACGTGCATTCTTCGTTGCTACACAAATTCTCTCTACTAATACTACTAATCTTCTAGACTTCTGGACGAGTCTTCGGTCTTTGAATGTTAAATAAGCGTGTCTTCATCCTGCCCCTCGAATACCATTAATAACGAATGTTGCGAAGGTGAGCGACCCAAAGTTATGCCACCCAATGAACCATCTGGAGAAAGCAGACCCGTTTGAAGGCTATTGTTTTCGCGATAGCCCGATGTGGAGGAAGTTTGAGACACTGAATCCCAAGATATTTCGCCAATGGCTTTTGGGTGCTCTTCCTGTGAAAGTGATGTAACCTGAAAAGCGTTGGAATTGATAAATATACAGCAAAGAGAGAGAAAGTGCATCAAAACTTACAATACTAGGCGGTTCCATAGGCGTTAAACGACTACGCTTTAAACGGAATGTCTTACGGCTGGCTGCTTTTGAACGTTGCAGCCGTGAGCGTGTGTGATCGCCTGAACTATCCTCGGCTGGACTCTCTGGCGATAAAGGTGTGGTCGATGTTTCGCCGGATGAATGCCGAAACTCAACGGATGATACAAAACGTAACTTTGGCGGTTGTGCCTTGAACGGCGCCTGTTGCAAGGACTGCGAGTGCGACAATTGTGAGGCAATACCAGCAGGAAGTGCTATAGTTGCCGAACTGGTGCCATGACTCGATGTGGCGCCGGCGCAAATTGTTTGTCCAATTAGTGTTGGCGCTGAGCCTGCAGCATTGTCGCCGCTATGACTTTCGCTCGTTGTTGTATGCGGATCACGGCCAGTGGAACTACTGGACAGTGACTCACGTGGCGGATGCAGTGTTTGTTGTGAAAGTGTATCGCTGGGCGTACAAATGCCACCGGAACCACTGCGTGAATCAATAGGCACTGCAGAGACATGGGAGTGTGTGGCTTGACCGGTTGTAGTGCCCGTAAAGATGGAGATTAACGAAGGACGTTGCTGTCCTTTGTGTGCTTCAGCGGCACTGGTAGCAGCAGGCGTATCGCTTTTCTTTTGATCCGAACTTTCACGATCTGCGGAGACTTTTCGATAAGCTATTAAATTATGAGAAAATAGTTTGTTTATACAAATGCAAATCATATTGCTGCTTACCATATCGCTTCTCCTCGAGTTCATCGCGCAAATCGCGTAGTTCTCGTGCCAATTCTAGAAGTAAAGCGCCCTTAGACTTGATGCCACCTTGTGGTGGTGTACCGCGTAAACGCTCACGAATAATAAACTGCATGTGGCGCTCATGATCTCCGATTGGAGGCTGGGAGATCTGTTAAAGTAAAGGCAGTGAGTAAGTTTACAAGTTAGTCTATTAAACAGAGGTACCTTATGCAGTATGAATGGCAGCAACACAATGTAAAGCGGTGTACGATGCGTCACTACGAATTCCATAAAACTCCAAAGATCCGGTGCCGCTTCGTTGCGTCTACCTAAGTCACGCATTACACGTACGATGCGCGGCCATTCGGTCGACAAACGATTCTCGAAACAAATGCAGACAATGCGCAGCGCTAAGAACGCGGCCTGGTAAAGTGAGCCCGAAATGCGTGCTGGACGTTTTGCATCACGACTGCCGGTGAATGTTAAAGAGCCCGCACGTAAGTCTCCCGTAACACGATTTATCTGCGAAACCGCCTGTCCTGTGCGCCCCGCCGGCGGACTCATAGCATTCAACACTGCAGTCAACAGAAATGTTACGTCGGTCATTTTCAGTTCGCCAACATCAGAAGCAATACGTCCAGAGCAGACCTTCAAGCACAGCGGCATAATCAAATGCATTAGAAAACCTTCGGCCTTTTCCTGCGTTGCAAATTCCGCGCTGCCGCCGCAGATCTGCACAAGCGAGAAGCAATCAACTGGACTGACCACTTGTAGTGCAACCAGTCGTACCACGGCGGAACAGAAGAAGGCCGGTGGATTCTGAGACATTAGTGCTGCACCTGCGCTTGAGACACCCTCGGGCACACTTGAGCCAGGCTCATTGACAATAAGATTCTGCACGGTACTTATAAGTGTTTTCATTTGTTGCCAGTGCAAGACATATGGATGGCGTATAACAGTTTCATGTACACCCTTTAACAAACCGGCTGCAGCTTCCCAGTCTGTGTTACGTCGAATCGATGGTTTCTTTGAAATCTTTAGAAAAACTTTATCAATGCGACGCAGTATGGTGACCAGTGCATTGCGTAGTGTATCGTTGGACCATTCGGCGCGTGGTAACACCGCTTGCACATAGCGCTGTAGACCACGGCAAGCCATTGATTCCGGATCGTAAGGCGAAACTTTAAGCAGGGAATGCGCAATGTCGGCCAAACGTATGTGACACTTTGCATCCAAGACCTCAGTGGGCTTGCTATCATTTGGTAGTTTTTTGGAGAGCTCTGCGAGGCGCGTAGTCGATTTACTTAGAAAATCAGCGACGACAGAGAGTAGCACATCTCTTGGACGCCGATACTCGGTGCGTATCATTTCAGAATCCTCACCAGAATCAATCATATTCTTTGTGCGTGCATCGGTAACGTATTTCGAGTGTGATTCCTCTTCAAAATCCAAGCCCGGCGAGCATGGCGGGCCGCGACTACAGTTACGTTGCGATGAGCCCTTGTGCTCGGGACTATTGCGGTAAGGCCCATTATAACTCTTGGCTAGTCCCTCGCAGTTGTGTACCATGGTGCGTATGGCTACAGCCAATTGAAGTATTATATCACGTTCCGATTTGCCCTGCAGTGGTATGTAACTGGGGGATTGTATCTGTTGCAGATAGCACGGCAGTATGGCCTCCAGTATGATCTGTCGAGAAAAAAGTATAAAAAAATATGGTGGAACTAATTCATATATTTGCTAGTTACCAGCATTTGATAGCCACGCGTGCTCTCCGCCGAGTAGGACACTACCATTACACACAATGTTATACAATCCAAGACCGTAACATCGTCATTCTCATCATGGTAGCAGAAATCTATGGCCTTCAATGGTTTTTGCTCTTTAACTAATTCCGCAATATTCAGCGGATCCGGTGAGGGATCCTCCAAACTGAGCAGCAGATTAAATAGACAACTCGATTGCACTTTGTGCGCTTCGCCATAGGTGCCATCTTCATCTGTGTCCAGTATAGCTGAGACTGAGCCGAACATTTGCAGTATAAATGGTTTTCGGTTAAGCAGATAGAACTGCTTTACGGCGTACTCAATCGTCGTTGTTATGAGTTTATTTGTCTGGTGCAGCGAGTACACTTGGAGCAGTGTAGGCATGATCATAAAGTAGCCATTGGTGGAAAAGATATTCTTGAAATTGAATGCTGCATTAATATAGGTGGCCATAACATAACGCATGATGCACGAATCCTCCGCGTGTAGTATGGCTGCGCCGGATAATACGTTCAAAAACAACTGTATGTCAGCGGAATACGCGAAATTACCGGCCATAGCTTCGAACATACGCGCAATCAGGCGCACCCACATAAATTTGTGTAGCACATCCAAGCCGAGTAGAACTTTGCCGTACTCGCCACCACTGTGTAAGTCCAAGTCGACTTCCAGCGCTTTGCGTGGGAACGAAGGCAGCTTCATGAGTTCCTCATGCAAAAACACCACACGCTGCACGACCATGTCGACGTTTTTGAGAATAGCCCAAGTTAAGTGCACTTTGCCAATTTCTACGAATTTCTTAGTGAGCTCTTGCTTCTGCAGCGCTAAGAAAGACTCATCCGGCCGCATTAACATGAGCCGCACTTCTGGATACTGCGAGCGTTTGAAGAAGTACAAATCGCGTATGTACCAATTCGGATTGAGTATTTTATCTGAAAAGATATAAGGAAGCTGTAAATTGATAATTCAGAGCTGTGTACGCGAACTACACTCACTGCTCTTATAGTCCACCAAACAATAGTGAGTCAAATTCTTCTCGTCTATTGGATAATAGTCCAAAGCTTCTTTAAGCAACTGACAGAAGAGCGTATCCTCCTGCACAGGAAATTGTGATGGTATATTGTAATCGTCATCCGCCGGACCATGAACAACGATTTTCTTGGCAGCAGGCACATTAGCGGTCAGCAAAATTGAGGCGTCACATTGCTCCTTACGTAGTATTTGCTTAAGATCCTTAAACATTATACCATGTACCGAGTGCACCACCATCCAGAGTACAGAAAGTGCAGAGCCAACCAGCTGTAAACGAAAAAAAAATATTAATGAAGGTTAAATCATTATTTTAGATTACGCTGCATACCTCCTGCTTTAGTTCATTGGACGAACGCACGTAGAACATTATGTAACCAATTATGGAGTTGTATAAAGCAAAGGCAGCCTGCTGCGGCAGCCGCGGCACGAAACGTATAAGATGTCGTAATAATTTGAACATTTGATCCTGTCGATCGCGTGTAAGCCGCTCAAACACATAGCGCAGAAATAGCGCTGATTCCTCCACCAAACAAACCCAGATGACCTGATATGCAATCTCATAGACCGCATTGCCATCCGAACCAATGGCAGCATCATCCAAGCAGCCTACAATCTGCATTACCGATGAGCATAGCACCGAGGGAAAGAGTGAATGTGCGTGATGCAGATGCGAAGACATACGCGCATCCATGTCCTCCTCGATCTCGTGATCCTCATGCTCCATACCCGGCTCATGTGACGCTTGTTGACTAACAAGAAATATTGCATAAAATCAAAAGTGTACCAACGGAAATAAAAATTACCTTATAGGTATCATGGTGATTAGAAAACTATGCCGCTCCGCACGCTGCTTGTCGCGTTGCTGACGCAGCGCATTTCGTATGGCTTCAGTCTGTTGCATCTTGCGACTTTTCGTTGCTGTCACCAAGGAGCGCTGTAAAATCAAAAAAAAAAAATTTTAATAAACATATTAAATTTATTTATGGCTGCCTACATGTCTGTCTTGATTGAGCGTGACATCCATATCCTTAATCTGCTGCACCGGCATCCAGGGCGGATCGACTACCGGTAGGCTTTCAATACCGATTTTTGGCGATGGTAAGGTGAATTCTATACCACCCGGTGGTACTTTAAATGTTACATCACGCGCATTTTCTTCCATGCGTGGCCAGACATGGAAGCGACATTTCCAAAGCACAAGATAACGCTGTATAGCGCCGATACGTATGTCCGGATCCTTGTGCTTCAGTGCGCGCTGCATTATATCGAATGCATAGTTTTGCGCTTTGACCGAACCCATCAGAAAGACTGCCGCACTTGAGGTGGCAGTATCCTGATTTGTTTCAAGCAGCAGTTCCCACGCGGCGGGCATAGCCTCAATGACCAAATCTTCAGTGAGCACTACAGCACCTTTGAGCATTATGGCCATGGGATAATGAAATAGACTGCGTATGTTAAAGCGTATAAATTTAAGTATTGGCGGTTCTTCCTGTTCCTTCTTTTCTTTTTCCTGACGAAATGCTTTTGCTAGCTTTTCGGCCATTTCGATGTCGGGATCATCGCTGATGCTGAAATATAGAAGTTGAATTATTTTTTAACAAATATTTTAGGTTTTTTTTTGTATTTACCGATCTCTTCTGGACAAGCTATCCTTTCGCTTCGATGGTGATGTCTGCGTGGAGCTCTGTTCGGAGACTTTACGTGTAGAGCGTCCACGTGTTGCATGCGCTTTACTTGAACTGGCAATTGTTGGCTCCACTGTGGGATGCTCTGCGTCAAATGTGAAGCCGAATTCCTCGCCATAAACTTTACGTGTTGCCTTAATAAGTCGCGTACAGGAGCGCATGTGTCGCTTATAGCAATAAGGATGACAGTAGCCCTTGTGCGTACAATAAAAATTGTAGCTGGATATCAAATCGATGACAGCCTTCAGCCACGGCATGTTCTTGGCGGTATCATCGGTCTCGTTTGAATCTGTGGGCGATTCGGGTTGCTGATCGTCGCTCAGTATGCCAGGTGACTCTTCGCCGCCGCTTACCATGCCCTGTTCGGATGTGTCACTGCGATCCGATAGCGAGCTTACCTTGCGGCGTGATTGTATAGAGTCCACACGTTTGACTGTGGCGCGAGAAGGTGTTAAAAATTTGGCTGCTTATGAAATTGAATTACTTACAATCAGTTTCCATTTCTTTGCCGTCTTTTGTGTTCCTACGTAACTTCAGTGATCTACGCTTAAAGGAGCCACCCGTAGTAGTAGCAGTGCCACGGCGCAACAAAAATGGACGTACCGCCGAGGCTGTAGGACGTCGCGCTGAGCCATGAAAGAGTGTCGCAACTATTATGGCGTATTTAAAATTATTCATGCCTCGCATTTGCACTTACCTTCTTCGCCCTCCTTGGTCAGTGTGGTGTTGCTGCTATTCTCTGATTCGTTATCCGGTTCATGCAGCACGAATGAAATCTTGCGTTCTGTCTGGCCACCAGAACCATCATTGCCGGCTGCTATAGACTGTAAACTCTGTGCAGAGGTCTGCGAATGACCCATGGAACTCAATGCCATGGACCAACGTCGATTGGCCTCACGATAAACTTTCTCCCAAGGTGCTGGTTTGTCCTTATGCAAGAGCTTCGATGTTTTCGGCAGCAGTATGTATGTATCACGCAGAAAAGCGGTTATCTCGAATAGCAAGACGCAGGCAATCAACTTGAGTGCATGTGGACAATCGTTGCCATGTGGATTTACCGAGCCCTCGTCAAGAAAATCTTCTTCTTCATCTTGTAGTAATAGCTCGCGCTGTTTCTCGGGATCGGCAAGGCTGGCATTAACTGCTTCGTATTGCAAACGCTCGGTAAATAGTATTTCCTCGAGACGTGCACCCACCATTTCAGCCCACTGTGTAGATTTTTAAAGCGCATGCTTGAATCCTACAGGTTTCATGTTTACATATACACATACCTGATGAAACATTTTACCGGCTGCACGTTGCAAGATGTGTATACGTCTGGCGCTGCTTTGGCTCATCTGTTGCTTCATCTGATTGAGATTAATGTTTGCGCCGGAAGCGCGATAGCTGCCGACATTTTGTTTCATCCAAGTGGGCCATTGACCCTTATTGCAGAGATGCACAAAGTGCGCACATTCAAGTAGAAATGTGGCACGCGAGACAAGTGGCGCTTGAGGCTGTGCAAAAGATTTATGAATGTTACAAGAAACCAATATGTATATGCTTATACTGACCAAATCCAAAACAGCGGCTACTAACTGCGGATCCGGAAATGAGCCCGGCGCACAGGTCTCAAGCAGAAAGGATAGACGCAGCATGCCTATACGCACTGGTTCTATTGGTATTAGTTTACGTTCCTTTAGTACAACGACTTCCGATTCACGCGGTCCATCGCACATGTCCGACGAACTGCGACGACTATAATCCGCAGTTTCTTCAATGCCACCCACCTTTTTCTTGCCCTTAACAATTCCACCAAAGCGATTCAAACGGCGTTCAACGCGCCGCTTTGCACGTTGTATGGAACGTCCGATGCCATCGCTGGAGCGACCACGTTGTATCTTCAGCGAGGCATGGCGCATGAAGGTTGAGGATATCTCGGGATTAAGGGAACCGATCTCGAGATCGATGGAGGACGCCTCTTTTGGCGTGCCGCGGAACCAGCGTACTAAACCGCTGAGTCGCCCCAGTGAATTGCGTTCGGAACTGGAGGTGGAATCAGACAGCAAGGCACGCTCGCTGTGTCGTGGCGTCAATGTGGGACGCACGCCTGTTGTACGTCGTCGGAAATTGCTCAACGGTGATTGACTGCTTTTATAATGCTCCTCGCACGGTTCGGTCTCGAGCAAACTCTGCGGCAGAAGTGGAAGATTAGTAGTTGCTTGGAAGAGTGTGTATGTGCTGGGACTAACTACAGCGCAGGCAGAGGATGTGCTACGTTTCTTAAGCAGCAAACGGCGCTGAGAACGATTATCGTCGCTTTGCATATTCTGTGTCATATTCTCCGCCTGTGGTATATGCCTGTGGAATAAGTCAGGTAAGTAGGATTAGCATTGGTTATATAGTGGCATATGCTTTCCAACTTACCGTATAACACGCGTTGTTTGTGTCACTGGTCCTTTCTTGTGTGGGCGTGGCGTTACGGCCAATATGCCACTCAACGCCACCAGCCGAAATGGACCACCGTGCGCACCCTTAACATAAGTAACCAGTTGCCGTATATCACTATATAGCCCAATATTTTCTGGTGTCTTAACATCCTTGCTGGCCTCGACAAAGCGTGTGACCAGTGCCTTGAACACTGCACCAATAACCTGTGCCTCGGGTCCACCACTCATACCGCCACTGAAATTCGTCGAGTAGCCGCCCTGACCTGGTACACCGCCAAGATCGGTGTTAGCATTTTTATATCCACACTGACGTTTATGCGCTATTTGCATCATTATATACATACATATACATATATATACAACGACAGTTTGTGATGGTGAACAGTAGTAAATAATTGGGACAACAGAAGAATTACCAACATAAATCGTATACGTAAAATAGAATCGAACGCAATAATTAAAGAAATAATAGCGCTCATGCATGCAAAAAGCCAAATCGAGCATATCTTTAAATTGTACGAGTATTGTATCGGTATATAGTACGATTATTTAGCTAGTTTATAGTTTATAATTATGTATGTGAACATGAGTGTTGCAAGTTTAATATAAATGAGGCGTAGGTTATATGCCGGGCTATTGCAGTTTTCACTTTTGGCATGACTACGCGAAAGCTAATACCTTCGATTGAACGCATCCACTTTCGCTAAGTCAATGCGAAAGTGAAAACCGGAACAGACATGTTAATAGTATTTAGGTTGAAATTGTACTGTAGTATCATCAAAGCATACTAAAAGCATTGTAGGCCGAGGTCGGAGCATGCCGCAAACTTAAAACTGGCCAATCGACTAAAAGAAATCGAATTCGGAACTCAAGGTTTTGGTATGGGATTCATAAATAAATTATAAAGTTTGTGCACCTACTAGTTTTTTTCTAGTTTCGTTTTGGAATTTTCTAGTTTTTTGTTTTTATTTTTTGCCTAGCGTAGTAGCAATTCTAAGAAAGTATTAAAATCCGCCGCTGCTATACTCTGTACAAGAGCAAATAGCTGAGCGGTTAGGGTGAAGCTAGCTCTAACTATTAGACTAGAACTATTTATACTCACTCAGTGGTGACAGCAACGAACTCGGATCTACACAAAATGCCAGAAATGCATGAAAGTAATCGATGAGCTCCTGCAGTGGCGCAGTTTTAACCATTTCCTGTAGATAGCGTTTGGTACGCTGCCCCGCTTGGCGCAACATGCGCGCGAGTATCTTTTGGCATTGGTTGCGTAGAAAATCAGCTGGAGGACCACGTACGCCTAGAAATAAAATTATTTTTATATACATATTTGATATTATTTTTCCGTATAACAAACCATCATTGCAACCATGTGAACAGCCAAGCACCAATAAAGCTCTACGCGTAATACCCATGGCAATCTCATGTGCATGTTCGCCCAGCTTCAGCTTAAGCACACCCATTTCTATTAATAGCTCACAAATATTTAAGCCTGCCTCGAGTACACGCAGCGAGCATATCATCATATCACGCTTGAAGACATTATAAATAGCCAGCAGGACAATTTCATAATCGATGCCGCCATCACGTGTTATATAGAACGAAGAGCCGGGCGCTTCCGACTCATCCACACCCGTATAATCGATGTGTGAATCTGTATGCGAGCGTAACATCTGTCCACGATAGCGTGTCTGGCTAGTACCGCCAGCGCTGCCGTTGCCACCATTTGCACCGACGCTGCCGCCATTGCTCAATGCATCCAATTGGGAGTCGATGGAACCCTGTAATAGTTATTAAGTTAAAATTGCAACATTCGAAAATTTTTACCTCAGTATCTAAAACCTTTTTTTGAAGTTGTTATTTGAAATCAATGAAACGAAAAAGCGGCACTAAAAACAGACAACTGTATCTAGCCTGCGAGAGAATGTGATAGAATGCCGATATAACAAAACATTTTTTTTAGACTTCGGCAAAGTGCCTTCGTCCTTCAGTGTAAAGCAAAAAAACGACAGTATAAAATACGACTTTGTGTCTGTTCTTTCGCACACAAACACAATTCCAAAGTACGTTTGTATTTTGTGCCGAGCACTGGTCAAGACCTTAGTAAAGGCATCATAGCCAGCGTGCTGTATTTCTAACAAGTATCGTCAGAAAGAAAAAAAAAAAATTAAAATTTAAGACCTTCCAGATTTTGATATTGTAGACCATGTAAAAATGAATATTATTGTCTGTTCAGCTTTCTAAAGTTGGAGAAATATGTGCTTGTGAGAGCGTATTGGAACACAATAAATTGTTTTTCTTACAAAACTCCGGGAAAGCGGACTGATTTGTATGGGGACTAACCATTCTAGTGATCCGATTTGGACCTCTATGTACTGTTTGATTAGAAATTAATGCTTTTGCTAAAGTAAAATAAAAAAAAACTGTTTCATTCAAAAACTCAGAAACAATGGGCAGTTTTTTATGGGTATAGAGGGTTGGCACCTTCATTAAATTCTGCATATTCTTGTTGTTCCTAGCCAGGCAAACGGACATGTCTATATCGACTTGGCTTTTTGTAGGACAGCAATCTCTTTTAGTGGTCTGACTTAGACCTTATAATCTCCAAGTTCTAAGTCTATATTGACAAGATTTTTTTCATGTCAAAATAAAGAGGTGGTGGCCAGGTGGTTTCCTCGCCAGCAATGTAAGTAAAAATTGTAGAATAAGGGTGAGAACCCACTTTTGAATAAACTCAAAGTATCGCTGCTCGAAACCATAGAGCTAAATTAACGATTATTGAAAAATTGATGGATCCACGTTCATTAAAGATTTTGTATACCCTGTCCCTATAGGGTATATATATGTAGTAGGCGAGGCAGTATACATGTATAGTATTTTCTTGCTTAGCATTAAAAGTTGAGTCGATATGTCCGCATCCCGCATCTTTCTGGATGTCCGTATAAAAATCAATAACTTAGAAGCTATAAGAGATAAACCCATCAATTATGAATATTTAGATTCGTTTCTTCAGATTTAATCTCCTCCTTGAAAAAAGGGTGATTTGGCATATATGTTGTTCATTTTGCTAGAAACACCAAATAATGCATTTAGGTCCACATCGGAACACTAAAAGGTGTTGGACAGATTTGAATGGAGATACAAATCTGTTCAACCTTTTTAAGATTTTGTATGGAAAATTTTGTATTGTTGTTGTTAGCTAGGCCTAACCCGTGTTGTTTAGGATCCAAAAAAGTGTTTTAAACATTTTTTAACTCTTTAACCTAATGTGCTAGAGACTTCCACAAGGTCTCAAGTTTCATGCTTTACTTTAAGACTTTGAGGAAGTCTGTAGCATCTCAGTGAAAGAAACGTTGGAAACCCTCAAAAACACCCTTCTTTTCGCAAAACCCTGAAGTGATAGACAATTTTGGCACCGTGATCTGCGGACAAAAATACATTAGAAACCACTCCAAAATGAAAAATAAAAAACCAATGCAGGTATTTGTTATCATTGTTTGAAGATTGCTTCCACAGAAGTTTTGTTCCACAGTCATGTACATTTTATGTAAAAATTAAAAGAAGAAATCCTTGAAGAAATTAACGACGTGTTGTGAATTGCGAGCAAGAGTCGAGTAATTACTAAAAATTAAATTTTAGAAATTTATTACTTCAAATATTTCACTCACCTGCCGCTTGAGATAGTCCGGTGATGGTGTCGGCGTATGTTCCGTTACTGTTATAATCGGATTACGTGGATAGAAAGTTGAACGCGGTCCAGAAGACTGTGATGGACGTATAGGCTTCGGTGGTTCAATGTATCTGTAAAATCTTGTATTTTCAACGAAATGCGAAGACATGTGCAATTAGTAAAAAAAACGTGCAGCGGCAAAGGTAAAAGGTTTAAATTTTTAAATATATTTGGTTAATTAAGGTGAGGGTGTATTATATATTTGAAAGAAGTTTTTTTTTTTTTTTTTATTTAAACTTTGGAATGTTAAAAAACGCAAGCATATAAAAGTAAATAATTTGTATAAGGGTTTATTAAAAGTAACTGTATATTGAGGTATATATATATAAAGGTGCAGCGAACTTGGAATTATTTACGAAATATAGGTACTGAAATTCTGGGCTTCTCCTATATATATATATTTTTTTTTTTTTTTGATCTTCGATTTTTATTCAATGCCAGAATTTTACAGTTGCAGTTGTGGCTAAAAGCAAATACCAGCAATTAGAAGCTTTTAGAACTCACCCGCTATCAAGTAGACAGCTGGTTTATTTGTAAGAGATATAAATAAAATATTTGATTGATAATTAGTGATAATAGTTGTGAGAGAAAGAGAGAGAGAGTCTGAGTTGCTTGTTTGCTGTAGTTTGTGTTGCATATTTGTATTTTAGTGTGGCCTTAAGAACCAAAAGTAACTGTTAAGATATATTCGAAAGTATAGTTGATGAGCAATGGTGAGTGATGTTTTAAATGTTGGTTTCAATAGTTCCGGAAATGGTGTTTTATTTACGCAATTTATATCTACTAGCGGTCGAAATTTGGTTTGAATGTTGCAAAACAATGTAGTACTTGTTAGAGCGCAAATATTGCGTAATATTATGTGAGAGGCTCGACAAAAGGCGGCCAAAGTGTTTATTAAGTTTCTGCAAATTTTTGTATTAGAGAAGGAGGTGTGAAAGACCCCATAAAGTATATACTGTACATTCTTTTCAGCAGCAAAATTCAAGCCGATAAAGACATTAACGTCTGTCTGGCCGTCCATATGAACAACAAGAACTTGGAGATTGTAAGAAATAAAGCCTTCAAGTTTGGATATTTTGATTCTGCTATTGCTTCTGCAGATCACTTGTATTTAATGAACATGATAAGCTCTCTCCGTAAGTTGGGAGCAAGCCAACTAATTTTGATTCTGATTTTTTGTGTGAACACCAATTTTGGTCTAAATTACTTTAATCCATATAAAATATTCCATTTGGATCCAAATCGGACCAATAAAAAGGGTAGCGCCCATAGACTCAATTTTCTTAGTTTTCATATGAAACAAATTTTGTTGTTGATCGTAATTCAGATAGAAACATTGAGTTTGATGTATTTTGCATCAGTCCTAATAAAATTTTCTATTAGGATCTAAATTGGATCACTGAAAAAAGTGATCCCCCTACAAAAAGTCTACTTTATATAGACATGCCCGTCTGTCTATATGGCTATAAGAATTTGGAGATTAAGAAAGAAACACTGAATTTGATGTATTTTGCATCAGTCCTAATAAAATTTTACTATTAGTGTCTAAATTGGATCACTAAAAGAGGTGGTCGCCAAAAAAAGTCAACCCCATATAGACATGTCCGTTTGTATGGCTATAAGAACTTGGTCATTAAGATAGAAACACTGAATTTGATGTATTTTGCATCAGTCCGAATAAAATTTTTTATTAGGGTATAAATTGGATCACTGAAAAAAGTGATCCCCCTACAAAAAGTCATTTCGATATAGACATGTCTGTCTGTCTGGCTACAAGTACTTGGAGATTCAGATAGAAACACTGAATTTGATGTATTTTGCATAGATCCTAATAAAATTTTACTATTAGGGTCTAAATTTGATCACTAAAAGAGGTGGTCCCCTACAAAAGTAAGAGTTAGAGCCGTCAAGACATGTAATGTCTCCTGTTCCATGTCTACAGATTAGTGTTTACTAAACATTCCAACATCTATCTAAGGGATGGTTCCCTTAAAAAGTTGATCCTTCTTTTGTTTTTGCATAAAAAATACTTAGCCCTTCTGATAACTTATGCGTACCAAATTTGTTGTAGCTTACTTCAGTTCTACCAAAAGTTGTCCATATTGGACCACTGGAAGTGTTGGTGTCCCATTCTGGGTTTTTGTAAGAAAAACCTATTGTTGTGGTTTAGTTTAGCTTGAACTAGCTAATTTTGTGTATCTAATCTAGTCCCAAAACAAATTTGTGGTTTAATGGAGAGAGGAAGTTATCTCGTTCTCTCTTTTCCAGCTGCTTAAGCCAAATTCCAAATGAGTTTAGGCTTAAAATTGTTCACAAGAAAACTTAAATTACCCCTAAATACAATCTTCCGGAACTTTTGTAACTTTAGCTAATAAATATTTTGTGTTTAATTTTTTAACTAAATGATTCACTTACCTAAGACTAGGCATTGATTTGCCCTTTATAAGATTACTGGGAGGCTCTCTAGTTATCATAGAAGCGGAACGTGAAAGTTTTTTCTCGCCGGTATCCAAACTGCGATGGTATTCCTGGATTTATATAGAAGACAAAAAATAATTAGAGGGAGTTGCAAAAATTTGATTGTTGTACATTTATATATATATATGTAGTTAAGGACATTAAAAGGAGTGGGGTATTTTAATGCTCTAAACATCAAATGTAATTGCGAGAAAATACGTGAAATAGCTAAATTTGGAAACGTTGCTACAAAAAGTGCGCAAAAAGTTAAAAATGCACTGTGGGAACTTGTTCCATTGATGTGTTATAAAATAGTGTGGGTACATTTAAGGACAACAGCAACAACGAACATCAAGTGCAAATTTAGAAATTTCTGTATAGATCTTACTGCATGTTGCAGTGGTTTCTTGCCATTGGCAGAGTTTGTATCAAGCCCTACTTTTTCCAGATTCTTTTCCGATTTGGAGAACATTTTCGTTTCGACAAAAGTGCGCAGATCTGACATTTTAACGCGTTTCTTTTTCTCGCTGCCGCGTCGCTCTGTACTGCTGCTGGGTTCTTCTGTAAATAAAAAAAAATTTTAAAGGATTTATATTTAAAATTTGTATTTAATATATACGCACCGACTACACCTGCAGTTACTGTAGGCTCTGGAATTTCTATATAATCTTTAACCATAGAACTGCCAGGACTATCACGACTATTGCTACTTGGACCTTGGTACAAGGATATTTCAATATGCGGTATGGGCAGCGAATTTGAACGTTTACGTGGCTGATTTAGTGTTATGGCGGCATCTTCGCCGATTTCGCTTAGACTGTAAAATTGTGTAAAGCTTGAATTTGAATTATATATTTTTTTATAGCAAATATACTAACCGATTGTACAGATATTGCAAACTCCAAAAGATGCCCTCCTCCTGCCAGTGCGATATGAAGAGACAACGCAAAACTGCAACATCGAGAAAAGTTGCCGCGGAGACATCCGCTTTAACACTTTCCGATTTATCCGAATCGGTTTCCTTCTCAATGGAAGCGCTGCGTTTGTCCTTCATGGAGGCACCACGCATAAGTTCCTGCTGATCGAATTCAAATTTTGTGGATGGTACTTTTTCTTTGTCACGCGAGTGCACAGATTGACGACTGCCACGCCTACTCTGTGATTGTTGTTGCTGCAATAAACTAGCGTCAGCCTATGGAGAAATAGTTTTTGTAAAAAATTGAGCAGATTAAATATTAAATGCGATTTTTACGGTAAAGAAAGAATTGTCCATGAGATGCGCAGCTGATGGCAAACGGAAGATAACAACACGTTCATCTTCAATACTTGATGCCTCCTCGGGTATAGTCTCGGGAAAGGCGAATTCCTTGGGCGATGAAACCCAGGAGCCCTGATGATTTTTTATTTTTTTTTTTTTCGTTGGGGGAGTTTTTTAAGACAAACATTTAAGCACAACATTTAAACATATACAACAATGCGTACCTCTTCGTCCTGTCGCATTTGTTCGGATATACCGCTTTGTGGTGAATCAGCTTTCGGTGACATGGCGTCCGCACTTAAAGATTGCTTGCGTCCGGTAAAAACATCCGTCGAACCTTTCGGTGTACAGCCGCACAATAAATTACGCGCTTTAGGCTTAACGGGTGCTGTGAAACAGGGTGCACCCGGTGCACGATTGTCCCACATACCCTGCCACAATTTAATGCCATTCTCGAGACGAAAATTCTGAAAATCTGATTCCTTCAGATGATGTATAATAGGTGCAAAGAGATATACAAAGAGCTGAAAATAAGAAAATTATTTATTAATAATCTATGCGTGGTTAATTATAAGCTTACGGTTATGGTTGGCACTGAGAACAGATACTGATCCATTGATTTCATTTTCGGTTCAGTTTCACCTAACATATCATCACCGCCCTCATCGTCAGCGCACTCCTCTGCGGCATAAAGTAATATCCATTGCATGGTGTAGAGCAATTTAGTCTCGACTGGACCAATAGCCTGCATATCCTTGACACGATTATGCAGTAGCGCTGCAACGCAGTGCATTACATGTGGTAGTGCAGCCTATACCGCATTTGGGAGTTGCATATATTATTAATTAATTTTTTTTATATATTTATTTAGCCTACCTGCAGCAGACGCCAGCGTGGTATGGCGCCCAATGCCTTGGTCAATGGCGGTGATAGTCCAAATTGTATATTCTGCACGAGCACCTTTTCGAAGGACTATAATATATACCAAGTAATAACAATTATTTATAATATTTATATATTTTTTTAATACTCACTTTACAAGCTTCCTTCGACTCCTTTAAAGTGCGCGTTCGCAAAAAAAAGTGTTACATAAATTAATGCTTTGAATAAATTTTTTGTAATAATTTGAAAAAATAAGAACTTTAAAGGGCGCTGTGAGCAAAACTATTTACAAAAGTTTATTCGCAAGGATTATAAATATTCGTATTTAAAATTAAAAATACACAAAACACATTTTTAACATAGAACGGAATATGTAATTTGTTTATAATAAATAGTTTATTTAAATATTTAGTTTAAGTATAATTAAACACATTGAAACATTTACGACTTACATGGTGTCCTGGTGCATGTTGACAAAACTACATCGAAATGTCAAAATTTTGAAAATTTACAAGTTAAATTTACAATTTATTTTTTTTTAGAGTGTGTAAGCAGTTTGGATAGTAGAGAAAATAAAATGCAAATAAATAGTTTATTGAAAGAAAAACATTTTGACATTGGTTGGACAGACAAGACATGAAGCATAGTTCACAAGAAATATTTACCATCAGTCTAGTATTTAGTGAATATTTTCCTTAAAGTCGGTTCAGACTTAGTTCAAAACTAAACCGATTGCTGTTAAATGTGACTGAAAAACTGTATAATCTAAGAAATAGGATCTAAACTTACAAGAATGCTGGCCTATTTATTAAAAAAATAGCTAAGAAATATTTATAAGTAATGAGACTAACTAAGGAACAGAACATAAAAGGTCAAATCCTCTTGATCACAAGAACAAAGTGAACTTCGAGACTATAAAGAATAGACCTTTCATGTTTGATATTTTTACTCTCCAGTTTCTTCGTAAGATTACTTTTATGCCAAAATACGAAACGCATTAAATGTAGATTCAGGTATGGATATCCGTTTAGCTACTGAAATTGTATATCCAGATAAAAGGATAAAAGGATATATAAAGTTTGCTTACACGTATATGAGAAGCAGAAATAATTCAGCCAGGTTCCATAAAGTGCATATATTATTGATCGGCAATAAAAATCAAGTTGATGTAGAGATGTCCGTCTGTGTGGTTGCTTGTATGAACTTAGAAAACATAATTTTGAATATTTCGAATTTCCTGTTCCCTCTTCAGACAACTTATATTAAATGAACTTCCGAACTTATATATAAGAAATATCTCTGAAATAATAAAATGCGTGCCCCACGTAAATTTTTTAACAAACAATCTTTTTAGCTAAGGACAAAGTTTGGCATATTTATAGTCATGTCTCGCCTACGTAGGGTAGCCACCATAAAGTACCTCCACCCACTTTTTATAGTTTATTCAGGCAGAACTGTCTGCTTAATGCTCTGTTAAAGTCAAAGATTTTTAGGATTTATAGGAGAAGTATTAAAGCTTTGGTTCCAAGGAAGTTAAGTTTTTCACAAATTCTTTAAAAGAAGTTTTGATTTTTGTCAGAAGTTTTTTAATAACGAAAAGCAAAATGTTGGATTCGCCATGGGTTACGCTGCCGGCGGTATCGCTGCAGTCGTTGCACTCATCGAACGCGTGAAGCTGCTTCTGCAGGTTCAACATATCTCGAAATAAATCTGTCCTGATTTGCAATCAAAACAAAAAAAGGGTATTTTTTTATTATTTTGTTGTGGTAATTTGGTCAGCTTTATCAGATATTTTCTAATTAAGGCTTTAAACTTTGTCCCTAAAGATATATACAATCATGCCTTCTTGGGTGTTGTTGACAAGAACAGCGGGTTCTGGAGTTACTTCACGGTTAACATGGCTTACGACGGTGCTGCTGGTGCTATAGCTCTTTGTATTGTCTACCAATTGGACTTTGGTCGTACTTGTACGCTCGCAAATTCTCCGGTCTGGGCTAAAATCTTCAAGAGTAGACTCTGGTTTCGGTGTATCAGTGCAGGGTATTATTATCTAATTACCCGATCCATAGAAGACACCCCGCATTAGCTACATTATATTAGCTGGGCCATCGATTAAGAGGTTAAACTGTGCGTCGTCGCATGATGATGCAGTCTGGTTGCAAGGCAACCAAAATCATTTACAAGAATACACTACACTGCTTGGCCACCATTGCTAAACAGAAAGGTAACGGTGTCTGCTTCTAGGGCGCGCTTTCTCCAATATTCTCAAAGCTATTCGTGGAGGTTACAATGAAATCAAGAAGGTTTTGTAAATTAATTTCTGGTAGAACTAAAAAATGAATTTTTCTCAGTTTCTGTCAGTTTTGAAGTCAAGATTTGCAGTCAAGGTTCTCATTTCTAACATGCCCCGTTAGAAGACAATTTTGGGGCAGAATTTGATAAACTTGACAGCAGTTATATGTAGTTCCAAAAAATTGGAGGATTTATTCGATTTATGAATTTATGGGGAAGTTCGGTAACCTAGTAATTCCGAGAAATGGTACAATCGAATGCGATTCTACGCCTAGATTTATTTTTATGAGTCTACGTTAAGTCGTTGGTGTATGCCAAAAAGCCTAAAGTTGGAGAAACAATGTGGAATGAGAAATTAGTAACATTTGGGAAATTGAAGCCAAAGAACCAAACACTGCAAAAGTGTTCGCGATGGTTTTAAATTTCAGCACAATAACTCAATTATGCTGTATTTTAATTAATTAAAATCTTCGCATTTTCTTATATCCTTCTTCATAGTTACTTAACTACTTTAGACTTTTAGTTCCTTTTCGCTTTTAGTTATATTCACTAAAATTAGTTCTAATTTCTTGTGAACAATGCTTCAAAGTATAAAGTAAAATAGTCCTTTTTTGTTTGTTATAATTTTCTGTTAGTCCTGTGCGCACTTTCTTTATACATCAAACATTTATAGCTTTATTTACAGCATACAGAAAGAAGTTTTGTTTGTTTGTTTGTTTGTTTGTGTACAGTGAAAGCATTTCCTGAATAACACGATGCCATATTTAAGTTTGATTAAAAGTAGATCCAGTCGCTTGGCTGCGATTAAAACCCAAAAAATTAAATAGTTGTTCGAGCGTGGTGGGCTCATGAAGTATGCTGTTGCACCACAATATTTACATAAATTTTCTTTGCTCATTTAGTAGGCATTTTTGTTTGTTTTGTTCTTTGGACTTTTTTTGAAAGTCTTACAACAATGCAATGTTAAAAGCTGTCTCGACGGCATGGGTCAGCAAGTGTCAGTGTCAAGAGCAATTAGATAAAGAATGCAACCAACTTACCATGCAGCTGGCCTCATGCAGTTTGCCCAGCTTGGGTCTTATGAATGGCGCTATTTGACGCCACAGGAATGTCTGCACGGAAACGGGCAAGCCCAAATCCTGCAGTCCATCATCCTGATCAATGTCAAAGTCATCGTTATTCGGTTGTACATTGTTATTGGTTGAATTGGTGACCATCTTGTGTGTGTGTGTGTGTGTCCGTGTGTATCGGTGTTGAAATATTTATGGCCGCTTCGTGGCTATTCAGTGTCGTACATGGCAGCACAATTTAAGTGAATCTCGTCGGTGCGCTGCAAAGAGGAGCAGAGGGTTGAAGCAATTTAAAGCAATTTGTGCCAAACAGCTGTGTCACGCAAGCCAAAGCGCAGTCATTCATAAAATATTTGCCGCTTTGGGCATAAATAATCCTTTCGTTTTCACGTTTGAGCACGTCGCGGCGGCAACAAGTGTTTGCGTGCGCAGACTCTGTCATGAAGTCCTTTGTGTATAGTAAGAAATGCTGCTTTTCTAAGCGCGTCAATGAAACTCAAAATTTGTAGGTCAGTATTTCGTTCGCCATTTGCCAGCCGGCAAACGCACGTCCTCCAAACATATTTGTAAACGCTTGACTGGTCCATGCGACGTGCGCGCGGGGGCTTACAGCTGTCGGTTTGTTTGTACGCAGAACGCAGACTCCGCATCTTCGTTTTTTGGTATAGAGATAAAAATTGGATTTCGGTATACATGCAAATGGGTGAAAAAATTTTCACTGCTGCTGTGAAAATTTTTCACTTATATAATCAATCAAAATTTTCACTTTTAATTGTTCGTTTGCATGTTTCAATTACACTTTTCCGGCCAAGTCAATGCAGCAGACTGTCATTTCACTGATTTTTATATTGTTTATCGCGTTAATTGTTGCCGCACCGAGCTATAGAGTGGCAGCTTGAGTGCCAGCTATTGGGTTTGGCACTTTGTTAGTTTTGCAATTTTCCAATGTTTGCTTTGTGGTTTGCGTTGGAGTTTTGCGTTTTATTGTTATCACGAAGCATTTGTTCTAATTGACACTCAATTTGCTTTCAATTTGTTTATGAATAAGCAATTTTTTATGCAGACAATATCCTTTTTTATGCTTTGACTTACCCTGATTAACGCGGCAGCTACTGAAGCTGTTATAGCTCACTGTTAGAGCGTTCGGATGCAACTGAATGTTACCAGGCGCGCGCGACGAGTCCTGCTGCTTCTCGTGTTCTTCGTTGTTCATCGTTCGCCAACGCTGACACCCGCGAAAGCTGCTTATGCTCTTGCCTTTGGTGAGGATACAACAGTGCGTATACGTAAGGAACATTTTGCAAGGAGCACTAAAACAGACAAGTATACACACAGCCACGCATAATGCTTTCGCTTTGACAGGGTGATTTCTTGCATGCTACAATCATAAAATAAAACAAGTAAGGAAATACAGTCGGGCGTAACCGACTGTAAGAGGCCCTGTACCAGTTCAGGTCGCCTAACAAACATATTAAATGTTTCCCGAGCTTATGACCAAACACATGACCACTTCTCACTGCGCGAATATGAATGAAAAGAAAAGGGGGGTTGTTCAAATTCAATTGCTTATAAAATCGCCATTTATTATCCGATTTTGATGAACTTTTTTGATTTTTGCTTAGAGAGACGTTGTCTCTATATTGGTACACTCAATTTTTTTTGTGCCGAAGAAATTTTCACCCTAAGGGGTGATTTTATGGGGAATGGGGGGAGGGGCAAAATTTCAAAATAAACTTGTGAAATTCCGGAGCAATCCTAGTCGATTGCAAAAAACACGAAGTCTCTATCTATTACCGTTTCCGAGATCCTTTCGTTCATACAGACGGACGGACGGACGGACGGACAGACGGACGGACGGACAGACGGACATGGCTATATCGACTCCTCTTTCATTCCTGACCATAATGGTGGTAACTTTGGGGGGTCTCCGACCATTATTTCTACCTGTTACATACATTTGCACAAACCCAATAGGCTCTTGTACCTTCGGTACAGGGCCTAAAAAAGGTTCATAAAAAAAATAAAAGATAAATTTAGAAAGCCACAAAATAATAAAAACAAAGAAAAAGTAAAGAGAAAGTGTGTGTCGTTAGTGATCAGAGGAGATGCAGGTGTTTATGGGGCCTACCAATTAAAGAGGAAGTAGCACTTTCATTCAAAACTTTCTAAAGAGGGAATTGGATACAAAAAATATGCAAATATGAAGGCTCTATATTTTAAAATGGCTAAGGTCTTTATGTTTCTAGAGAGACATACGGACAAGTCCATATCGAAGTAACTTTTTGTAGAGGGCAACTTCTTTTAGTGCCTTGATTTGGCGACAAATACATCAAATTCGGTTTTTTAGCTGAATTAAGAACAACAGAATACATTTTTTATACAAAAACCCAAAAAGGTGAAACAGATTTGTATGGGAAGCTACCTCTTTTAGTGTTTTTTTCCAGATCTAAATGAATTGCTTTATGAAGTTTTATGTACATCAATAACAAATTTTCATACAAAAACACGGAATGATGAGTAGGTTTGCATGTTAAGGGCCAACCAGACTTAGAGATGGAGGTTAGCTCGCTCATTGAATAAAAGTGATCTGCAGGATCAATAGGATTATGTAAATATTCAAACTTGAAGGCTTTATCTCTTAGAGTCTTCAAGTTCTTTATTTTCATATGGACAACCAGACAAACGGATATGTATACATGCCTGATTGTTTATACCTCAAGGAAATAAGTAGATGGGAGCGGCAAGTCTTTACTGAATAATATAGATGGATAGATCTTCCATGTTAATCGCTGGCAATATAAGGGTATTTTCCTTTCTGATGTGTGGATTGGTGCTGAAATATACACTCAGCCTCTTATAGATCTCCAGCAAATCCAATAAGTGTCATATCTAAGTTCCACATTCTGGTTGGCATAAAACAAAGTGGAGACTTTTCAGTATGCCCAAATGTAGGCCAAGTCAATAGTGACAGGAAATTTTGTTTGTCCGCCTAGTACATGCCTCATGTAATTAACTGGCCTTCTGGATATGACCAGCTGTCCTTTAATCTCCATGCATTACTTGTTGTCCTGATTAGCTCGGCTCCGATTTATCTATCTTAGTACGTTTCCAGCTCCGCTTGGTTTTTTTCATAAATGTCCGGATTTCTGTGGATATTCGCATTGGTGGTGCTATGCCGATAGATTCTGGCGGCAATATAAGTAATATTCTTGCCAGCTTAAGCAAGTCCTTTGTTCATACCGCTGTATAGCAATCTACGGATAATAAATTAATCTACGGATAATAAATAAAGTATAAACTGCATAGTCACAGCCAGCGAACTGATGATATTTTGTATTGGATTCGATCGTCTACAGTCACGGCTCCATACTCCATCTTTTTATTTGGCATCAAATCAATGCAGGAACTATAATCAATTTATATTATTTAACCTATGACAGCTGTAACAGGTGCACACTCTCCTAAGCCTCCTCTTAATTGTTAATTAATTATTCATGTCTCACGTAGAAGCGGAACTGTGTGCATGACAATGTCATACGCGATCAAAGGCTTGCTTCAAAACAAAGAAGAGTACTGTTTCACTTCGAAGGAATTTTGAATGACTTCAACGATGCTGTGAACCTACTTTGGAGTTCCGTGCCCGAATTGATGGCCAGGAACTTTCTAGCATTCTAAGAGGAAATACTGTTTCGATTATTTTGGGGAGTACCGCCAGCAGACCTTTAGAATTAGAATTACCATCAAACCTGAAGAATACGTTAAATATTTTCACTATCAGTTGAAGATATTTTTCGGGAATTGCTTTGAGTCTTACTATATCGATTCTGTCATATCGAGACTTCTTTTTCCTTGTCAGAAGTTTTATTTCATTTGTAGGCTTTTCCAAACTGGCTGAAGTTATCGGAACATTGTGACTGCAAAGTGCTTTGATCGCTCTGTCTACTTCTGCTTTGTGTGTTCTGCTGTAAAGCGCGAATGGTGTAAATTTTTCCACAAGACGTGCATAGAACATGTCAGCTTTTTTTTGATTGTTGTGAAACCAATCCCCATTAATAGGAAATAAACGTCGAACTGAATGTTTTAAATATTATATAGCTCTCCATCGAATACAGGTCCACTCGGCTCAGCATTAATCAAGAAGTCTTTAGCCTTTAGTCTTGTTTGATATTCTTAGAGTAGTTGAATTTTACGGCTACAATAGGGTCTACTCAAGCAAGTACTTTTTAAATTACTTTTTAATGGACCGTCATGTAGAATATTTTGTATAAACTCTACATCAGGCAACGCCGGTATTAACTGCTATTCTTTATATGTTTATGTAAACAGAGAACCGTGCCAATGCAGCACCCTGTTTAGCTTGATAAGTTTATCAATGATTTTATATGAAAGCGCACATCGCTACGCTGCTGTTTGTCGGTATTTGTCTATAATAAACGCTTTTCGCGAGGGTTGAAAAATGTCGAGCAAGTGTGTAACACAGTGCGTATACTTATTATATACACAGTGGCGTATGCGTAATAAAACGCAATGCAGCTGTTAGTACTACTTAAAAAGAAATCCTTAAATTTTATAAACTATTCCGCCACTGTGCAAACCATTTGTATAGAGTTCGTTAAGCGATAACTGGAACTGAACTGACATAAATAAAGCATTTGACGTTGATTGTGCACATAATAGGAGACATTAGTCAGAACCAGCGCAGTAAAGCGTTTAGAAAAAAGTTCGTTTAATCATCGACAACTTTCGACCACAAGTAGCAAGAAATGATAAAATTAATTGGACGCATAAACACGAAGCAATTTATAAATGCCAAGTTTTTCTTTTTTTTTTTTTTGGCACAGCAACAACAATATTTTATAGAAGACAATTTTAAGTATGAGGCATGTACGGAAAGTAAAGTTTGTTTTATTATTGTATATAAAATATTTCCAAAAGATCTTGCCAGAAATGTAAGTGCTAAGGAAGTAGTGAATGATTTATAGCTTGTTTAAAAGCATAAAAATTTGCTGAAAACTAGAATAAAAGTTGAGCAATGCTGCTTCGCAATCAAGTTCAATTATACGTTTAGAGGCAGCCTGCATTTATATATCAAACTAAATAACTTTGTTAAATTTTTAATGTTCCTTGCCAACGAGCCCAAATTTTGGCTCAATGTTTGTTTTGACGGCAAAATGTTATCCATTGATAAAAAGTGTAGCATCTAATGCGCAGAAGTGGTCCATTGGGGGTTGCTTTTAGAAACAGCTGCAGTACTCTTGTTATATGAATGACATACATTTTAAATAGGTCATGCAACAAGTTGTAGCTGCGGCTTTGTAAGTATCTACAAATATATTGAAAACAAATTTCGGAGGCTGCGCATGTTGGCAGCTGAAAAAGGCATAAAGAAGTACAAATTAGAAGCCGTGCCTTCACTATTTACTTACAGCTGAGTTAAAAGCCGCAAGCAGGTTACTAGCTGCTGACCCAGTAACCGTATAAGCAATGTCAAGGACATTTTACATCTATTGCAATCGATTTCAATGATTTGCATATACAGGGTGTGTGTTTATAATATAATTTTTGCATGTTTAATGTTTCTGTCAGAAACGACAAACATTATTCATAAAAATCTTGCTCAATGCTGTCTAAAAAAAAATTAATTAAAGGCAGAAAAATATTTTACGTTCATGTGTGCACAAATATGTACAGTGTATAGAAAAAGTGTGCGTACCTGCTTAAAATAGCAATTTTGAAAAGAATTTTTAAAAGTTTAAATTGCTAAATTTTGATTTCGTAAAAAATTTGTCTGGTCATCGTTGAACTGCTGACTTTGTGGAATGGGTTATTTTTAGAGACCGTTTATATTTAGCAAACTATAAATAGTTGCGCTGTGTGAGGCGTCTGACTGTATATTACTCTGCAAATTTAATTGGTATTTCTAAATATATTTGTGGATATTTCAGATGAAAGAAAATAAAATATAAAAAAAATATAAAATATATGAAATTCAATAAACATAGTAATGCGTAATTTTAATGGTTAATGGTAAGCTCCATTGGAAAAGCGTAAACAATTTGGCTTCCACTTTAAGTTGTTACGTAGTCTTCTTAAAGAGAAACGGGCTGAGTAGCAGAGTACGTGGGGTCAAGTAAAAATCGTAACATGCCATTATTAATCTAATAAAATTTTATTCTCGGCGATAGCTCAACTTTACAAAAGGAAGGCAAAGAGGGGGCTTAGCAACTCAAGCCGGGTCCGCTAGTAATATATAAATTATCATTACACCATCCGCACAAAGAATTGTTCACCACAAAGTTTGATTGCTGAACTGATTATTAAGGATCCGAATCGAATCAAAAAGAGTGGATATCAGTTGAATATGTCGTATCCTGCTTCTTTATCTTTCGTTTCCTCCTTATTTTAAAAGTGTTCAGGAACATTCCTCAGTATTACGATCAGTTTTTCATGTAAATATCAACTAATTTGAGTGAAAATTTAAATTTTCTTTTTCTTTGCCATCAGTTCGAGGTACTATAATTAAATTAGCTGATAATAGATTGGCAAATGCAACAGAAAATGTTTGCCTCTTGATATCTGTTAATAGCTGATCCGTTGAACTCAGCGCTTGCTATCGACACAAGCAGAATATGCCACAAGATGCTTTATCCAGATGACCTACCAACACGGCACTAGACATCAGTTTTAATATTAACTATTCATCATGATATTAATTGAATATGCCTATTTCTGTAATTTTAAAATATTAAAATTAAGTAATAAATATTATCGGTTTATAGTGTGACGGGCTTTAAAGGAGGCAGCATAGACATCATAAACTATTCTGGATCAACTTAACAAGACGACCCATCTATGTGTGTCCATCCATCTACTCCACAGATAGTTAGTACTGATTTTTTAACAATTTTTATACATCCAGCTAAAACTCGACCAAAAACTAACTTTATCTTGAAATTCGATATTAAACTATTCAAATATATCTTCTAAAGGCCATTTCCCGCCCAAATATTGGGATGGTTTTCATAAAAACCTTTTTGAATTAATTTTACTTTGCATAAATATTAATGTGCATGACCTGCCGAAGTTAATGGATAGCTCCTAGGAAATCCAACAACCAGTCATATATGTACATTGGAAGATCCGAATCAAAATGAGCCATCGGAAAAATTTAAAAGAATGAGATGAGAAATACCCAATAAAGTATGCATAATATCACAATATCAGCATCAAAACTCAAGTAAAAATATACATGTCCGTCTGTCTGGCTGTTCTGCATTGCTATTCATTCAGCTATACTGGAAGTTTTTATGTTTCAAAAACCGGGAATTATTTAGAGATCCGTATAGCAAGCATAACTAGTATTTGTTCTAGTTTACGAGGTTCGACGAAAGTCTTAATCTCGCATCAAGGGGTCAGGGGTCCACGAAGTGTACTTTATATGCAGCTACTTCGTCCTCCAATGGCCAGGACGAAGTAGCTGCATGTAGTTACGTAGTGGCTGTGGTTACCTTTCAAATGCGGGCAAAATTTGTTAACAACTGGTTGTTGAGACCCATAGACCAACGAAGGTTCTGCATAAGCCTTGAATTTATTTTTTTTATTATTACTAGTGGGCTCCGCCCCCTACTCGTTCGCTTTGTTCACTCAACAACTCCCGGCTCCATTCGCTTCGCTCGTAGCGCACTTCGGTCACCTCAGCCGGCATGCATGCATAGAGCTTAGGAGAGAAGCAGCGCTAAAAGTATGCAATAAAATATAAATGCTGACACGACGGACACGACGACGATCCCAAAACTTTATTAATAAATAGAGAGACATACAATTTAGCATTTTTATAAAATTTTCTTTTATTTTTTGTTTTGTCTCTTTTTTTTATATTAAAATTGTTCTCTTAAATAAAATAAATTTTAAATTTCATTACATCTAAAATATGTTAATTAAAGTGAAATGCGTCTGGGTAAATCTAGCGGATGATAACTTCTAAGACATCTTACAGTGAGGCTAGTGTCTAACAGGTTAATGAAAGACTATTTGGATGGCATTCCAGCCAACAAATGCATCTTTGGCTGATTCTAGATTTCTCTTCCTGAATCGTTGGAACGTTCAAGTTATTGTGAAGAGTTTTATCACTTACAAACCATGGCGCTTTAGTTATCAGTCACACTGTTGGAGATATTTCTATATTTGAATTGTGACGTGTGACGTTTACCATATTGGAGCGCCAAATTGGTTTAAGAATAACTTTGTATAAAAGGATCTTGTTGCAAATCCGGAGCTAGCTGTTTTTTCGAATCATTCGGAGCAAGCTTTCTTAGCAAGAATATATTGCTTATGCGTTAAGCGTCTATCTAGATGGAAACCAAGAAACATCACCGAAGGTATAAGAGCCTATTGCTATTATGCAAATGTATGTAACAAGAAGAAATAATGGTCGGAGATCCCCCAAAGTTACCCCCATTATGGTCAGGATCTATAGAGAAGTCTCTATATCCATGTCCGTCTGTCAGTCCGTATGAAGTAAAGGATTTCGGAAACGGTAATAGATAGAAACTTCTTTCTTTTTGCATTCGACTAGGACTTCGCCGGAATTTTACGATTTTATTTTAAATCAATATGAACTCAAATTTTCGACTGAATATTAAATTATTGAATAGTAGTTACATGACTTGGATAGACTTTCATTTTCTGCTGTATTTTTAAACTCGCTGCTCGACACATTCCATGTATCGCTGTATCCCTTTTGCTCCTACTATTAGAAATGGCAGATGATTTGAATTCAATTCAAAATGATATTTCTTTATAGCAGCTTGAAAAGTTGAATAGCCTCTTTATTGATATAGGAAATATCATACTCTTTTTTCTAATGTCAAAATGATATGAGAAAATTCATATTTGAAAAGCGATTGAACAATACTTAATCGATCGATACTAATTTCCTATTTGGAAGATATTACTTTGATCACATCATTGTGATATTTCTTTGTATCAGTTTGATAAGTTTTTATATCATTTTTGATATTAATATGAAAAAAAAATAAATTATTAAATTCAGTGCACTGATAACTATCAAAGAATTTGTGAAATGAATTCCTAGAAGCTATTGTCGTTCCCTACACCACAAACAATTGGTGCATCTACTTATTTAACCTACTGTATGCATCTTATACCATATATAATTATTATTTAAGAGGACGCCGGTGCGTATGTGGGTGTAGATACATGTGTCAGTATTTCTTTTGTATTGTTGAACATTTTCGCGCTGAAATGAGCATCCAAGCGCACAAGAAGACAAAAATTCAATCTGTGTCAGTCATAGTTTTTAAAAATAGCACAACTCAATCGAAAACACAAACCCGCACTACGCACAGTGCTTCCCAACTGGCCAAAGAACAAAATAAAAAAAAAAAATACTATAAACAGAAATTGAATGGAAAAATTTGTGAACTATTTATAGAACAAACAAACAAAATAAATACGCATATAGGAGACCTATTAAAATCACCTGTACCACACATGCTTACTAAGATTTACTATAAATGTCTATAAAAAAGGCAGTTCCCATACATTTTAAATGGCTAATTGTTTTAGAAATAATTTCGTATTTTAAAAAAAAACAAAAAAAAAAATCAATATGCTTTAATATATATATTATATATCGAACTGTATATGTATTCAATATTATAGACCACAACTTTCAATAATAGCGTCAGTTCAAATGTATGAGCTTTTCACAGCCTAAGAGAAAAAAAAAATTTCAAGAAAATACGTCTATAGAAAAGAAATCTATTCATGCTTTGCCAAAAACGATCAGGGTCGAACTGTGAATAATACAAATTTTTTTAAAAAGTTTTGTAGTACATAGAAAAAGATATACGTCTGCCTTATATACTTATAAATCGTTATATATCTACGCACACACTTTATAGTAAATTCAGACAGCATAAAAAATAAAAAGAAACAAAAACAAAATATAGCGGAAAAGTCAAGTAAACCAAAATAAAAAAAAAAATAAAAATTTTAAGAAAAATGGAAAACTATGCTGCGCAATATTGCGCAGAATTTTTCTACAAAAAACATGAGCGAAAGAATTGTTTTCTAAAATAATATATAATCTCAAAATCGAATGCTGATATTTAACACTGTTCAGCGCGGAATGCCATGCCACAAATGATTATTATTATTATTTTGTTGTACTATGTCAAAGAAAAGAACAAACTGCTTAAAAATAGCAACTATTTCGAGATGTGAAGGAGAGCAAGAAATATTTTGACGAAAAATATAAATAAAAAAAATTCAAAACACGAAAACAATTTTAACTATGGTGGCACCGAAGTTTTGATACACTTGACATAAAATCTTCGCAAAAGTGTGTAGAGCATGTTCTTTGATGTATACAAATATGAACAATGTTCAACTTGGACGGTTCATTTGTTTTTTAAATATTCAAAAGGTCATCGAATAAAACTTTTTCTGAAAATGATTGTTACGTACAAACTTAGCTCTGCTGACCCTATTTCTGATGACATTTTAAAAAATTGCGATCAACCCAAATGACCAATGTAATGTTCCTTTTCAAAGTTGGATTTGATTTGGATAATTAATTAAATGGATCGATCTAGTTCATGAACTGCAACAAGCGAAAACACGGTTTGTATATTTCTGGTGCAAAAACTCATTTTGAGGCGAGTTCAAGCATTGAAAAACTCTTTCAACATCTCATGGTAGCATTTGGAATACATAAACCGTTTCAGTATTGCTTTCCTCATAATCCAACGAGTGTTAAAACAGTGAACAAATTGGCATGTTTATATATCTGCCATAATTGAAAGGGACCTCAGAAAAAGATGTTTTTTTTTAATCTTTGATTTTAAGTTTCATGTTATCATGATTCTGATGCGTTTTTTCGTTAAGCGTTTCAGAACTATCAGAATGAGATTGTCAAATCAATAAATCATTAAAAGAGACTTCAGTCGATAATTAATTACCACATGTCTTAATGAAATACTCTTTTTTTAAAGCACAGTGTCTATTTGTAGTCACTATATCACTGTTTCTATATTTCTAAGACATCAGCAATATGTTTATATTAACTGGGAGTACTTCATAGAAAATTCAAAAAAAAAAATGGTATATTTCTGTTTGGGGCAGGACATATTGGTATGAATACTATATGGACATAAGAAAAATTTAGAAAAACTATTCTGGTGATACAGTAACTTCATTTAAAAAATTACACAGGGCCACAAAATGAAATTGAGGTGGACCTTCTTTGAGTCAAGTTGATCTTTATGTTTTTGATGTCGCTGAATACGATCGCGGTGTCTACATTACCCCATCAGGTCAAAATCAAGGTAAAATAAAGGTCAAGCATCTAAATTTGACTGATAGAATTTTTTTGACTCTAGATTCTGAAAGAGCGAGAAATTTTACGTCCGAATAAGTCTTGACCTATATTTTGATCCGACCTTTAAAGGTCATTCGGAGGTCATTTTGCGGTCAAATCCTTCTTTTGATATCTCGGCTTGTCTCTTAGCTAGGAATGGATCTTAAACCAGTTGTATTTATGTTTTTGGGGTCGCTGAATATGATTCCGGTGTCCATATTACCCCATCAGGTCAAAACCAAGGTTAAATAAAGGTCAAGCAAATAAATTTGACTGATAAAATTTTTTTGACCCTAGATTCTGAAAGAGCGGTAAATTTTACGTCCGAATAAGTCTTGACCTATTTTTTTACCCGACCTTTAAAGGTCATTGCGGTCAAATCCTTCTTTTGATATCTCGGCTTGTCTCTTAGCAAGGAATGGATCTCAAACCAGTTGTATTTATGTTTTTGGGGTCGCTGAATATGATCCCGGTGTCCATATTACCCCATCAGGTCAAAACCAAGGTTAAATAAAGGTCAAGCAAATAAATTTGAGTGATAGCATTTTTTTGACCCTAGACTCTGAAAGAGCGAAAAATTTTACGTCCGAATAAGTCTTGACCAATTTTTTTTCCCGACCTTTAAAGGTCATTTGAAGGTCATTTTGCGGTCAAATCCTTAATGGTTGACCTTTATTTGACCTTGATTATGACCTGATGGGGTAATGTGGACACCGGGATCGTATTCAGCGACCCCAAAAACATAAAGATCAATTTGACTCAAAGAAGGTCAACCTCAATTTCAATTTGTGGCCCTGTGTTATTGAGCGCTAGCGAAGGAAGCAGGTAATTACTATCATCTGTCATCCGGACTAATATGAGAAAAAAAAAGAATATACTTGTGCAAGGTGATAACGCAGTTGCAATATTTACTGAGATATTCGCAAATTCTTTGTCTGTGTAGCTGGTCTCCACTGGTAGGTACTCTAACAGAGCAGCACTAGCGATTTTTCCTTATCATGATCACGAACTCTCGGCCTGACTACCGTCTATGAACTGTCATAAACGAGTTACAGATTAGCATGTCATTGGCAGAAATCAAGTGACATGACGTAGGAAAAGAAGTTAGCGCTAAAATAATGAAAAGGACAATGTTGGAAGAGTACATCTATTAGACCCAACTATTTGTATTTGCGTAATATGACCAAATAAATAAAACAAAAATTGTTTGTTTCTTTCTTTTTTTTCAAAATTAGTTTTTTTACATTTATGAAATTTATATAAATCTTTTTGTTGTTGGCAACATATCATTACGTGTTAAATATAGAACATATATGTCGAGCACCAACACATCCTTTCTTTAAACATATTATTCCTGCTGCTTGTGCGTGACCACGAACCATCAGCTGCTTGTGCGGAAAGTTTTATCTGTCATCGCAGTGTTCGATAAATTTCCGATCGCTATAAAAGATGCGAAGAGGTATAACTGATTTAAGAGTATAGAGTGGACAATAACACAACGTCAACCTATCATTTTGAAAAAAAAAAAACGGTTTAAGACACAAAGACTTCTGCAAATGAAATATACGCATTTCTGGGAACATTAGGGTTGACTGCTGTCGAAGAGTTATTTGACAGGTCTTATTGTAGATCCAAATACATAAACAGATTTACCAACACAAGATTCAAATTTCTTATGGCTTTTGGCTCTACGATAAGTCTGTACGCCTCTACCATCAGCACTGGTTCGAATCTATTGGTATTCAGAGCCAAAAGCAGTGTCCGGATTTTAATCCCAAAAAAAGGCAGCCAAATATGGGCTTAAAATGTTAATGTTGATTGAAAGTAAAAAAAAAAAACAACTACATGGTGGATGTAATACCATAATTTAGCAAAAACTCAAACTCCACTAAATGTCACTTGGAGAATTTAATGTAAAAAAATTTACCAAAACATTTCAATGTTTGAATGGACAACTAGTTCACACCCATACCTTTGGTAATTTGACAATAGTCAGCTGCACTAAAAATCAAAAGGGTAGTAAATGCGATACCTTCACGAATCGTGACAACACTGCTGAAACGATGCAAAGTATACACATTTGAACTAACTAATCAAAGTAAAATCCATTGAAAAAGTGGCAATGCTTTGGCTGTCTATAGGGAATAAACATATGTAGATACTAAGACACAACATTCGTTTTGACAAGAGTTATTACAGGGCACAGTGAAGCGTGCCGGGTTCAGCTAGTTTATAATAATCACATTGGATCAATGGACAATAAAGCCAGACTGTTGGCTTGGTTAATATAAATTTTCACAACTCTCTATGACCAATTAAAATTAATTGTTCTTCCAAACCTTTTATTAAGCCGATCAATGGATTTTGTTTGTTTTTTTTTTCTTCTTCACAAAGGTCTTCAATCCTTTTCACTAAATAAAGTTGACTTTTTTTGCACAGCAAATTACTATCTTAATATCACTTCAAGCCCTTTGTTCTATCTAAAATATATTTTGTTGATGAGTTTATTTATATTGGAATATCGAGCCTTCAAAATTACAACAAATAATATTTTTTTTCCAGTTTTTGTTTTAATTTGTTCTTAAACTCCATTAAAAAAGGATATTCTAAGAAATAACTATTCAACCAATTTGATTTAACCTTTTTTTAAACCGTGAGTAAGAACATAGCTGGTCAACCAGGCGGCCAAATAAAAAGTACTCTACCGGGTCTGATTGGCTGCAACTTTTCTTCTAATTTTAAGTAATTTTTATTTAAGCTATACTTTTAAATATTAATACACTACTTTCAAGCGATTATTTTCCATAAATAAATAAATATATATCCTAAGACAGGCCTTATTTTATATGCATATAAAGTAGCTCTCCATTAGTCACCATTTCAATAGTAGGTGCTAGCCCAAAAAGTGGGCGCGTCATACGAATTTTAATACTTCAAAAACTTGGCATAAAAATATTTCGGCTTTCATTATCTATTAAGATTGATGCCCAGATACTAACAAACGTAAGGACATATGACCATAGCTACCACCATACATTTTGTCAAGCTGATCAAGAATATATATTTTATGAATACACCAATGACTCCTTTAATGCCTTGCAAACTTTCTAACAAACTGATAAAACCATTTCACACTTTCTGTGAGTGGTATTAAAAGCTAAACTGAAACAAATATTGAAACGATTATATGTATATGGTAGATGTTTTTACTACTAAATGCAACTGAGAAATGTTTTTTTTTTTTTTTTTTTTTTTTTCGAAAAGTCAAAAAGCAAAAGACACAAATATACAAAAAAGCTTCGCAATCTATATGAAAAATCTGGCGATCAAAGATGAAAGTTAATTTTTTTTTTTTGTTTTTCGTTTGTATGCTTAAAGTTTTCACATATAGAGAAAAAATATGCTGCTGCCGCCCTAGCTAAAGTGATCAGCAAACAGCAGCTAGGCGCTATATACTATATGCATATATATACATACATATATATATATATATATATATATACAATTATACATTTAGGCATTCTGGCATAGACTGACTTTTAGATACATACGCAAATGAAAAATTTCGTCATGCATATATATGTCTTTAAGATACATTTACAGATACATATGTAGCAACTGATATGCATGTATTTGTGCGGAAAATGGCTTTCAAAATCTTGCCATTAGCTGCCACTGTTGGCTATCACCTCAGAATTACCTTGCCGAACTGCTGTCGAGGAAAAACGTTCAGTCGAGACCGAGCTCATTCGCGATTCAGTTGATTTTTCGCATCCAACAGACAAAATGGTGAGTTCGTTAGCTGTGAAAAATAAAAAAATTCTAGAAAACTAGCTAATAGATATTTCTTTGCATTTAATAAACAAAAAAGTGAAGTGTTTAAATTAAATAACTAATAAATTTTTCTAATTTCTTTCTCAAAAACTAGGCCGATGTACCAAAGCGTGAAGTTGAAAGTAAGTTTTCGAAAAAATAAAAATACAAAGAAATATGCAAAAAATTGGATTACTACGAAATATTTTTGCAAAAACTAACCTAAAAAAAAAAAAAAAAAAAAATAGAAACGAAATATCAACGCATGAAAATGATTATACAAGCAATATTGTGTACAAAGGATAACTAAAATAACTGAAAATGGATTAATGGTGAAAATTAAATGATGTGTTTTTTTAACGCTGGAACGCTATTACATAATGAAAACAAAGCAGATAAAAAAGAAAGAAAACTGTGGAATATATAGAGCGCGGCATATAAAACTACAAAATATATAAAATATTTTATTAAAAGTGACATAAAAGTGTTAAAAAAAAAAGAATAAATTTGGTATTTAAAGTTTTTGTGCTATTTTTAAATATAGACAAAATAGATACTCGTGCCTAAATGCTATAAATTATTGAAATATTTTTCAAGAAAAATTACGGCTAGACAAAACTTTGTGCACATTAATTAATAATATGAAGAAATTTACATACAAAAAAAAATTATTCAAATATGTTTACAAAAAAAATTATTTAGCTGAAAAATATTGAACACTGCGCATCAGGGTCATTGAGTAATGCACGCAGCAATAAACGGTTAAAGTAAAGAAAAATACTTCCTTCGCTCTTTAAATATATATACATAACTCGCTCTCTCTCTCTCTCTCTTGTAGTAGCTATCTCACTCGCACTTTGAACGCACATTTTCTAATTTTGGCCAAATTATTTGTTTCGAATTTATTTTTGTATAAACGCAAATGAATGCGTCTTGTCTACGGTTGCTCTTATGTATCTTATATATATAATATATACATATGTATCTATATAGTATATAAGAATGATAAGAAAGAGAGCACACGATAGTTCTAAAGAGAGCGCAATAGCGCTGAAGAGAGATAGAGCAAGCGTGTGTGGGTTGTACGTAGAATCTTCGTTTGTATCTACATAAGTTCGGGTGTCGAGTTACTAAATCGTGCGAGCGAACTGAAATACTTAACCATAATGGTACTGCATACATATATATAAATATTTGATGAAATAAAATTGAAGACTAGCCATGCTTGCTAGAATATGCAAAATGTAGGTGGTAACGTAAATACATAATATATATAACAGATATTTTATAATGAAAACTGAAAATAATTGGAAGAGATAATAATTGAAAAATATTCGAACTTCAAGGAGTTCTACATAACCTTGTAGTTATTGAATGAGAATATGAGAAAATTTTATTGAAAAAATAAAAACGAAAATTTTGGGTTAGGGTGCTGTAGTGTCTAAAAATTATGACTTTTATTTCAATAACTCCAAGTTAGCATCGAATAGGCACAATAAATATTTTCAGGGTTAATAGTTTGACCCGCAACAGCTGTATGTGTTATTTTCAAATTTTAATTAATAATTAATTAAAAAAAGAAAATTATTTTTTCATGCATTAATATTTCGGTTTTGTTTAAAAATTATTTTTTAATTATTTAATTATAATATTTTTTTTAATAATAATTTATTAATTAATTCATTGCTTTAACCATTTTTACAGATGTCGAATTCGTTTTCGAAGTCATGGGCTCACCCGGAACGGGTATTGATGCCTTCGATCTAGGTGATGCTCTGCGCGCACTGAACTTGAACCCCACCTTGGCGCTCATTGAAAAGATGGGTGGTACCAAGAAGCGCAACGAGAAGACAATCAAGTTGGACGAATTCCTGCCCATCTACTCACAAGTCAAGAAGGAGAAGGATCAGGGCTGTTATGAAGATTTCATTGAATGTTTGAAATTGTACGACAAGGAAGAGAACGGTCAAATGATGCTCGCTGAATTGCAACATGCATTGTTGGCGCTAGGTGCGTACATGCAAAATAATTTATATTTTTTATAATATTTTATATTAATATGTCTATATAATTATTCAATAAAAACAGGTGAAGCTTTGGATGATGAACAGGTTGAGACTCTCTTCGCTGACTGCATGGATCCTGAGGATGATGAGGGCATGATCCCATACTCCCGTAAGTAGCAAACTATATACAAAACAAAATTTTCCACCTATTGTCCTGTACAATGTTTAAACATAAATTTTGCACTGTATTTATTTTTATGTATTTGTCAACTGGCACTGTTTGTTCTATCACCTCCAACTGCACCAATACCAATGTTTTTTTGCACACAACTACATTAAACACGCACACACTTGTTCCAAAAAAAAAAAACAAAAAAAAAACCCACACACACACACACTTGTATGTTGAATGTTTGACGTTGCACAGAGTTCATCCAGAGGCTGATGAGCGATCCAGTCGTCTTCGACTAAACGGTAAGCATTTGTAATTGTTTAATGTTTCACGTATATGAATTCCTTTAAAATTATTTAATTAAACACATTTAATTAATTATTTGATTTTTCCTTTCATCCCACAGCATTCCTCGCCAGAATGTGTGAAAGACCAGATGCGCTATAAAAAACAACATCCTAATTTATAGCAACAACCATTCTCCATAGATGTTATATTCATCGCTAACTCTCTCTATCTCTCTCTCGTATATTATTTATTTTAATTAAATTTTACAACTGCTACTACAACTGCAAATTGAACTTCAAGATAATATTATTTTTTAAAAAATAAAAAAATTTAAATTATAAAACTATGAAAAAATTGAAAAAAAAAAACTGAAAAAAGTTTGAAAAATATTTTGTTGTTCATTTTTTATGTGAAAAGTAGATAAAAGAAGAAGAAAAAAAGCCAAGAAAATAATATAACGAGTTCATAATTAAAAAATAAAAAAATAAAAGATAAAAAAGCGCAAATAAACAAACAAATAGAAAAACAAAAAAAAATATATATACTGAAAATATTGAAAAGCCATCGTAGTGCAGCTATACAAAAGTAAATTCTTTTTGAATAATTATTTAATTTTAATAGGCAGCTAAATATGTCCTAAACTTGAACAACAAAAATGCACTTCAAATATTGTGCATAGTTTTTACTCTCTCTCTCTTTCTAACATGTTAGCACGTATAACACTTCGTCCATTTTATATGCATAAAAGCGGAAACGGAAATGCCCAATGATCATCACTGGCTCACAGTGCGTGCGGCGTGCTTAAGTAGCTTTTGTGCATAATTGTTTTTTTTGTTTGTTTAATATTAATAATTTTAAAGGTTTTTCATAGAACGTTGTACATAGTTAATGGACTTTTATTGTTTACAATTAAAGGTTCACGCAAGAGTAATGACTTGCTTAAAGAAGAAATTATTCTTTGATTTGCTTTAGAAGAAGGCTATAAGTGAGTGAGCTTCTTATTTTGGGAGCTGCAGTTCCGTATTAAAAATGACATTTTCTACAACAATTCACTGGATTATAATAAGTTAATGTATTGGATATAAGCACGGAAAGACTTTTGATTAACTCATACAGTGTATGAGTTCTTCACAGATCTGCAGTTATATTCTGAACTCACTTTTACGATTTCCGGCAATAATAAAACCTAAGCCAGATAAGTTGCAATCAAATTATACAGCCAGCCTCATGAATTGACTTTAAGAGAGTCAGATGTCTTGTGATTTGGTGCTTTTTTAAGGATGTATTATTTATTGAGACTAAATAATATTACTACAAATTTTAAGGCCTTGTACCGAAGCTTATGAGCTAGGAAAATATTTAATGTGTTTGTTAGGCGACCTGTACTGGTACAGGGCCTCTTACAGTCGGTTATGCCTGACTGTAATTTTCTTACTTGTTTTATATAGTTTTAATATACAAATATAAAACTAGATAAAGGATCATCATAGTCTTTCTATCATTCCCATTATCTTAGCTAGCTTCATGCCTTAGTTGCTACAGTTAAATTTTAAATTACTCGCAATTTTTAGTTTCTATTTGATACGTTTATAATAAAAAAAATATTAAATAAACCAAATCGTTGACCTGCCACTTGCTGCTTATCGACCCCCACTCTTATAATGATTCAATAAATACTGCAGCATTTCATTTCATGCAACATTTATAAAACTTTAAACCTGAATTATATTGCAACAAAGCAGCTGCGGAAATGAAACTAAAAAGCGACTCATATTGCAAATGAGTAGCGCATTGTAGCGTCAGCTATTCATCTTAGATGAAACGACTTAGAGTGCAAAAGTACCGTATAATATGAGATGGCATCCCAACAACCACCAACATGTCCCACTCATGACTGTAGTAACCGGTCAAATGGTGTTCTTTCTTTCTTATGTCATGGAAGTAGTAGTTGATTCTATGTGGTCCATCCAAATTAAAGCTTTTTTCAATAGGAAAAAACATTTGATACCACTTGGTCTTCCATGTCCTTTGGTTCCGAGCAAATACGGCGATAGTACAAAATTATGATGGAGTTCGAATTGTATATGAAGCATATAAAGTATTCCCGAAATCTACGATTTGATTCAATGCATACTTATACCACACAATTTTGGGATCACTTGGCAGTTAACTTCTGCTAAACATTGTCGAGAAAGTTGAACCATTACTTCAAGTGTTGGGGTACATTAGCGGAACTAGAATTTGCATATAGTATATATTAAAGTCGTAGATTATAGGTACTAATCCCTTAGAGAGACATTACGAAACACTGAAGCCAAAATGAGGATAAGATAAGCTTCACCAGAGTCAGCAGATACTGGCTAATTGTTTGGCAAGGATATTTACTGTGCTGAAATGGTATCCAAATCTGCTAACTGTTTCACTCGACTGTCCTTTTGCTACTGTCTGCGTTCCCCCTGGGTATGTGATGGATAACACTTTTACCAACAAAACTTCCCAAAGACAAACATTGTCTTATTGCCACTTGCTGCTCATCGATGAGCTTACTAACATCTCTTGAAATTGTGATAGACCTTATTTTTAATTGGTATGGTCATGGACCTCATATGGCATAGTCATGAAACCTCTAAAAGTCAATATTTGAATTAGTAATTAATTTAATATTTTTTTATTAATAGCCGCCGTTTGTATTAATTGTTGCCAGTTGGCATCATTTATTTAAGGAATTCTATTTGTTACAGATTTTGACTTATTTATTATACTATATATATATATATATATATATATATATATATATATATATATATTTAGTAGATTAATGCGTTGACTAAAGCTTAGGACAATTCCAACTAAAACTTAATCGACATTCTTTTGACATTTGTAAGCCATGACTTTGAACAAAGAGCACAAAGTCAAATCAAAAACTTATTCTACACATTCGATGGCTTGTTGTTAGCCGAAAGTACAATAAATTCAATAAATACTGCAGCAATTTCATGCAACATTTATAAAACTTTATACCTGAGTTATATTGCAACAAAGCAGCTGCGGAAAGTAAATTAAATTAAAAAGCGACTCACATTGCGAATGACTATACTTCAGTAAGCTAAAGTCGAATACTCTCAGAAATATATTTTCAGTTACTTTACAACGCCAAGTCGGTGCAGTCGTGCAAATATTCAAGTCGCTATCGTGCTAGTTCCGCGGTATATTCTTTAAAACATTTAAAGTATCCTTCCAAAAAGGACGCCTAAATAACAATGATCGTTCCAATTGCTATCCTTTGGACAGCATGCCTGTGCTTTGTCAATGCGTGTCCAGTTGAAGAGCCCAAGCTATCAACAACATTGGCTACCACAACAGGATATCGACTACCCTTAACAATTTTGCCTACGCATTATGAAATAAAATTAACGCCATATCTACTATCGACCGATCCGGAGAACAAACGATTTACCTTCGACGGAGAAGTGTTCATTGAAATTTTGCCAAGTGTTAATACTAAAACAGTTTCGCTACACTCCAAAAATTTAGTTTATTCCTTGAAGGAGTATTGGCTTAAAAACGAAATAATAGAAAAGCAAAACTTTCAATCGGATTTTTTGAATACCACAACTGACATCTGGGATTTTCAGCTAAATGATGAGTTGCAAGCGGAAACAGCATACATTTTGCACTTTATCTACTCCGGCAAAATGAACGATGACATGCAAGGATTCTATCGCAGCTCTTATATCAATTCCAAAAATGAGTTAAAGTGAGCGCAGTTAAATAAAAATAATTCTATTCATTTGCAACTTCAAACAAATATTTTTTCTAGATGGCTTGGCTCAACACATTTTCAGAAAATTTATGCCAGACTTGTGTTTCCCTGCTTCGATGAACCAAAATTCAAATCAACTTTTCAATTGACTCTCGTGCATCACAGCAGCTTCAAAACAGTCAGTAATACACGCCAACTCAGCTCCGTAATTGAAGAGTAATACTTGCAAAAATTATAATAGGAGACTTCACTCAACTATATTCTTGCATATTTCAGCGATTGCGTCACAGATGTCTACAAGACCACGCCAAAGATGTCCACTTATCTCCTCGCCTTTATTGTTTCTGATTTTGAAGAGCGAGCCAATGAAAATTTCAGCGTTTTAGCACGTTCCGACTATTACAATCAAACCGAATATAGTTTTGAATTCGGACAGCAGATGTTACCAGCATTGGAACAGTATTTCGATGTGAAATATGCTGAGTTGGGTATTGATAAAATGCATATGGCTGCCATACCAGACTTCCAAGCAGGTGCCATGGAAAACTGGGGTCTGCTCACTTACAGAGAACGAGGTCTCATATATGACCAAAGTTCTACAGCCTTAATTTCTAAACAGTATGTCGCCAGTATAATCACACACGAACAAATCCATATGTGGTTTGGTAATTATGTAACTTGCGATTGGTGGAGCTACACGTGGCTGAATGAGGCGTTTGCGTCCTATTTTCAATACTTCGCCTTAGAACTTGTGGACAAGTACTGGGAAATGGGTAATCAATTCGTTGTCAAGGCTGTGCAGAATGTTATGATCAAGGACTCCACTAATGACACAAATCCAATGAGTGACGAAAATGTCAACACACCAACTGATGTAAACCGTATGTTCAATATTATCACCTATACTAAAGGTGCAACCTTCGTACGCATGATAGCGCACACCTTGGGTGAAGCTAATTTTCAGAAATCCTTGCAACAATACTTGAAAAAATAGTAAGTGTCGCAATATAATTTTCAATGTAAAATATTTCTTACAAGTTATTTATTTTTAGCAAATATTCAACTACCAAACCACAAGACTTGCTCAATTCTCTGAAGGATAACTGGCCAGCAACTACAAAACCGCATGCCGATGCCATCTTTACATCATTCACGGAACAAGTTGGTTATCCGGTTATCACAGCCAAACTGAATGACGATGGCAAGTCGGTTGAGTTCAGTCAAAAGCGTTTTCTGTTAAACAAAAACGATGGCTCAGATGCAACGCTTGTTTACACGGTGCCCATAACCTACACGACAAGCTTTGACAAGGACTTCAATAATACAACACCAAAGTTTGTGCTGCCCAGTAATAGAACACATAATGAGACACTTTCCTCGCCAGCTACTTGGATTATTGCTAATATACAGGAAATTGGTTACTATCGCGTAAACTACACGGAAAGAAATTGGTATGCCATTCGCAGAGCTCTTTCTACGGAAAACTGGAGCAATATACATGAGCTGAATCGAGCACAAATTGTGGATGATCTATTCAACTTTGTTGCCGCTGGCCAAATTAGCTACGAATTAACGTTTGATATGCTGGAATATCTGGAAACTGAAATAAATTACTTACCTTGGAAATCTGCCTTTGATGGTTTTAAATACTTGTCCATACGCTTGGGCAATGACACCGAAGACTTTGGACATTATATACGACAACTAACTGCGAAGACTTACAAGCTGCTGGGATTCGAGGAGGCGTCCAGCAACAGTGCTTTGAATATGTATCTGCGCAGCAAGATTTTGTCGTGGAACTGCAGATATGGGAACTCCGACTGCATTTCGAAGGCAAAGAACTACTTCAATGCATTAACCACCGAACCGGTACCAAAAAACATTCGCTCGGTTATATATTGCGTCGGACTACGCGAGGGTGGTGCCAATGAGTTCGATGTTTTGTACAACAAATTCAAGAATGAAACCATTGCAAGCGAGGAATCACTGCTGCGCACATCTTTCGGTTGTGTAAGGAGCCAGGAACTGATTGAAAGAGTCTTCAGTTTGGTGCTTTCTGATGAGATTCGCAGACAAGATAAGTCCGAAGTATTAACTAAATTGTTTACTGAGAACAATGAGAACATTTCGTCAGTTTTCAATCTTGTCACAGCTAAATTTGAGCAGTTGGCTGTTGTGTGAGTGGAACCTATAAATATTTTAGAAAATAAAATAATAATTAAACTTTTTATTCTAAATTCCAGTATGGGTGACTACTCAGCAGTGGCAAAGATCATATCCGATATAGCCTCTCGTTTCACTAGCAAGGATCAAGAAAATGATTTAATTGCTTTCAATCAGAAGTACAACGACAAATTCGAAGCATCTGCAGCCATACTGAAGAATGCTGAGACGTCAGTGAAAGAGAATCTGAAGTGGGCCGACGCCAAGTTAGGCACAATTCGTACTTATTTGGCAACTCGCTGCAGTAAATGAATAATGGAACTGCTTTGACCCTGGCTATCGAATTATGTTGGAACTACATGAAAGATGATTTCAATGTTTTATTATTTTGAAGCAACTAAGAATGCAATGTCGGAAATGTACGACCTCACAAAAAAATTTTAAAATTTAAAAAAAAAGAAAGCATGTAAAACGTAAAAAAAAAAATACTTAAAGGAATTATTTATATATTTATTTAATAGTTCGAAGTGAAGTTTGATCAAAATCGGAGGGCGCTATGCCCTTCCCCTCAAACAAGCGATACAAAAAATTCAACATATTTTTGCATCCATTTGATATACAGGCACGAAATTTAGTACACATGTTATTGGAATCGGAAAAGTAATAGTGTTAAGTTTGGTGAAAAACGGAGGGGGCTATGCTCTCTCATAGAAACGATAAATAAAATTCATCATATCTTTGCATCAATTTGAGGCAGAGGGATGAAATTTGGTATAGATGTTAATTTGAACGGGAAATGTAAGATCCATTGAAAAAGAGGGGAGGGTTTAGCTGTATTAGTATTATTTTTCACTGGGCGCGACAAAGTGTGCCAGGTATAGCTAGTATTGTCTATAGGAGAGTGTTTGGCATTCATTACAGTAGTTTCGAATAGTAGGTTGTTGGAGTGGTGCGGGAATTAGATAATATTGTTGTAATAAGTGGCGGCCGAGCGGTTGCTTTCAGATGTTGGGGTTTATTTTTACATGGAAATAAAACGATTAGTAATTGGAATGCGAAAGGATTAGAAGCAAAAGTTCAACCAAACGATGCTGCCACTATCGTCTCTCTGCCTGTTGCGGATGCTAAACGTTCCAACGTTTCACTTAACGCACTGCTTGCTGGATTTTTGCTATCGAATGCGCCGACGACGTCGTTTGTATTAGCATTAATAGTTGTTGCATACAGCGGCGACGGTGACGCCGGCAGCAGCGTTGTCGACGTTTCTGCATTTGATGCTGGCACGTATGTATGTCACTCCTTCCTTGTTGCCGTTGATGCTGCCGCTTTTATAATTCCGTCACTACTCGAAGCGGAAAACAAAGCGCACGCTTGCGCACTCCGAAAAGAACTATCCTTTTCGCTTTTCGCGTCAAATTCTCTATATTTTCCCCAACAGTAAAAAGTTTTCGCTCGTTTTTATTGTCAATAAACAAAAACTGTTTCCTCTTTTCCGACCGTGCGTTTTTCGGCTGTACAGTAAATAAACTACTGCCGTAATATCGTTGGGTTGGGCAATTAGGGTCACAGTGCACGATCGGAGCGCGGGTTTGGGGTGTCGGTGCACAAGGACTGATCGAAACAATATGATCGATTTTTTTACATACATTAACGTACTTGTGTGGCAGTTCCATTTTTTGCTGGTTATGCATTTTATTGTAATAAATCTTTTAGCAAGTTTCAAAGAAGCACCTCATTATGCTGGCTCCATCTAAAGTTTTACGTAAACGTGATTCCTATTGTTTAAGGAAATCTACGGTTTGCAAGTTAAAGTAATCTAAAGTAATATAATAATGACGAGGATAACATAAGTATTGATATGGAAGATTCAAAAATTTGGAAACATATTATAGCGGAAATAAGCTGAGCACGTTTGAAGTGAATACTCCCACCACTGCACAAAAACCTCGAAGAGATCTTAAACGAAATAATCAACATTGAAAGCAAGAAACTTAATCAAAAAAATTAAGGTTCACACATTAAATATGGGACCCACAGACAAAACTTGTATGCATTTCCAACTATACTAAACCACAGTAAAATGTATTTCTCAGAAAACCCCAGGAAAGGGTACAGATTTGTTTGGGTGCTAAACCTTTTAGTGTTCCAAAATGGAACTATGTATATAAAATATTTAATTAGAATTTAAGAAAGGTACATCAATTTGGGCACTTTAAGCAAAAAGAACAAGAAAAACAAAAAGTTTCTCATTCAAGTACTCACATAGCAGTGCGAGGCTTTTGTATGTACTACCCCTTAGGGAGGAGTTGTCACACTCACCAAACTCTACCTAACTTAAGAAGGAATAGAAGAAATATCGAAAGTTGATCTATCTTTTATAGTGTTGAAGTACTTGGCGATTAAAGCCAGTCAGACATGTCTATATCGTCTTGATTTTTTTTTTAGTGATCCAATTTGCCTCCTAATGAAATATTTTATTGGGATTAATGCAAAGTTTATCAAATTCGGTGTTTCCAGCTGTATCAATAAATAAATCAATAATAAAATGGAAATTTTTTCTATACAAAAACCAAGAAAGGTAGTACAGATAGTACAGTGGTCTGATGTGGTTCTTAATGCAATTATTTTATAAAGATTAATGCAAGTTGAATCAAATCTGGTCTATCCAGCAAATTTACCAATGTTAATATAATTTTTTCTACCAATATCTCAGAATGAGAAGTTTTCATTATAAGTGTCAACTTTACCTTAGGGAGAGGGAGTTAGCATGTTTATTGAATACAAGTGATATGAAGAAGTGATTGGAGAGTCTAAATTTCTAAACTTGAACGGTCTATCTCGATTTTTAGGACAGCTAGACAGACGGACATGTCTAAATTGACTTGCCATTTGATACAGGACATAAAAAAAACTTAACTGTTGGCTGGCTCTATGTCTCTCCAATGAAAAGGAGACTCAATAGGGTGCGTCACAAAACTCAATATTCCACAAATCACGTCTCACATTTTTATCAGTTGGCTTTTTTGTTAGCTGTCTACAGTTGAAGTTATCAACTGCTTGTTCCTGACCCTTCTTGAAGTTCATCGTTCTTTAGGCTTGCTTCTTCTTCTGTATTCCTAAAATTCGGCTGTTTATTTTTTCAAAGAATGAGCGACGAGTAACATAAATTGTAAAGGAGACTGCATGTTTCTTTATTATTTTTCCTCATTGACCGAATTGAAATCGTTAATTTTTGGTTAATTTTCATAGCAAAATAAATTCAAATTCCTAGTACCGTTACAAAAAATACACATAAAAGCTTCAGCATTAAACTTTTTTAACATCAAACAATAACAAAGCTTTTAGCAGCATTTCCCCGTTTAACTGTACTAAAAAAGTTTTCTCTCACAGTGCTTGCGCTCTTTAAGCTACTGCTGCTGCTGCTGAACAGTCTGCTCTCTTAACTTTAGTCTCAACGCGTAGCGTCTCGTTGGCGTGCATTAATTAAAGGTTTCCCCATTTGAAATCAGTTGAAAACGAGATAACAGACCGAAAAGATAGCAAATCGCGACGTTGACTTTGTGTTGTGTGTAAATTTTCATTTAAAGGTGAAAAAATTTTTATTAAATTATTAAATCAAGCTTTTTTATTTTCTTAATAATTAAAAAGTGAAAAAAAATAATTTCGAAAAAGTGTAAAATTTATTTTATACAGCAAAAAAAAATCATACCGGAAAAAAATATACTTTTTTCTTGTCTGATTTTCTGCTGCTGCAAGTATACTAAAAGATAAAAAAAAAAGTTTTTAAGTTCTTTTGCGCAGGCAAAAGTGTAAAATATTTAGTGTAAAAAAGAAAATTACAAATTAATTTGCAGCATTCCATATAAGAAGCAACAAGAACTGTTGAAATTTTTAAAGTAATTCAGTTAAATACGCAGTAAAAAATTTTATATTGAAAGAAAAAAGAAGAAATTCTTGCGGTATACGCTCTCTCACAATATAAAAAAAAACAACAACAACACTTTTGAATACCGTTATATCAGACATAACTTTCAATATGGCGGATGTCATGGAGAAAAGCTCTCTGCTGGAAGCTGCGGCTGCTCCAGTTGTCAACGTTGCTACCGTTGCTTCTTCAGTTGCAGTAACAGCAACAGCAGCAGCGGCAGTAGCGCCAGCAATAACAACAACAACAACAACAACAACACCTACTGCAACAACAACTTTGCATGACTCACACCCACCTAAGGAATATCAGGAACAACAACAATTGGATGCAAAACAACAGCAACAACAACTAGCACAACCGCAACAAGAACCACAAAAAGGTTAGTTAAAAGTAATTAAATGTATTAAAGCGAGTGTTTACGATAATTTGATACCCTACACAGTTGAAGGCTGTGTTTTAAAAACTTTATAGTGTGTGTCTAAATAGTTAATATTCCTAAAATATTTAATTTTAATTACTGTAAGACTAGCTAAATTTAAAAAAAGGGAATTTAAACATTTTTAATGTGCGAAGATGTGAATTAAAACTTTTGAAATATTTACAGAAATGTTTTGTTAACTGTAAATTCCTTCCTGAAATTTTTTGTTAACTGTAGTCATCCGGTAACTCGGAAAACCTTAGGAAATGTAATATATAAAGGGTGATTCAATTATAATGACTGCAGAAACGGACTACACAGAAGAGAGCACTCAAATAGTTTCGCTCGCGATCTTACAAGAATGGAATTTAAAAAAGGAAATAAACTTTCTTAAAACTTTAAAACATCTGAAAAAATTTTCAATAACAAACATGCCAATCGGCTTAGATTAGTGTAGGCCTTCCTTTGGAAGACTTTAAATTTTATGTAGCCCCACAATAGGTTTGTTACCACACAATCTTGAATCCCATTTACCAGCCTGAACCATGAATCTAACTGCTTATTAAAACTATTTATAAAAAAGACCATTTATACAGTTGTACGCACTATCTTGGCCATATATCGACCACGTTACGGCGTATTATTTCAGTTAGCCAAATCTTCGTTGATCATAAATTTCCATCCATCGTCAAATCAGGAGAAAAACTGTTCGATGATATAGTGAATTTTTCTCGTTGTATAGGAATTTCGAAGCATTTTTCATGGTATTCCGTATTTTGCCAAAAATACGCTTTGACAAACAGCGTAACTTCTGTGAATTTCAACGGAGTGCTATCACTAAAAACTGCTATATTGAATTATCATTCAATACTGAGTTTTAAATGAATTTTACTATTTGACAGTCTTCATTTATCACCAGTCAAAATGCTCCCATTGTAAAGTGTTCCTCCAAATTGCAATAAAACAAACTTCAGAGACCCATAATACTGACATTTATATTCAATTCGAAAGAACTTCGTCGATCTAGCTATGTTCGCCAATTCGACTCTCTGTGTACTGATCAGCAAATTTTTTTCTATAAATTTTTGAGTAAAAGGGCTATACTCCGGTATTAGTCCAATTGATATACAAATACAGCGCCCAATTATAAGATATTATTCTTCTTTATTTGGATCGATATCAGTAGTTGAAAGTAGGTACTGTGACTTCTTTCTGCCGGATAAACAAACAAATAATTCTAAGGTTTACAAAAAATATTTTTATTTTTTATATTGGGCCATATAGCAACTATACTGTTTTAAATATCGTTTGCATGATATTAGAACATCGATTCAACTGGATTTAACATCAGTAACAGTTTATTTAACAGCTCGACGGAACAAATTGATCTAGACATTTCCGTCCAACCGTCAGTCTGGCGAATGTGCATTTTGGAAAGATCAGTTTTTTAACAACCCAGGTAAACTGGAATTTTATTGTATATATACATCTAATAAAATCGTAGACTATGAATTTTGGTATAGAAATATATGGGACGTTGGAAAAGAACATTGTTAAAAAATCGGATTGGGTGATGCCCCACCACCCCATATAAGCAATATACAAAATTCGACATAACTTTACATCCATTTGAGGCGAAATAGTTTGGTATACATGTTGATGGAGTCAATGGAAGTATTCTTATTTTGTTTGATCAGAAATGGAGAGGGAGATGCTCCTCGTCCCATATAAACGATATACAAAATATGGCATACATGGTCCGAATCGTATGGCCGATGCACTGCTTCTTAAAAATTGGTCATATCTTTGCATCCATTTGAGGTGATGAAATTTGGTTGACATGGAAATGGTATCGAAAGAAGTAAGATCCATTGGACAAGTGTGAACAGTTTGTGTTATATTATAATTTATAACAGTTAAATAAAGCATCTATACATGGCACACCCAAATTTGGCGAAGTCTCCATACAAACTGCCTTCTTATGAACGAAGGTTACAGATATAAATTATTGGCTATGATCCTACCACGTTTAGGGGTAGCTTCCTTAAGTTTGAAACACTTCTTATTGCAGTTAATATGAACTTTAAAAATAATATGGTTGATTTTTATGATCGGAAGCTTCTTAAGCACAACAAGGAATATTTTTAATCATTTTGAAGAAATGCCAGATTAAGAAGGCTAAAACAGCCACATTGACTCTAGTATTTAAAGAACAAGAATTTAACGAGTGACACTTTTTTTTAATAAATCGTCACGAAGTTGTATGTAATACTTCTGTCGCAACGTTTTATTGATCTCTTCTTTCTTCTTCATATTTATGAAGCACAATTGCGAAGAGTATTTAAGCTTTGTTATAAGTTCCCCCATGACACCTTCACTCTAAAAAACATAATATACCCAGTTGACATATTCGCATACGGTATGCATGATATAATTATTGAGCGAGAAAGAAAGATACACAGATAGAGAACAATGTAGAGAGAAAAAGGGACAGCTGCTTCTGCAATTATTTCTTTTAAAGCGTTTGCTATTAGAACAGCAATTTGACATTTTCGCAGAGGAAACAAAAGAAATGTTTATTTTTTTTTAATAATAATTTTTTTTTTTGGCGGGCTACCATTTAACCTGACATGAGACCCCCAGATTGGTATGCTGCAATTAACATGGGCGTAGTTACAGAATTTTCCTAGGAGGAATTAATTTTTTAATTTAATTAATTTTTTATAAAATATTTTATTTCTAGATAGACTAGAAGTGACTAGTGGTATTTTATGTCATAGAGCTTTGGTTTTGTGGTGAGTTGAAGGTTATAGTGTTCTGTCGGCTTGGTCAACAGAATGCATTATCCGCAGCCGTGTCGTCAGAAGGATTCCTGTTTTACTGCGTCTCTTGATTAAACAGTGGGTGGTGTTGAAGCTTACTTGTTAAGAAGATTCCCAATAATAGTAACATATAAGTTTTTTTCGAGTTTCACCAGCCGTATGTACTAAGGGACGCTAGAGAAGTTTCGGAGGACTTTCGTTTGAACGATACTTATCTTATGTAGGTGGGACCTAGCAGCAACGCCATAGACATGCATTTCTTAGCGATAGACAATTATGACCTTGTAGACGTTCAACTTATTCCACAGTGATAGCTTGTTTCTGCTCTTGAGGAGTCAGCCCAATTTACGTTTTCTGGCGCGGTAAGATTTCATGTTTCTGCTGTTGTAGATCTTGTAAGTGAGTATACCCCCAGGTATACATGGCTGGTGATTCAGCAGAAGATGTTGGAGATACACTCCCTGGTAGTCATCATTGACGCATTACTACAGGTTTATATCGATGTTCCAGCGTTTTGCTTTTTGTCCAAATTCGCGAAGATATTGCTAAAGTACATCGGCAGCATTGTAGGTTGAGGTTTTACGGGTCAACTGCTGGAATAGAAGAGCCTGCATTAACTCTCACTGTTGACTGAACTCTACATTCAGAAATACGGAGAAGGTGCTGTCGGTCAAATTATTCTAATAAGCACAACTAAAGCGGAAGTACATCAATAGGAGGCCATTAAAAGGGGGGCAAATAGGTGGCTGTTTGGTCACATCAACTTTTATATTTTAGTAATGCGATTAGTTTCGATTGCCAATGAGTTTTGTAGGTTAAACACCGCCCACACTTGCTGCCCACTAGCTACGCCCAGAGGGAATTAAGATTTATGGACTCAAATCATATACAAAACTATTTCATGCTCTGATAAACATAGAAATATTATAATAAACTCTTGATTCGAATACATTCGAGTGTTAATTTAATTAACACAAAAACTTTGCCGATGTGACTTCATTTTAGAATCCTGCCGCAGCGCATATTATGCACTTAAATACATATATACTTCACATAGACATGCACATACCACAACCAAATGATGCATACATTAGATGTGTTCGAAACACGCAGTCAGTCAATTAGGCAAAGTGTCAGAACGGCAGACAGACGACAGACAGACAGGTAGACAGCCATACAGGACACACCTTGAAGTAAATTGAATGCGCCAGCTACGAGTTACATATATTAAAATGCCGCAAATAGACATTTAAAATGTCAGTCGTGTCAACTGAACATGCAACCATTAAAGGACTCAACTTGCATCCTGCCAACGAGTTTGTGGAAGTTTCTTGGCTTTTGTTTTGCAAAGCACGTCAAGTTTCTGGTTATTAAAATTGTCTGAAGTTGTTGGATACACATTTTTTTTTTCAATTGTAGCATTGCTGAGTAGGATAATAGCATATCAAAGTACGAATCAGACATTGTCGACATAGCAAAGCAGAAAAAAAAAGGAAAAGAAAATGGAGTTGCGAACAACAAAAGCAATTGTCAACGCTAATCTGTGCAGTTGTGGGAATACTAAGATGCATCTATAACCTTTGAAATATCGTATATTGCGCTTATGCTCTAACAGAAATTATTGCTCAGTTCGACGACCTCAAATTATGACATTATGAAATAGCACGCGCTTACACTGTACATCACGCTCATCCACGCCGACGCCGGCTACTAATTACGCGTTCACTTGCTAACAAATTTGAGTGCACACTTCATATATGTTGCCAGTGCGGTATATGACAAAGAAAGTAACGCACAGCATTGCTTAAGCAGAATAAGCAAAGTGTAAGCGTATGTGTATGCGCTATATGTTTGCGCGAAATACTCTTAGAAAATTTAAAACGAAATTGTGTAATGGTCTAAAAGGCGATTCCAAAATTTGTATTTCGTTGTCCGAAAGATATGCGAAGCACCCTTTTCAGTTTGAACCACATACATGACGAGATATAACCTGTAAATAAATGCTGGATATGCATTAAAGATAATAATGTATAGTCGCACAATCCAATCTGGGCAGTCCTAGTAATGGTCATAGTGGGTTATGTAGTTTTCTGCCGACAAAAAAGGTTTCCCCAAAACCAGCTCAAGAAGTCCTCATTTTCTCATCGAAAAACGCTAAAATCCATATTTTAAAAGGTTCCCGATAGATGGAATTACTTATACAGGAAACATCGCTTGTGTTGAAAATCGTCCAAGTAAAATTCATCAATCGCAGACTAAAAAAATCTGTTATCCTACAACCATGGTACATTTCGATGAAGCTTCCAGCTCATAATGCGCACTACCTGTTTTCAGCATCCCTAATGGGACAATATTGCTAATGGGCCTCATCATTGAAGAGCATTTCTTTATAAACAATGACAGATACGTATTTGCATGTTATATGAGTTATGATTAAACAGAAGGTTTCTATTGTTTCAAGAGCTGCTGAACTTCAAATGGATGGAGATGTAAATCTAGGTACATAATAAATCAATTGCTGAGATCGTTGGAGAATAGACAAATTTGGTTCTTCAGCCACACTTACAACACTAACAACAGACATATATTTCACAGATCATTATGTTGATGCATATTCAGTTGCACATCCTTAACACATCCAGTTTCTTAAGGTTTTTTTTTTATTATCTTTCCTGACACTTGACATTTTTCTGCTTGAACACTTGTACAATAGGATAACGATGCATGATTTAGTTTCCCCTTAAAGCGCAAAAAGTTGACAAGCAAGATAACCTCTTCTATTGAAAGGGGTCAACAATTTTAATGCGTTGTTAGATGCTTAATCAATCCATTTTTGTAAATGTCGGACCATTTACTAAAAACGATAATATGTATTGATGAAATGGATGACTTTTAAACTTTATATTATTTGATTTAATTCCTTCGATAATATTCGAAGATTTTAGAGATTATTTGGAAAATTGCTTTAAGTTTGATAATGATGGTCGCATAATGTTTCGCTTTACGGAAAGTGGAACATACCTCATGGTATACATCCTCAATTTGGTTGCGTAGCAGCAGAACGTGAACTAACTATTGATAGTGTTAGCTTTGGATGGAGTGGTTCATAGGTTGGAGTGGTGTATGGTTTAACTGAATCATGGAGTGCTTTATAGGTTGGAGTAGTTCATGCGTCGGAGTGGTTCATTCTTTGAATTGGTTCATTAGTTGGATTGGTTCATGGATTGCTGTGATTCATGAGTTGGAGTGGACGCAGGGTTTGAGTGCTGAATGGTTTGGAGTGAATCATGGGTTAGTGGTTCATGAATTGGAGTGGTTCAAGTTTTGCTGTGATTCATGGGTTGTAGTGGTTCATGGTTAGAAGTAGATCATGTGTAGAAGTGAACCATGGGTTGGAGTAGTTCATGGATAGGACTTGTTCATGTTTTGGAATGGTTTATGGATTGGAGTATTCATTAGTTGGAGTGGTTTATGCTTTAGTGTGATTTATGGGTTGAAGTGTTTTATGGGCTGCAGTCGAATCAGATTTGTAGTTCTGTATGGCGTGAAAGTTTGTACTAGGTTGGAGTGGTTCATTGGTTAAATTAATTCATAAGTTGGAGTTCTTCATGATTTAATTTTTATGCACTTTTTGGAATTATTTGAAAATTAAATGCGAATCCATCGCATCCGATTAAAAATTTAATATGTACTTTTTTTTATAGAGAACAAGAAAGATCGCTGCAGTCGAGTATAAAATTGGATGGGGAATATATTCCTATCTGCTTCTGTGTGGAATGCTTTATTGGGATTAGTGTGAGATCCTCCCAATTTGTCGTTACTAGTTAAATTAACAACTACAACGTCGTTGTACAGAAGAAGGGGTACATCTGTATATGTATTTAGTGAATGCACTAAAGTAAATATAGGGAGGGCTTACGAGGGAATTTCAGAAAATTTCGGATTTTGTCCCAAAAGTTAACGCTGGTCTTAATTGAATAGAAAGCTGCCTAGAACAGTTGACCTACTGAGATGAGGTCTTCAGGACCAGCATCTGCATGGTGCAAAACCTTGATAGCCTCCTGTACAGTCGTATTCTTTTCAAGGCCGAGTAGTGGGGATTTTTCCCTTTTTGGGATTTACTTTAGACCCAACAAGTGCCTGAAATGTTTCTGAAATGTCATTTTCAGATGCTTAAGAAATTCATTCACTTTGGGGTAAGTAAATGTGATAAACTAATGATTTGAATTTATTTTTCAATGAAATTTTTTACCCTAGCAAACAATGGCATTTCTTGCGTCCTAGCAATTCTGATTTAAAATTTTATAACCTGTGTTTCGATTCATATTATAGGTGACTTATTTTTATGTCTTCCAATCGTGTAAATGATGTCTTCCTCATACTTTATTTTCAACATTTTAAACAGGGTTTTATGAGTTGCTACAAACCCTTCGAAGTTTTTACAAATTTGTGACAAAGTGAATTGACCTTGGTCTTCACTATTATAGTTGTACATATTTGCAAATATAGTCAAATGTCAGATCTATATATATTCAGTTTGACCTACTGTAATCCGGTTGTAGCAACTTTTTCCAGGAATTGGTTGGTGAAAAAAACTGTGCAACCTGGTCTCATTTTTTAGATGAATCCTTTAAAGTACTTTTTCAACTTGCCACCATTCAGCAGCAGGCAGAAGAAGCTTTCCACAAACTGCTGTAATGCCTCATACATTTCTTCTTAAAATCAAAAGCCACGATGCTCTGCTTAATATATATTTTTAGATATCTTTTGTACACATCAACTGAAGTATGATCTTGAAGTAAAAGGTGCCTCTTTCGTTGCTATATATTGTATCTTCTTCACTACAGTGAGGGCCTCAACATATCATAAATGTCAATGTCAGTCATGAATTAAACAGACTTATTTATCTGTCGACAAGCCACTTCATATCTGATACATAACAGAACACTACAATATAACACTTGTAATACCTTCTTTCAAGAATATTAAACTTCTAGACTTGGTCTCCCAGAAGCTGCAGTCACCTTATTAAGACTTAATTAAGGTATAGAAACTGCTGTTTGATTGGCCTATATGAGTACAGGTTATAAAAATTTAAACCAATTAAGTACCACAGCCCAGTCTATATTCCCAGTAGTTACGGCAACTTATAATACGTAGATAGTTTATTTAATTCATTCTTTTTGATACAAGGTGTTTAAGATTCTTCATGTGGTAGTGGCTTATTGAATATTGAATATGGAGGACTCTGACTATCTGAATTACTCTTCGAAAGTTCTATCTATCATTTCTAGAGTAGTTAAAAGATTCTTGTCAGGTTACTCCGGTAGACTGGAACTTCTTTTTTCTTTGTTCGTCAGACATAAATATTTCGAGTCATGTGTTTCTGTCGACAGCTTTCTAGATTGATAGTTTCGATTAGTAGATAATAGAATAGAAGTAGATAATATTGCATTGCATGGAATGGATAGTGCGTGTTAGTACTTCTATTTGATCCATGAACTTCCTTCTAAACTTAAACACATATTAAAAACATTAAATCTTACAATAAATGTTTATTTCTCTAAGCATAAAAAGAGTATTCAAGTTTCGCATATAGCTGAATAAAAAATATTTTTGTTTAATTGCACTTAATATGCAAAGCGCATAGAGCACAGCATAGATGCATATTTAGTTCATGGTACACAAACAAATATGTATCTTGTGCGCTGCAACTGTTGTCCGACGTTCATCAAATCAAAATACGAAATACACTGCTAGGCATGTCTGTTGCCCCAGCGTAAAGCTTAATTATTGACCTCATTTAGCAAACAAATATATAAAAAATAATTTAATATTTCTAAACATTTTAATATTTCTGCTTAGGCCAACTCGAAGTCACATTGATTGAATCAATTTACAGACAAGTGCAAACTTTTCTACTATCTTACTTGGCAAACTTTAAATTTATGACTTAATGTAGCGCCCGCCGGTTCACACAAATAGAAACATTTTGATTAATAATAATATTTTACTAGTTTTTGTGCATAAATTAAAAAAAAGACAGGCAAGCGTATGTATCTGATTTTTTTTTTTTTGCTTGAGCTGCCATCAAAATATGAAGTCATCATCAGCATCAACCAATTCGCGTTTATGATGCGCGCAGCGCGTGAGCTTAAACATGCCCATTCAAACTGCCGCTTAATGAAGAACAATTGTCGTATTTCAGATACTTATTTATACGGTTTACCCTTGGCAGTTCGCAGTGAATAGTTGCGAATATGTGCCATTAGATGCGCTCGCATTGTATTGTTCTGTTTAATGAACGTTTAGCAAAGTATCTTGTAGATACTTGTATCTTTGTTTGCTTTATATTAAATAATGTGCTGCATTTATTCTGTTATTTTTTTTTTGTTATTTTGCGCTGATAACAGGTGCGTTTTATTTAAGCATGATCACATCAAATATAGAATTTTTTTTATTATTATTTTTATTCTTTATGGCTGATAAAAAAGAAATGCGAAAAGAAATATGAAAGTCATATTTATAAAGAAATATATATTATGAGATAAGCGTGCAAAATAATTCCCACAAATCAATTGATTATAAGCTGAAACGCTTGATAAGCTCAAAGATAGAGTATAGCAAAATAGTTCAAAATATGCCCATTTATGCTTAAAAATTTTTGACCATGACGTAACATTGCATTAGACTAGACATGTATCGTCGAAAGCAAAAACAAAGCAATTTATATAAAATATTTAAATATTTTACATGCAAAAAGAAAAAGAAAAATAATTAAAATTAAAAACAAAAAAAAAGTAAAAAAAAAAAAGAAATCTGTTAAAAATAACAAATCGCCAATGTTTGTCGCGCAGCTACTCTGCAGTCTGCGTCATCGTCTACACTATTTATTTTATATACACCTTACATAAAATGTGAATTAAAAGATTTATTAGTTTGTTATTAAGTTTGTTACACTTTAAATAAAATTTGGTACTCTATATACTATACGTTTGTATCAGGTTTTGAGCAAGTAAATAGGATGGACTGATGTCTACCTAAATGAATTGATGTCTGGCTGAACCCATAGTTGTTACACCAAAATGGCTTCAAGTAATCCGCAGTAAAGTGAGTGCTCACCTTCAAATTATGAGTGAAAATTTATTCATATCGCCGCTTCCAATTTTGACCAAATTAAAACGCGGAAGTATACAGAAGAACTTTTTAAAGTCACAATCCGATGAATGGTCTAGGAACACTTTGATGACAGAAAAAGAAAAGTCAAGTTGATATAGTTATATCCGAGATAGACAAAAAAAAAAAAAAAAAACGACAAGTAATCTATCTATATACAAATTAAAATCGTAGACTTAAAAGTTTTGTATATTTGTTTGTGCGCGCATCACATAAAAGCCAATTATTCGATTCAAAATAAAATAACTGAAAGAAAAGAAGCTTAATTGTGAGTAACATTAAGCGTTTATTTAATCGAAATCGGCATGCACAGTCACAAGATATTTATTTAAACAATAAACACAAACGCTATTCAAACTGTTTGCAAGCGCTTCTCAAACTGTACGCAATTAAATTGGCTCAAACTACGGTAATGCTTTACGGATTACTACGCCGTTCATCCGATCACCAACAAACTTTGCGAATTTGTTGAGTTCACTTCTGAGCAAACTTGTGGCATAGTTTATAGATCTATCCAACGATATGTTCTACATCGTGATTCAGTTCTGTTTTAAGATTTTATAAAAACTTTAATTCTCAGATATTCTTAATATATTTCTTATGCGCATTATAACAGTCCCCTAAACCATGTTGATGCTTTAGCTTATGGTGAGCGATAGTTTAAGGAGTGTATCAGTGTATCATGGAAGGGAGAGTATATTGAGTAGGTGAGAGTGATAAGCTGATACAATCATCGGAATAGAGTAATGTGAATAGTGCGAGGAGGATTCTGGGAGAGACAATACGTTAGGAAGGATAATGATATCGGCGCAAAGTTTGATCGGGCAGAGCTTGTTGAGGGAATAGTATACTGGGCTTTTTTGTTAAATCTAACCCATAGGTGGTTAAAAGTTATATATTTCAACTCTAATAAAGTTTGCAGCCTATCTTGCGCATTCGAAGCTTAAACCAGGTAATATGGAGTCACTGGATACATGTTGTGAAGTGATCTTATAAAAGCAATGCATAACAGTCCACGCCTGGTCAACTAAAAATCAAAGACTGCAAGTTAGGAATAAATCATATGAACAGTTTATTCTTTTTCTTGTTTCCTTCGTTTATGTGGTGCCCAACACATTAACCAACACTGGATGAACAGAGCAAGTTCAATTTCGATTTTTATTCTTAACAGGAGTGCGCAAGCAAAATCAGAAAAAATATTCTCGCATTTGATGGTCCGTAAAATTAGTGTTGGGTGTGCATTATGATCCAAAGGTATTACCAGACAATTTTCGAAAAGGAAGTTGAAAAGTTTCAGTCACTTAGGAGAGCAGTAGTCCAACTTTTGTTAACCATGTTATTTCGGCCTGCAGGTTGTTTATACAATAAAAATGCGCGAGAATATTTCAGGATGAGTAATTTAACTGGAACTACACGAAAGATCGGTGCTTTGTAGATAACCCTAAAAGTTTAGAATGCTTAAAGAAAAACATTTGTTAAGTTATTCCGAGATATAGCTTAAAAAAAGTAAAAAAGTGTCAAAAAACTATATTAAACAAGTAAGGAAATTTCAGTCGGGCGTAACCGACTGTAAGAGGCCCTGTACCAGTTCAGGTCGCCTAACAAACACATTAAATGTTTCCCGAGCATATGACCAAACACATGACCACTTCTCACTGCGCGAATATGGGGGTCGTTCAAATTCAATTGCTTATAAAATCGTCATTTATTATCCGATTTTGATGACCTTTTTTGATTTGCGCTTAGAAGGATGTATACTGGTGTACTCAATTTTTTTTGTGCCGAAGAAATTTTTATCCTAAGGGGTGATTTTATAGGGAAAGGGGGGGGGGGGGGGGGTTGGATGAAAATTTTAAAATAAACTTGTGAAATTCCGGAGCAGTCCTACTCGAATGCAAAAAAACATAAAGTCTCTATCTATTACCGTTTCGGACGGACGGACAGACGGACATGGCTATATCGACTCCTCTATCACTCCTGACCATAATGGGGGTAACTTTGGGGGGTCTCCGACAATTAGTTCTTCCTGTTACATACATTTGCACAAAACCAATAGGCTCTTGTACCTTCGGTACAGGGCCTAAAAATCCGACTTTTGTAATAACTGCCCAGCCGGCTATTTACATGCTAAAGTATATGTAAAGGTCCATACTTTATAACGTAAAAAAAAAAAGAGGATAAGAAATTGCATATTCTATATTATTAACTAGGTGTATCCGGCACACTTTGCTGCGCCACGTAAAAACTATTGTCAAAATGAATGTTGGCTTGATATATCTTTGTATGTTCCCTAAAGACATCCAAACCAATGGATCATACTTCTCATCACATTAACATGTATGATTTTGAACAAACTCATGATGTGAGCTTCTTCTGATCAAATGGATGCAAAGATATGACAAATTTAGTTTATCGCTTATATGGCGAGTGGGGCATAGGGATGGATGGATAGAAAGATCGATAAATAGATAGATGGATAGATGAATAGATGAATAGATGGATAGATGGATAGCACAATTGGAATTAAACAAAAAGTAGCATATGCTCTTCTCCAACGCTAAGTGGTTTAGGAGTGATGCTCGCACAATCAAAAATTTATATTAATTTTATTAAAATGTCTTCCTCCAGATAGAAATAATTCTCCAAAACAAATTTAAGGTTCAGAGAGGTACTTCTTAAACACTATACCTTAGATCTTAAATACAATTCGAAATCGTTTGGAAAATAAAATTCACTTTTAAAATAAGATAAAATAAGAAGAATACTTTCCAATCAAATTTATTGTAAGGTATCTCGAAGTCAATGGAAGCACTTTATTTGACCATTTTCTCAAAGTCAAATAAAATAAACTTTAAATTAGTGAATACAATTTAACGCTTCAAGTTTTTCTTACAGGAAGGTGTATCGATTTGTATGGGAATAAGTTCGTCGATTTTCACTAAAAGAACCAAAAACAAAAAAAAATTGTTTCATTTAAAATTTTCGAAAGTGGGCACATGTTTATATTAAAACTATTCCCTACAGAGAGGGTTGATACGTTGCTTAAATACCACTGATTCGAAGATAGTATAGAAAAGATTATATATACAAACTTCGACGCTGTATTTGTTTATTATCTCCAAGTTCTTGATGTTCATACGAATAGCCAGACAGATGGACATCTCTATATCAACTCTACTTTTTGTAAGCGAGTTAGCTGTTTTAGTGCTCCAATTCGTAATTTTATGGAATATTTTATTAGAATTGAAATAAATTATACTACAACAAAAACAAAAAAAAACTTTGTCACAAAAAAATCAAAAAGGTGATAAAGATTTACATAGAGGTTGACCCTTCGATCTGGATCTATCTGGTATAAAATTTGACATTTCTAGTTAAAATACCAAAAATTATTAAAATTTTTTTTTTTGCAAAAATTCAGGAGTAGGGATAGATTTGCATGGTTAGTGACATCAAAACCAATATATTTTTGTTACATACTCCATACTGCATAAAATCGTTCTCAATCAATTTCAAAAGTCAAATCGACGTAAATAAGTCCGTCAGTCTTGCAGCCTATTAGAGTTAGAGATCTCAAGTTTGGTTGTTTAGACACTCCTTTTCTTTCTGCAAGTGGTAACCTCTTCCCATCATATTAATCTGTCCCCCATTATTTGTTTTTTTTTATGTTATTGTTGTTAATTTTGCTAGAACTGTCATTGCCAAGACACCAGAAGCGTATAAAAACTTTCGGTGCAGTCAAACTTAACAAAATATTTTTTTTGTTTTGTTTTGTTTTCGTTTGAATCTAATTAACATATAGATGCAATATATCTAAAGTTCAGACACTGATTCAAATTAGAATTGCGAACACACAGCGCCGGTCTAGTTTCATGCATGAGAAGTAAAAAGTTTGAATTTAAAGAAGAAAAAAAAAAAGACACCAATAAAATATATCAAATGACTGCACGCTCATTTCCTCCAAAAAAAATTTCATATACATATGCTAAGTTTGGAGATATCGATTTCCGTCTGCAATTAAAAACAATTAGTTAAATATTTCAACGATTTTGATAATGACGCTGATGATTGCTTTAAATGGCTTGAGAGGCGGATACACCTTAAAATTGTTAAATGCGTGTCTGCGTGTGGTTTAGAAAAAAAAAAAAACTCAACAAATGACAGCAAATGTCAATACTCAAATATGGGCAAAATGATTAATGAAAAGTCTTAACTTTAAAGAATTTAAAAACAAATAGAAAAAAAAACTGCGTAGTGTAAATGCTAAATTGAAATAGAAAAAAAAAAAAAATTCACATAATACAGCAAAGTGTGCCAAGTGGAGCATAGATCGATGCCTAGACCTTTTGGCATGGCCTGGCATAGTTGCACAGTTTCCGCGTTTTATTTGCGTGCAACAAATGCATTTATCAAACACAGACACACACACACACACCTTGCCCCCTCATGTAGACACTGTCAATGTGTTTTGGGGCGGTCGTCATCATCGTCGCACTTGAGTGCACTATTTGCGCTGCAACATTTTGTATGCAACACACGCATTTGTTGCGCTAATGTCTTGCTGCACATTTAAATTACTGTTTTTGCGTTCTAATTTAACTTAATGAGTGCCTCTGTGAATAAATAAATCGCTTGGTACATACTACTAGCAACATGTCTCGTGCGGATTTTGTATCTTTTTAATGTGCGACATAGTATCTCAGCGTATCATTTGGGCACATTAATTTATGCGCACAAATTAAAAGTTTGATCGATAATTTGTTAAAAATTAATATTTTGCGTGTCTGCTGCATAACGTAGAAGTAAACTTAAAACTTTAATTTTTAATAAACATGTACTTCGGTCGTAGCGAATCTTTAATGCACTTCGTATTGTGTTTTGAACTGTTTTGAATTAATATTTTTGATTACATAAACTCTAAAAAGGTGAGCAGCTTATACTATCCCGTAGTTATCTGAAGAAGGAATAGGCAAATCTAAATATTAAAATTTAAAGACTGTAGCTCTTACAGAGTACAAGCTCTCCAGGTTCATACGGAGAGTCAGTCAGATGGATATGTCTATATCGACTCCGATTTCTCTATGAGTTAGTGCTTAGTGGTCCAATATGGAACTTAATAGCCTTTTTGCATAGCATTGATGCAAATTAAACTAAATTCAACGTTTCTAGTTGAATGAAAAATTTTCTTATACTAAATTTCATAAAAATTGGACAAATTTGTATGCGTGCTAACCCTGATAGTGGTCCGATCTACACCTAAATAAAATATTTTATATTAACCAAAGTAAAGTAGATCAAATATGACAGTATTTGGAACATCAATAAAATCTTGGAAGGGAGTTATCCATTCATTAAATAAAATTGATCTGAAGAAGGCATAGGATAATCTTAAAATCCAAACTTGAAGCCTATGTCTCATAGAATCCAAGTTTACGATTTTCAAGTGGATAGACAGAAATGTCTATATCGACTCGACTTTCCATGTAGGCCGCCTTGATATATTGTTTTATACTATGCACAAACTTAGTACACTCTTTTACCTATGGGCTTCCAAAAACAATGGTAATATATTTTGAACGATACTTGGTATTTTAGCATACCAATAACGGCACTTTAGCTTATTTTTGAATCCGAAATGTATTTCATCGTAGAAAATGACTTTTCAATGAGTTTGTGTTTATTTGCATATGATCCAACGGCGACTAAGTAAACTTCCGATGCAAATGAAGATCGTGAAGCTTCAAAGCCAATTGCAAATTGCACCAAGTAGTTTTCGAGCAAGTCGCAAAGGTACAAATGGATAAAATATATTCATTTCGCACGTTTCCTACGGGGGTTGAAGGCTGCTGGTAGTGTTGATGTAGATGTAGAGTCTGCAGAATAAAGACTCAATAATAACTGGTATTCAACAGCAACGGCGCCACTAACAGACAGAACACAAATGCTGCAATATTATTTGCATTGGACCTTAATAGTGTCTGGGTAACATTTGTGAAGCAGTAAATTGGTCTGTGTATAGTACACTTCTGCAGGTGTTTCGATCATTTCACGTATCATCCGATAATAGAAGAGGTTTGCTCAGTTTTTCTAATTGATTTGCTTCGCTCTTTTGTTTAGCTTTTGCCTTTGTTTTATTAGGCCCTGTACCGAATTATGGTCAGGAGTGATAGAGGAGTCGATATAGCTTTTGCCTTTGTTTTATTAGGCCCTGTACCGAATTATGGTCAGGAGTGATAGAGGAGTCGATATAGCCATGTCCGTCTGTCCGTCCGTCCGTCCGTCCGTCCGTCTGTGTGAACGAAAGAATCTCGGAAACGGTAATAGATAGAGACTTCGTGTTTTTTGCATTCGACTAGGACTGCTCCGGAATTTCACAAGTTTATTTTGAAATTTTGCCCCTCCCCCCTTCCCCATAAAATCACCCCTTAGGGTAAAAATTTCTTCGGCACAAAAAAAATAGACCACACCAGTATAAAGTTAACGTCCTTCTTAGCCCAAATCAAAAAAGTTCATCAAAATCGTATAATAAATGACGATTTTATAAGCAATTGAATTTGAACGACCCCCCTTTTCTTTTCATTCATATTCGCGCAGTGAGAAGTGGTCATGTGTTTAGTCATATGCTCGGGAAACATTTAATGTGTTTGTTAGGCGACCTGAACTGGTACAGGGCCTCTTACAGTCGGTTACGCCCGACTGAAATTTCCTTACTTGTTTTTGTATAAGTTTGCTAAGTTGGAGTATTTGCGGTATTACAGAAGTTACTTCTCCACATTCTCCATGATACCTGTGCATCTGTAAGCAGTACTTCATTTTCGTTGTCAGGCTTATAAGTAACAGTTCGACATTTATCCTTTTGATAGAATTTCGAGGTTTTTTTTTAACGCAAAGCCTCTCAAGATCTTTCAGCTTTTCTTACTTCTTAAAAAGGGGGTTGACCAGAGTTCTTTAATGGATAATGGTCTTCTCTACAATAACATTGGGAGGACACTTTTCGTCATACCAAGAGTTAGACACAGATCCATGGAGCGGTTTATATTTTTCCGTTTAACACATTTATCTTCAAAAGACGTAATCGTATGACAAATTCGAAGTAGTTCTTTGCTTTGGTTGATCGTAATATGGTCAAGTTTTTGAGCTATTTCATAAAATTGCATGAAACCTGAATAAATCACAATATATTAGAAGTGAAGTACTAGTTGAAACAATAGACTTTATTAGCTGGCAATGGTCAATATGAGGTTTGTGTATATTCCTATTGTCTTCCAGCAGCTTAGAAGTGTTGTCACTATAAAGTTATTCTTGCTTATTCGAAGCTTACATATAGCTATAGTTAGTTCATACTACCCTACCTGCCTTCAAAAATACTCTCAATATTCGCGTGTCCAAAATACTCATATTACATCATATTCATGGAATGCATTGTTTACTGTCATCTCATTAAGAGATCTGTGATTATTTTATTATGATTAGGCAACCTTTTCCATACTACGTGCCTCCTTTTTTACAAATTTTTTTTAAACCTCTGCGCCTCGGTTACCACACGTAGAATATGCCAAGATCCCCTTTTCTTCTACTGATACAAAGTATATGTACGTTCCCTTAGGTAGTTATCTATTGTGGCCTGACGGTAGTTTCTATCTATAACACTTCATGTACACTTTTGATCCCAATTAACATTAACATGAAACCATTTTTAGATCTTCTTGAGTCCATTGAATTGAATTTTTGATATTTTATTGCAATTGTTTACCATGGATAGGTAAGCCTTCAAAATTGTGCCAGAAAAAGTTGCTGGCTTTATTCTTACTCTTTTTCCAGAATTCTCAATTTTTCGTTTTCTAATGTGGCCAAGCTCTTATGTCCTTGAGAGGCACCGCGTTTGGGCAATGTGAAAACCTGTCGATCATGGTCAGGCAATACTGATATCCATCAACAAGAGGCATGACCACACTGTCCAAATGAATATGATCAAAGCGGTTTGAGTTGTGACGGTGAATTCTAGCTCGTTGGCAGGGTGAAAAATGTTGAGCTCAAAAGGTAACATCTTTTCTCATTGAGAGCTTATTTGCTGTAGTGTGGCCCTTCAACTTGAATGAGACAAACCACTTATAGAAGCAAAAAATGGAAGAGCTTAGCGACTGAGGCATATATTGAACCAGTAGATAAGCTACAATGCAAGCTTATATCATCGCCGAGTTTAAACAATTGCAGCTTGAAAGATGTTGTATTTGACGGTGTCTATTGATTGATATTATAGGTGATACCTTAAACTTGTTAAAAAATACCACAAGCGCCAGTTGATGTCATGTCGCATACTTTTGGTATTACCCCACGTGTATCTATAAACATTTAGTATCTGCGGTTTTTTAACTACAAACAGTCTTCTACATTGTATCTACAGGTATTTGTGTAGGGTGTATAGTCTACTACAGCTACGCCTATAAAATGCAAATAACAGCAGCTGTCAAAATATGACTGAATACAACTATTTAGCTACATATGTAGCTACAGGTGAAGTCAGCGCGTTAATTATGAGTTTTTCACAGGCAAATTTTGCCCACATTTTTGCTATCAAAGTTGCGAAAATGAAGTCGCACAAAATGTTCCGAGTATTTTAATTGTTTTCTTGAGCAGCCAAAATTGTCTTTTGACATGCGATGAAGACTTTTCGTACAATAATTAGTCAGTCGAAAACTCTGACACTGGCATGCCTTCAATTTAGTCAAACTCGGTTAATAAATGGCGCAGTGCCAAAAATCAAAATCAAACTCGTATCAATGCACTGCTTTGAAGTTCATTAAACTCTCGGAGAAGCCATCCTGCTGTGTGTGCACCCACCCAAATAAAAAAACACCATTTGACATGTTTTCCACGCACAGATATATTTTTCATTTAATTCATTGCTTTTCACTACGCCAACAACTCCCTTTTATAGTGCAAAGAAAATTACGAAAAATATTTCGCAAACTTGATTTGTATCTCCCAAATGATGCACTTTCGCTGCCGTTACCGCTGCCGATGGTTGCATTTGTTACCCAATTCACAGTACACACAGCAAAGCAAAGTTTATCATTGATGTTTGGAGAAAAAATGCCGCATTATAATTTGTAGTGTATCCATATAAGTTTTGATTTGCAGACAACTTGTCGCACTAGCGCCACATTTGGTGGCAACTGCGTCACATTTGTTTTTCTCTCGTCTTCTACTGTTGCGTGCCGCATTTTGTTAATTTAACAATCAATAAACGTAGCTGTGGTAAAATATGTTAACAACCAAAACACGGTTAAAAATAGTCAGCCAATGAATATGGACATAAAACTATTAGTTTCGACACGAGTTCATGGAGTTTTGGCTGCTCATACTCGAAAAAACACGCACACGCAATCATATGAAATGAAAATTGATTGCTAGTATGTATTAGATATATTCTTCTGATACTCGTAAATGTCGTTTCTGTAATTGCACCAAAGTGCTTGCCGGCCTGTGACTTTTGGTATTTTGTATTGATTGAAAAAGAGTTGAATATGTTTTTTTTTTTTTTTTGTATAAACGTAAATTGATGCTTTTTTTTAGTAGATATCTAAGTAATTTATCTAATATATAATTCTGTTTGATAATCTCATTCATTCACTACAGCAACAACATCCTCGATTTAAACATGCGCAATGCAACTCAGTCATCAGTTCAGAATACATTCCAAAACACCACCAAATGTCAAATAAATTCGTTTCAACCCTAAAATGAATTCCTCAAGTGTCAATTGAATTGCCGTGTTTTTTTTTTCGTTCTTCTCTTTTTTATTCTGGCATCTTTTATAGGAAATAAAAAACACGAATGCAGTTGAAAAAAAATCATAAGCAAGCTCTATAAAAAAGATAAGATGTAGCACCGAAACTTTTTTACACTTCAGAATAGTTGAGAAACTACTTGGCTAATAAGAAATAATAAAAGTAATAAATAGTCTCGTTCATACAAAACATTTCATGAAAATGAACATATCATGATACCATATTTATAATTACTACGTTTATACGATAGCATTATTTATGAAAATATTTTATGAAAAGCGAAAAAAAATTTTGCTTATAAACACTTTTTCATGAAATCCGATTGACAGTGATTTTGAGAATTCATGAAATGCGCAATTTCAAGAAAAGTGTCGTATAAACGTATTAAATATCAAATCATCATCAAATCATCAAAGTTGTCAACTCAAACAAATGTTAAGCTAGCAAGCATATATGTATCTGCAAAAATTAAATCTGAATAAATAAAATAGTAGCAGCACTTACTTCCTGTATTGCCCCATGTAGAGTTTATACAGATCGAGTCAAAATTTGATGAACATTTTTTTCTTCCTTCCTTGTTTATACAGGCAAATGTGTATTTTACTTATTGTCCTATAGACCATACATACAAATTTTGAGAACGATTCGATGCAAAAAATTATGACCCAAATAATTTTGGATTACTTAACCTAAATTGGAGAAAAACGTGTTAAACAAAAATTTCGCTTAACAAATTATTTCCAACATACAACTTTTGATTATTCATTGCTCGACATTTTAGCTGTTAAACAGCATCATCGAAAAACAAGAGGTACATATAAATATATAAAAATGTAGAAATATTTCTCCGGTATTTTCCACGTTTGGAAAACCTATTCTATAAACGGCCTAGTTTTTATGGTAATAAAATTTACAAAGACATAAGCAAACCGAGTTTAAAGGCGTTTAAACAAAATTTTTAATCTCCTCCTTTCTTAATGGAAAATTAAAATTTCCTCATGAAGGCAGAATCCAAAAATCGGTGAACTTTTGACTGTCTGATTTTTATAAAATTATTTATTTTCTGCAAATGTATGTAACAGATAGAAAAAATGGTCGGAGACCGCCCAAAGTTACCTACATTATGGTCAGGAGTGATAGAGGAGTCGATATAGCAATGTCCGCCTGACCGTCCGTATGAACGAAAGGTTCTCGGAAACGGTAATAGATAGAGACTTCGTTCTTTTTGCAATCGACTAAGACTTCGCCAGAATTTTATGAGTTTATTTTAAAATTTTGCCCTCTTCTTCATAAAATCCTTCTCAAGGGTGAAAATTTTCTTCGGCACATTATAGAGATAACGTTCCTCTAAGCCAAAATCCCAAAACTTTATCAACTCGTATAATAAATTACGATTTTATAAGCAAATGAATTTGAACGACCTATGATACTTCCTTCCTCCCTTTTCATTTCATACATAAATAAATGTCTTACAAGGCACTTATGCGTGCAGTGAGAAGTGGGAGGAGCAAAAAACTTTTCATCAGTACCATTTTTTCTTACTAATTTCTTTTTCCTTTTTGTTTTGCACTGCCTGGTCATAAGCTAGGGAAACATTTAATGTGTTTGTTAGGCGAACTGTACTGGTACAGGGACTCTTACAGTCGGTTACACCCGACTGTATTTTTGTTACTTGTTCTTGTTGTTTTCAGTATAGTAGGGAATAATTGATTAATTTCATGACTATGAATGAAACATGAATATATCGTAAAACATCAGAGGTGAAGCAGTTGTGGAAACAATAAGGTTCTTAGTCCAGATCGTTAAGTAAAAAAGGGTGCACGCCTGTATATATTTTTTTTCACCTGGTAGTTAAAGCGACAGGAGTGTAGTAAGTTTATGTCTTGGGATCTTCAATAAATAATGAACGTTTTACTTCTTCATTAATATGGTGAGAAGTGAGGCCGAATGACATCCCATCAGAATGGAAGTTTACGGCAAACATGATGTGGTTTTGAGAATTGGAAGAATTTGAAGAATTGGAATCATTGCTCTATATGGAACAATGCCAAAGGCTTCAGGAATTCACAGTGTATAAGTCGAAAGTCCGCACACGCATAAAAACCATGGGTTTGATTCAAAAGCAAGAAAACTGGATTCCATGCATGCATTTAAAAAAGGAAGTGTTTTTTGCATCGCATTGTGACTGGTAATGAAAAGTGGATCCAAGCTTAATAAGACATGGGTTTTGCTCGGCCAGCCATCAACATCCTTCGCAAAGTCGAATAGTAACGGCATAAAATTTATGCTCTGTATTTTGTGGTACAAGTGCGACGTGATTTGCTGCGAGGTGCACAAACCGAATGAATCGATCACGGGGCAGCCGAATTCGAAGAAAGGCACGACATAGTAATTTTGCAGTATAACTGCACTCGGCATCAAACGGTTCGATAACCTGTTAAGACCTATTTATGAACACTGAAATGGGAAGTCCTACGACAGCCGACGTATTCTCCAGACAATTATTATTACTTGTTCCATGGCACATGGCCCATGGCCTGTTCCATGACACATGGCCTGCTTGAACAAAAGTTGACATCAGATGACTTAGGTACGCATTGATCTCTCCATATCAAGTCATTCCATAGCGTGCCTGGTCGTTCTCTATTATGTTGTCCACCAATCAAGTTTAGGTCTCCCATATAAATCTTATAAACTTTAAGTGCTGGAGCTCTTTTGCCAATTCGAATCGCTGGACTATGTGAACCTCTTCAAATAGCTCATACAGCTTGTGGTTCATACGGGGCTTAAACTCGTTGCCGACTCTATACGACCTAAAATCTTAGCTCCGAGAGTATCAGCGTATTATAGAGAGAGCCTTTTACTTCTAATTTGCTTGGTCAGCTCAAAAAAGCATATATTTGCAAGCGCTGATCTTCAGGCTGACATTCCTACGAACAATTAAACAATGAGTCGATGATTGGTTTGCCTCAAAAGACGAGGCGTTCTTCCGGATTGGCATGCGAAAATTGCCAGAAAGATTAATAATATGTTTGTAACCATTTGTGTCCAATAAATCCGAAAATTTAGAAAAAAAAAACCGCTTATTAAATCAATGTTCCAATAACAGAAAGAAAAAGCGAGAAATGTCCCTTGAAGTATTTATGTTCTGGATCAACATTTACAGTCAAATCCATAATCTGTCCGTATGAGCAATGATAGCTTGAGGAATGCAAGAGTATATCCAACTATGGAAATCTAGTCACCCTGTTCCTTCTTCAGACAAAAAAAATATTTAATGAAGGTATCAACTCTCTAAGGGGTAGTAACCATATATATTTGTCTGTCGTTTCTGAGATGTTGTATAAAAAAAAGGTTATCTTTTTTTTTTTTATAAAAACTAGCAAACCCGGCTTGCACTGCTACGCCCCTTCTTTGTCTTCCATTACCGAGAATGTAACTTTTCAAGACCAATTTTACAATATTTGATTTATCATAGAATGCTACGATTCTTAGCCACCTTTGGATAGGATTTTAAAGAAAGCCAAGAATTATAGCCCATTATACTTCCCTCAACACGCTCTCTCCGTTCTTCCTTCAACAGCTCTTCCCGATTAGCACAATTTTCCTCCCTCACATCATAATCACGAATTATTACTGCTTTTATTAATTAAAAAGCCCTAACAATCTCGTATACCCACCCGGGTACTCACGCTTCCGTGCCACACCTCCTATCACAATCATCCACCAACACACACCCCTAAAGACTTATATGATACTCATATGAAATATATTAAAACTATTTGAGATTTATCTGCATTATTATGAATATATATGGATCGCGATAGATCGTGTTTTATGATATATACATATATATAATGTTCAAAATCTGCGCGGGAGCGTACTCAATAACTTCCCAAACCTTCAGGGATAAACTGAAGACATATTCATGTTTAGTTTGCAGCATTTTCTATATGCCGGAAGCTTTGTTTTGAATGTAACAAACTACACAGCCAACTGATAATACCCTACACATACAAACCATTAAAACGAAAGAAAAAAATAGAAAAAAATTAAAAAAAAAAAATTAGAATGTGAAGTGCATATAAAATAATCAATGAAAATGTAAGCAAGCGGCGTAAAAGGAAATACGAGAGCAAAAAAGAATTAAAAAGCATAAAATAGAATACAAAATTGACCAAAAGAAGCCAACAAAAACAGACAAAAAGCGGTAAGGGGTCGGACAGGGACCGGGCATACCGATAGACGCAAGACACACACAGAGTGCACCCCCAAAATGAAACAAGCAGCAAAGTAGTGACTAAGGTGTAGCAGCGCAGCAAGGGTGTAAAGTGTAAAGATATGTGCTGCAGGCATGAGATGTATGAGGAGGAATGTTGCGTTGCGTTGACAAGCCGAGAACTACCACCAAACACAGTAGCAGGCAGCAGGCAGCAGCAGCAGAGCCAGCAGCTCGCATCTCATACACAAAGGGGTGCGGTGTGTGTGTATACGTTGAGCGGCATAATAAGCTCTTCATGTTAAAGCATAGAGCATGTGTTTAAGAGAGAATGTAATATAAAAACTTACAGCGCCAAATATACCCCTGAAAGCTTATTGTGTAGTGCAGCTTTTTTTGTATTAATTTTAGTACAAAAGTTTGTTTGTGGTTTGTGTATTTGCTTATTCAAAGCAACAATTTTTGAATCATAAAATTTTATTACGTATACGTCGTGTTATACAGCCTAACTAAACTTTTCTTCTTATGCTTTTTTATTTCATTTCAGGTAAATTTTGAAAATTTTGAAAAAATAAACGTTACAAAAAATGGCTTTTACTTGCTTTCTTGGTATGTATAAATTGTATTTTAGTAAGAAAATTTAAAAGAAATTGATTCAGTATTGTATTGTTCAGTATAATCTAATAAAAGGGGTTAATAAAAATTCTTTAAAAAATCTATTAAAAGTCAGTTCTATAAAATTTCTACAAATTTTTAAACTTTGTATATTCAAATAACTAAGTAAGCGCCAAATGTTAAAAAATTAAAAAAACAAAATCACGCACGCTTAAAAGATAGCATCTGGTGTCTTCTAAATAATGGAGAAAAACTAACAATGATATGTCAACCCAACTGTCCGTCGCAACAGGTCCAATGGAAACAAATATTTTTTTTTTTGCTGCTATATAAAAAAAATTCGTTTGGAAATGTTGCTTTTTATATTGAGAAAACCTAAATAGATAATTTAGCCTTGAAAGTCTTTCACTTATCTAATGGAACACGAAGTGGTATTGCAGGCAGCAAGTAGTGGGTGCAAGTTCGCCTGGCACTTCAAGCAATAATGCCGAGGGTTGAGTTCTCCGATGAAATGATTGATGCCTTCGTAAAGCAATGCCAGGTTTCTCCCTGAAGTCAACGTTCTACCAGGATGATGAATTGATCATTATCGATTCGCACACCTTCACTAAAGGTTTGTATTGAAACATCGGTGGCTTCTTGTCATACTTGCGACAAAGGAAATTTAACTTACTGATGGCCACTATCATTCTTGCCCCTAATACGAATTCGGTATTTTTTGATTACCAAATGAGGTTTCTCAATTGTAAACATTTTCAGTTGCTTTCATTCGCAGCGTTTCGCGTGGGTCATTGATGTATTGCCAGAAGATTCGAAAGAAATCCGCCTTAAAATATAGTTCTGAACTGAAGGACATATCAACAAAGGATAAAAAGATAAAAATAACCCGATTGTCAAAATGAACTATTACTGCGTATAACTAATCGCATTATCGTTCCAACGCCCTACGTTTATAGAATTCTTTGCATCGAAACGAAGACTTTTTTTGCATTTTCTTGATGTTCATCAATGGCACATAATTTGTCTGATTATCACGAACAACATCGTGTCATTAGTTTGTGACTTGAAAAAAAGTTGTCTCGGAGCGGGACTCTAGACAACCTTTTCTCCTTGTTCGAATCAGAGGGAAACATCTTCGCTTTTGCACTTCTTTTTCAAGATTGTGGCTTCGATAACGTTGTTCAATACCTTCTTCACCGCAACCCTGTTGCCATTAAATATACGTGGCTGGTTTTATTCCCCAACATAATGATTACCGAACCGACTTTTAATGGCAGATTTTGATGAGATAATTGGGACAATTAAAAATTCCGTTGAATAGTCGACAAAGTCATCTGGGTTAATAACGGAAGTAACCGATTTGTATGTCATCAAGTAATCCTATTTTGAAATCGAAAATTCATTTTGTTGACACAAACGTTTTGTGGAGCCAATATAATACATTCGTTGAACCAAACATTAATTGTTTAATATTAAGCAATGTTTGGGAACACCATCTCGATGAGTTCGGTCTTTGACTGAGTAATTTGACAAAAATTGACAGGTAATGTATCCAGACGATCGGTCAACAGCAATTTTGCCATTAAAAAGCTTTTCCAGATCGATCCTTCTGCAATTTGACTCCCAAGTTCGTATTTCCATAAAATGGATCACTTCATGGAGTCACTGGCAATGTTTGTAGAAACGACAGCTTTCCAAATAATTAAATATTATCCAAATAAATTAAATATTTTTGCAGTTCCACCAGGAGCAATAAAAAAATACAACCACCAGTTCCATCGTTCAATACTTTCATGAGCGAATCGTAGGCATATTTTGATTGGTGATTTAAAAGGGGAACGTTTCTTTGAACGGTTTCTCACAATGCCTCAGAATCGTATTGGGTTTCGTCGTGTATCTGGGAACATAAAATTATCTCGAATAACTTTTATTGCGTCAAATGACTACATTTGAAGTAATTATTGTAGATATGAGTAAAAAAAATATATAGAATCTGGCCTATTTTACTTAAATGTCTTGCAATATGGAGACACAACGTTCACTGGTCCAATAGCAACGATTTGTTGTGAACTGTAATCGATTGCCACGAACAGGATCAAACGCCACATATCTACTTTGTTGATGTTAAGTTTTTCATCTCTAGCCACCATCTTCTTTTGATAGTCTGACTTAGTTGTTCAGACTAAGCTTAAATTTTTAGCCTAATAGCTAATGCATTAGACGTGTTTTTAGGTCCAGTTGCTTCCTTTTCGCCACTATATAATCTAGGCTTTTGCCTAGAAGATTTACTTTGTTTCGTTTTGGAAACACCATGCCATTGAAACATGCTCGAACGTTACCCATCATGGAAGGATTTGGCTGTGTTTACTGCGATATCGGTTCCAACTTGTTCATCCAGTCTTGAGTTTTGTTGAGTTGTCTTCGAACGAATTTTGAATAATTTCAACGATTCTGTGAACCGGCTCTGGAGTTCCGTGCCTTTGTCGAAACCCCAATTGATGGTCGATGATCTACGAAAAATATTTTTTCGAATATTTTCAAGAGTACTGATAGGGCGAAAAGAGAACAATTTGTTTTCGGGTTTGTCAGAATTACCTCTGCGCACTTCCACTGGCTAGGGAAGTGGCGAAGCTTGAAAGATACGTTAAATATTTTCAGTCAGTTATAGACATTTTTTGGGATGTGCTTTGATTGTTGCTATGTCGATTCCTTCGTATCCAGAAGACTTTTTCCTTACCAGAAGTCTTATTTTGTTTGTAAGCTTGTCTAAACTGGATGGAGTTATCGGAACATTGCGACTGCAAGTTGCTTTGAACACTCTGTCTACTTTTGTATTAATTCTTTCTGAAGAAGTGCACCGAATAAGTCAGCTTTGTCAGTTGATAACGAATCTTCTGCCGAATCATAGCCTATTGAAACCGAAAGATTAAAACAAATTCGACGTTGAATTCTTACATCATGCTACATAATTTTTATGTTCAATTTTCAAACCTGACGAATTGGTTCGATGTTAAGCGATTTAGGACAAATGAACTGGGAATTGCTAAAAGGGCAAACAAGATTAGCAAAAAATACAGATTTGATGGACCGAATGTATTGAACAAAATCAAGAGAAATAAAGTTTAGTCCTATTACTTTTCAGCAACATCTCTTACTGCATTAGAACTGAGTTGTTGCTTTCATATGTTCGTCTATGAATAGAAAATGCAGTCAAGTCAGTGCAGTAAAATTGAGAAAAGCTAAACCTTTTCAATTATTTTAATTGCAGTCAATTTCTGCAAATTAACACAGAGACACCAATGAGACAAAACAAAAAACACAAAAAAAGAAAGAAAATCAAATAAAAACTATTCTACACAACAAGTTCAAAGGCAAATCCTTAACCATGAGCTACAATGCAAACTTTGTTTGCTCGAATTGTTTGTGTGGAGGGCAGACTTTGGTGCGACTAAACCGTCAACTACACCTACCGGCTGGCTCTAAGTTTACGCACAACATTTTATGCATTGCATGCGTGTCTCCCTGACTGTCTGCCTGGCGCTGGATGTATTGCTGACAGTTACTAGCAGAACATTGCGTGCTGTCTGCCACTAAATGTTGCAATTAGATACGAAATATGAAGCCTGTGACAAGCGAAATGTTAAAGCATTATGACGACTAGTTAAAGTTGAGGCGCAGAAAGAACAATCACGATTTCAACGCCGATTATAATGTGTTTGCTTAGGCATAAATTGATTTGCACATATGTATGTATGTAAATAAGCACAAACTAAGGAAATAAAGTGCCTTGCATGTGCTTTATATAATAGAATATAAGCAGGCATAAAATTGTTACCGATTACATTGATGAAGCGCATAAATTAGCTAAAAAAAAAAACACACACAAAGCGTATAATTAAAATGAGGTCAAAGAACGCTGCACTCACTCATTATACAGCATTGTTGCATGCAGCATTTACTGCACGTTTTATGCCAACAGTATTTGCCACAACTAATAATTCAGTATGTCAATAGATACGTCCAATCGTTCTTTTGTTCGCTTCGCTGTGATTTGCTTGCTGCTCACAGTGCGCAAGGACATTTTCTGTTTACGCGCCTCGCACCGTTGTCAGGTTTCCTTTCGGTCTTCATATCCTTCCGTCGTCGTTTTTTGCGCAAATCAAAACAAATTCTAAGAAATTCGAAATAGTTAAACCAATATAAAAACAGTCGAGTTGAAACACTCGCGCCAAACAGACGTCCTTGGCAGTGCTTATCGTTGTAGTCAGTCGCCATACTATAAATATTTAAAAGACGCCGTAAAAGTTAAAAAAAAAAATCAAATTTTCAAAAAATATTAACACAATTTAAATAAAAACTTACAAAAGACTTTGAAGCCAAATTTGTGTTGAAGCGAAATTTATTTTGCAGTTTGACATATAAAAATTGAAAAGGTTTCGAGGCGATAACAGTGCGCAAAGTGCATTATCCTGTTTGCTTTAAAGTTATTGCCCTCGCGGCGGAAAAATCGATAGAATTGCATTTTTGTATATATTTAACCAAAAAAAAAAAAAAAATGTTTTTAGTTGTGGTAATTTTTATGCATATTTGAGTATTTGTGTTGGTCGAAGAGAATGAATGAATTATAACATGAATGAAAGGAGCAAAGCAGGCAGGCAAGGCAGAAAGGAAGTGAAATTGCGTGACGGTCATTTTCCGCCATTTTTAATAGCACAAAGGAACTAAAATAAACTTGTACAGAAATAGTTTTCTAGTATGTTCCAGAACAAGTGTTGAATATTTAAGTTTTTATTTAAAGAAAGCAATTAACAAATGGTGAAATTCAAAACGGATTCAGAAGAAGTTCTCAGTTTATAATAGTAGTACATGGTATTGATGTATCTCATACAACTGCTTTTAGAATTGCAGTTCAATCCTAATAAAAAAAATAAGAACTATTTAAAACTTACCGGGTCCGTTAAAAAATTTAAAAAAAATTTAAAGTGCACGAGACAAACTTCTGACTCTTATCTAAGCTTAATAGCACGTATGGCTCCGAAAAGCATCTATCTAATAGCCGTTCATTAGTAATAGCATCACTTTTTTACGTCTGTACCGATTTGCCTAAATCTTTTTTTTTTGTTTGCGTGTTTGGTTATATGGGAGAACATTTTTTATTCCGAATTATTCACCGAATGCTTTAAAATTTAGATACTGTACTACCATGTTCCAATTTTGATGGAACTTTTACTGTCAAATATTGAAATTTTTAGACAGTAATAATATTTTGTCTTATGTGATTCATATATAAAGAGCACCTAGAGAAATTTGTTCCAATGACCAGGCACTGTAATGCCCTCCGTACAATAAAAATAAAAAATAAATATAAAAAAATTATGTTGGTCTTCTTGGTTTTCATTTTTGTGAAGATTTTTCGAAATTTAGTTCTTAGAAATGATAATCCTCATTTATTTTATTGCCTTCGAAATAACATCCATTTGAAGTGATACACATATGCCAAGACTTCTTCCACTCATCAAAACACTTCAAAATGTCAAATTTATCTTGACGTGTTCAATCGGTTCAAGGCGCGTTCTTCAAAGCGGTAACTTTAATCTTGAAAAGAAGAAGCAGTCACAGGGGGCCATATCTGTTGAATACGGTTCTTGTTCGAAGGTATTTGCCAAAAATTGGTTCATAAAGATGCCTCTGTGATATGGCGCATTAGCACGATGAAGAATGCATGAATTGTTGACCCATAAATCCGTACGTTTACGACGGATAGCCTCCTGAAAACGCCTCATGACATCGACTTAATACTGTTTTGTTATTCAAGTACATCACACCATGAATATCGAAGAAAACAATGATCATCAGCTTCACTTTTGATCTACTTTGGCATGGTTGTTTTCGGCTTTAACGCGCCTTTACTCATAAAGATTTCATAGCTATAACAATAACTGTTTCGAGTTCAGCTCGAATTCTCATTAGTCCATTGATGTGATTGCAAAATTTGATACTTTTGTCGTAGCTGAATTCGAAACAATTGTCTTCGTATCTTTAAATGTAAAAAGACTTTGAGTCAGCTTAAATATGTAATACATATCACATCAATTTGTAGATAAAATTTCCATTTATTTATTTTTAAACTATGTAATTGATACAGAGCTATAAGGGTATAATAAATTTGTTGAAATGTATGTAACAGGGACCAGCCTCACCTCCGGTCCCATATAAAAAATATATGTAATCTTGATCAGTAACAAAAGTTGACTCGATATAGATATGTTCGTATCTCTGTCTGCCTGATCTTATGAAAATTAAGCTCTTAAAGAATGTAACAGAGCCTTTAAATTAGAAAATTTAGATTGTTCTATTAATTTATCAAATCACTTGTATTCAATACACACGTTAACACCCCCTCCCCAATGGGGGTTGGTACTTACCATGTAATGTACCTTTCATTCTAAGATTTTTGTGTCACAAAATTTTATTGTTGTTGTCAAAATAAACTTGTGAAATTCCAGAGCAGTCCTAGTCGAATGCAAAAAACACGAAGTCTCTATCTATTACCCTTTCCGAGATCTTTTCGTTCATACAGACGGACGGACGGATGGACAGACGGACATGGCTATATCGACTCCTCTATCACTCCTGACCATAATGGTGGTAACTTTGGGGGGTCTCCGACCATTATTTCCACCTGTTACATACATTTGCACAAAACCAAAAGGCTCTTGTACATTCGGTACATGGCCTAAAAATAAAGGTTTTAATCGGCCCCCAAAAAGTGGTAGTCCCCATACAAATCTTTCCCACTTTTCTGAGTATTTTAAAATATAACGTAAAGTCGTTAGCAATATGATATTTCGTAGTCAACCCCACTCGACTGTGTATCATTCTTTCTAGTTTCTAGCTGCTAAGAATAGCAATGGAAACTTCGTACGAAGAGTATTAAAATTTCGGTGCTACTGATATTATTGACAAGATGAGGCAGCTTTTACAACTAAATTTTATTAAAATCGGTCAAATAACTTGAACGTAAAGGCTTTTAATAATCTTCACTCATACAAACAACCCAATAATTCAAAATATTCTCTTGTAGACCATGTCAGGGACATGTCTTGCACAGCATAATGTTAAGGTTTATAGACATAGAGAGCACTCGAAGACAATAGATTTGATATATTATGCAGAATATCATTTTAAAAAAGGTCACCAAAATAGTTCTACGATGTTGTTCTTGAGGTGTCATCATGTAAATGCTTATGTTTTGCAGGAATCGTACAAGATGTCTTCGGCTACTCTCCAATTCATATTCATATCACGCTTCTTCTATCTCAGAAATGGATTTAGAAACACAACGACGCTGTACAACAATATTCTCCTATTCTATCGAGCATGCATTCGATTCGACAGCATATTAGCTGTCCTCGACATATGCGTTTGTCTGGCTGTCCTTATGAATATCAAGAACTTAAAGACTTTAAAAGATAGAGCCTTTACGTTTGCATATTTACTCAATCCTATTCCCTTTTTAGATAAATAATATTTTATGAACGTGTTAACCCGTGTATCTAAGGGATAGTAATAAAAAAAAAAGCATTTTCATCCTCTCTGAGTATTTAAATAAACAAATTCTTGAAGTAAGATAAATATCCATATCGGATCATTTGAATAGTTAGCCCCGTATAAAAATCTATCCCCCATCTGAGTTTTTTTAAAGAAAATTGTTTTGTTATGGTTTAGTTTATTCCACACGGATTCAGAAGGAACACATCCCCAATAGAACTTTAAGGTTCAATGGTATCTCGAAGTCGAACATACCCGACTACAACGATCTTTTATATTTTATATTCCCCGGGCTCAATAAAAAAAGTCTCATAAGACTAATTTAAGAGTAAGCTCGCCGAAACCTGTATTAGTGGTTTCGATAATTTTAATGTCCTCTTTAGAATAAATTTTTAGTAGAGCTCCGAAACTGGATTGACAGGTATGATTGACTTTTGATCATTGGCAAGCTTTAGTAAATAGTATTACGCCGTGATTATATTTGTTGCATGTTTTCTTTGGAAATAAGTTGTCAGTGATCTATAGATAGACACCAGGTGCAGCTTTATTTGTCCATTCTGAAACTCGGATTTTCTATTCTCCTCTCCAATATTTACTAAGCTTAATCTAGTTTGTTATAAGAAGTTTAATATAGACTCACCTCTATCGATAACATCCGTGCTGCCCATACACTATGTTGTGCATTTGTTTCCCAACTAGCGCCAAGCTGACAGCGTAGAACCCCTTTTTATAAGAAATAATCGACAATATTTCTGGCAATGTTTCACATAAGTTTTCTAATTTACTAGTTTACTTGCTATAACTGCAAAGATTATTCAAAAGGCTGCAGTAAATATTTAAAAAACCAATAAATATAAAACTTAAAAACTAGCAAAAACTAATAAAAATTTGTGCAGTTAAAAGTTTTATATTTTCGCTATGCCGCGATTATAATCAGGACTACTGCAACATGCCGCGTACAGGAAAAAAAAAATCCAGAAGTCTAGTTTCGAAAAAAAAAAACGTGTAGCAAGTTTCAAAACAAATTCAATTGCCACAAACATGAATGCGAATGCAAAATGGCGCTGGTGTTTAGAAGTGAATGCACAGCTTTTTGCTTGCAACAAATTTGCAATGCAAATGAAAGTTTAATTGAAAATGCAACAAAGGGTAGCGCGACACGAGTAATAATAAAGGATCTATTCATAGGACGACTGCCACTAGGCACAAGGCATAAGTTGACAATCTGTGTTTGTAATGGTTCCCACAAAGCGCAGAGTCATTGGTTTCACAAGCGCCTTCGCGCGGATAGAAGTAATTCTTTTTAGACTTTTTGTCGCATTTGAATTAGCATTACAACCCATATTAAGTATACGCGCTGTGTGTGCTACTTTTAGAGTTTGAAAAAATTAGTTGCCTCAGAAATAGAAACTCATACCACGCCGCTACTCATTACCTTCATTGGCTGTAATCAATTTACTGCTGAAATGCGCAGCTAAAATGAATTGTTTGCAAAAGCAAAATAACAGTCGGCGACATTTGTCTATGCAAATCAGTTTGATTCGTATTAACTCTTTATTTCTTTATGCCACCTGCAACTCACACTCGGCGCTGCATACTGCATTTCTGTGGCTTAGATATGCGGTTTGTGCTTTTTTATTGAAACTTTGCCAAGTATTTCGCTGTCAAGCATTCCAGCTGCTGCTGCTGCTGCGGCTGCATTCCAAATCATGTCGCTGTCAAGAGTTTGATTTTGTGAAAATACTTTTTTTGGCTTTTACTCTACAACAGCCAGTCAGACAAAATACTTCCAACCATAAAATTGTCGGCATGCAAGGCGCCATCGTCCTGAAAAGAAACTTTGCGTTTTTATTTCACTTTCACCAAAAGTCGAAAAACAGAAAAAAAAATATCTGCTTCAACTACATTTCTATATGCAAAGTTATATACTAACAGACTGACTGACTGACTGTGCAACTTAATGTGTTAATTTAGAGTTGGTGTTGACTTTCTGACGCTTTAACACGTGCTTCAGTGGTTCAATGCAATGCATTTATTTTGAAGGATATACAGTTTTGCGCCTAAAAGGCGTTTACACTTTTACTATTTGCAATCGAACTTTTATTGTACCCTCAACATAAATTTCAAAGCCGAGTTTTGTCTGCTTAAGCACAGATTTGTGTAGGTGTGTAGTGGTGTAAGAACCTATATATAGTCATGGAAAGATGAAGAAGTTGGGAATATATTAAAAATTTCAATTCTTTTACATTTTATTTACATACTAACTTAATGTCGAATTTTATAAAACATAAAAAAATCTTACCTCCAGAACTCCCTAAAGAATATTATATCTGCCCAAAAACACGGCTGAAAACTGCTGGTAATTTAAATTAAATAATTGATGTTGAAAGCGTTTTTTATAACTTTCAATTGGTTCAAAATGTATAAGTCTCAAAGACTAAAATCTAAGGAGAAAAATGTTTACTGTTACACCTTCATTGACATCCGATCACAAGTGTATGAAGATAAAAAATCTAATTGCTATGAGTTAATATTTTACAAATTAAAATAATAATAATAATTTGGTTGCAACAATAGAAATACTATCTGGTGGCTGCCATTATATATAAATACTTAGAACAAATTTTTCAATGTTTTGTTAAAATTTGAAGGACTCTTATCATTGCTATCAGTTAGTACAGTTTCGTGTTCTATGCTTATAGATTAAACAAACGTGGAAATCGAATGAAACAATTAAAATTAATGAATTAAATTATTGAAAAAGTGGCTATGGATCATGCTATTGAAATCTATATACAGCAAAAGCTTTGTACCCCTTTTTACGAAAATTGCGCGAACGAAGGAGTATGTAATTTGGCACACTTATAGTTTATGTGCAGAAGGAGTGCAGAATGCTACAAAATCAGCCATTGGAAGTAGCAAATACCAGATTAATATTTAGAATCTACCAAAAAATACCAATAAAAGTGTCCCATTGTATTGCCCACAAAAATTCAATTATATATTAGTTATAAGTGAAATATCGCTTGCTCAATAATTATATATAAATAAGTAAATGCAAAACACCGTACAAAACCCTCTTAAAAGCATCATATTCCCTGGATTTGTTTTTTATATGAAAGGTTTTTGAGAGGAGCAGTTTATAATGAAATTTTGTCTAAGTTGTTGGGTTCATGGTGGTCAAAAGATTAAGATTATTTTATTTTTTGTCATTGAAAAGTTAAGAGTAGAGCTATACCATTTTTTCTACAGAGCTCTTACACTATAAAGTGGTTTCCGACGCTGTTGCTTGTATTTACAAAACATACTCAATGTTCCACCAGCGTATTTCCTCTAGTTCCATAGAAAAATTCCAATTTTATAAACAAGATTTTTTTTTCAGTGCAATTTGATTCCTCCCTCCCTCCCTCGCCGATTTTGATCATATATAGTTTGCACACTGTCTTTCTTTACAAGTTTAAGTGAATAAAAGAGACATCAAATGAATGTTTTGTATTTTAGTCAAGTTTATGAAAATTTAAGCCTGTTTATATGAAATAGTTTTAAAGGTTCGATTTTTAGATTGTATAGGTTAATTTTTTGGTCATTTGAATCAGAATAGTTATTAACATTAGGACAAGCATTCTCAGAGTTATTAACTGAGTTGCTCGAGAAAGTGAAATAAAGTTCGAAGTTACAGAGCGCGTTTCAATCGATCCAGTTATGAATATATCCAGTTATGTGTATATATATATCCGAAAACAAATATGCGAACATTACACAGATCTGCGAATAATATTTATTAATTTTCTGCGTATTGGAGCATCAAGTCATGATTTTGGGACATGACTATGCACAGGAAAATTGGTATTTTTTTTATTTTTCCATCTATTCCATATTGATATATATATATATTTTCTTCCCTACTGTACCTACTGTACTGAACGATATTTATTTTACAAGTTATGACCATTTTTGGATGGCAGTATGAGATGAAATTCGACTTCCCATATAACAAGCCCAAGCTTTTTTTCCGCAACTAATTTTCTGGTAATAATAAATGGTTCCATAATTTAATATTTAACTATTACTTAGGTAGCTAACTAATTTTTACACAGAGTTAAGCTTAACAATAAACTTACAATGGAGACATAAAATGAGAAAGTCTTAGAAAATTTAAATAAATCTTAAGCTAGACTGATCGCAACTAAACGACCCGATTTTAATCGAATTAACCTGTGGAGAGATCTAAAAGAAGATCTAGTAGGCGATATATGATGTGAATTTGGGTTATTATTTTGGCAACCGCCACCAGTAAGACTCTCTCCACTCTATTTCACCCGCCTTGTTACACATTTTTAACGCTAAATCAGTGACGATAAAATTAAAAATGTATGAGACGGGAGCAGCGGGTGACTCTGTTTGTTAGGTCCTGTACTGAAGGAAATAATGGTCGGAGATCGCCCAAAGTTACCCACATTATGGTCAGGAGCGATAGAAGAGTCGATATATACATGTCCGTCTGTCCGCCTGTCCGTCCGTATGAACAAAATGATCTCGGAAATGATAATAGATAGAGACTTCTTTGCTTCTGAATTCGAACTAGGACTTCGCTAGAATTTTATTTTAAAATTAATTTTTACAATTTTATTTTGTGTCATTTTGTAGTTTCTTTGACTATAAATTAGTGCAGTCGCCCCGAACTTCATCGAAATATGATATATTGATACGGTTGATGAAAGCATAGAGGAAATAGATTATTTATTGATTTTTTGTAATATTTGAATATTAAAGTTTACCTTTTTATCTAAATGTAGTCCAAGGTATCTGAAGTGATTCTCCTATCGGATACATTCATTGAGTAATGAAAGGTTGGAGCTTGTTAGGAAAGCCTTATGTCTTAAGGAAAAATAAGTATCTCGTTTAATTAACATTAATTGGATTTTCCAGTTGGTGAAATATCTAGCAAAGTAGTTAAAGGAAATTTGTTTTTAATATCGTTTAATTGAATATGTGTACAATATATTGCTGTATTAGCTGCAAATATTGAGTTACAGCAATTTTCTGAATGTGAATATAGTTTAGAGTGGAGCCTAACAGAGAGCCCTAAGAGATTGCTGCACAGTTAGTGCAACCAAGTCGACCAATTTTTTAGCTTAATATACTTCCGAAGTATGTTTGTGAAGAGTATTAAAGTTACGTTTCCACCGAATTTTAATTTATCTTCATACTTTTTTTCCGCTTGATACTGTTTTCAAGTTTGTGCTGGAATTTAAATGCAATTTTATCGATTACTCTGCATTTTGTAGCTTAATTATAAAGTTTTCAAGCAATTTTGTATTTTTTTCCTCACTCTTTTTTTTCTACTTTACTTCAGTGCAATATTAATTGTCTTGTTTAGCAGTATTTTCGCTTGGGAAAATCCCAAATTGTGCATTGAAGCAGTTTTATTTTTATACCAATTTAAGGCACATCTTTTGGCGCGCAATGAGCGATACAGATGCGGTGAGTGTTCTCATACTGAACGGACTTATATGACTGAAGTACACAAGCACTTGAAGCACAGACAAACCATTTACTCACATTCACATGTAAGTCATACTTAGTTAGGCTATTTATTTATAAGCGTATGATTTCACTGATATACCTCATACTGACGCTGACTGTGAAATCTATTAAGCATAATTTGAATAAATTTTTGTTAGTATTTATGTGCATATTGACCTTGTTCGTGTTTGAGTTGAGTTGAGTTTAGTTGAGTTGAGTTGCGTTGCCACAGAAAGTCGGGAACGGAACCCTTTAAGCCGTGCCGCAACAAATCAAACAACAATTTCTCTATTGTGACTTTGGCTGTGGCAAATAAGTGTTAGACAGGCAAGCCAGCAGGCAGACAGGCAGGCAGGCAGACAGACAACCAACCCCAAACTTTGTTGAATCAATAAGCAACAAACAATTTGGGTCATGTTACAAGTCGCAACCGAGTTTCATGACAAAATTCCTTAAATGTAACCGAAAACCAAATAGAGAGACAAACCAAACCAAACCAATGAACATACAAACAAACAAACAAACAAACGAATGAATGAACGAATGAACTTTGAATGATGGTAGGAAATAATAAAATGTAAACAAATGCAGAAGCAATAAAATTTGAAAGCAACTCAATATGTATTGAGACATGTGATTCCCCTTAGTAGACGTAGCAGCACTGACTATAAGTACATACAGGTAGCTAGCTGGCTTGCTAGGAACCCACACCGCCACCCAGCACGATTGCCAATAATCACATATGCATACAAATGATAATATAAAGACTTCCAACTTACACACAGCCAATGTTGTCGAATTGAGGTGGCAGACAGATAGACATGTCAGGATTTTGCAGTATATTTCGTATTGAGTTTCATGACACTTGCACATTTCTGCACCGACACCGAACGTGAAAAGTTCAGCACGGCAAACGATGTACAATACCAACAGCAGCAACAGCAGTAATCTGAGTAGCAATCTCAGCAGCAGTAGTAGTAGCAGCAAACCGAACTACAACCAACCAAATATCTATACAAATGTTGCTAAAGAACGTCAAATTCCTTATAATCCAATTCCACCGCAGATGCGACCACCAGGGCCAGCAGGCGCTGGCGGTCCACCACGCCCACCATTTCCGGGCGGTATGCCACCACGTCCAATGGCTGGACCACCAGGTGCGCCACGTCCACCGGGTGGCATGCCGATGCCACCACAAATGAATAGACCACTGCGTCCAACAGATAGCAAGGGTAATTTGTTAATGGGTCCGGGTGTTGGCATGCCCGGTGCACGTCCAATGCCACCACCGTTGCAGCAAAATCCGCAAGCGCGTCCACCGCCTAGTGGTAGTGGTGGACCGTTAAGTCCGCCAGGTCAAGGACCAACACGTCCACCAGGTGTTTATCCTTGGTCTGGGCCACCTGGCGGTGCACCACCACTAAATGTACAACAACAACAACAACAACAGCGACCGCAAAATCCGTATCCAGGTAATTTACCCGCGCGACCACCACCACCAACGCAACAACAACAACAACAACAACAAATGGGAGCACGCCCAGGACCACCGGTTGGCGGTGCAGGACAGCCACCATTTCGTCCACCGTTTCAGCAGCAGGGCATGCCAACGTTGCAGCAACAGCAACAACAACAACAGCAGCAGCAGCAACTACAACAACAACAGCTACGCCCACCTTCTGCTGCTGCAAGTAATAATGACAACAATGATGATGATGATGTAGTCATGGGTCAGGCTGTTACACCGTTAAAATCATTCAACATAAAGAATGATCCATTGGGTCCTGCACTAATTCAAGACATTGAACCACCTTTTGACACATCGAACAAATCGAGTGATCTCATATCGCCGCTGTCTACAGATTCAAGCGATAGAGCGAAGAAACCACATAGTAAGCAAAAGACAAAAATTTCTTTGCTTTTTGAAACCCATGTAAATTCGTGAAATAACAATTTGACATAGGCAGCACGGTTTGAAAAGTTTGTGGCTATTTTAACTTATCAATTAATGTAGCCTGATTTTTTGTCATCGTAAGATTTCGTGATTTACATGTTTTTCGTAATTAATTGTTTAAATTAATAGTTCAATTCGTCATTAAACATCAACTGTGTTGCCGGTAATGGAAAAAAAAAATAATTATTTATTAATTTTGTTTTAAAAAGTTAAGAAAGATGTGTCACAAAACAGAAAGCAGTGAAGCCATTTATAACAAAATTTGTTGGCAATGCCAAACTCATTTGAAATTATTTTAATATCTCTAATGCTTCATTTCAGAAGGCGACAATGACAGCGGCGTGGATGAATCCACTCAGGAAAAGGTGAGTTAAAGACATAATTAACTAACAATTTTAAATTTACGAGGTGCGTCGCAAAAGTCATGAAATGTATATTTTTATACTCTTTGCTGAAACCAATTGCTCATTAAATGTAGAAAATTAGAGAAAAACTCTTTCATATTTTAAATAATTCAATATATTCCTAGTTGTATATCCTATAACCAAACGGAAATGGGTTTAAAGTATGCAATCGGTACAAGGAGCCGTGACAGAATCCATATAGAATTATTCTTGAACAATGTCGAAAGACGAGTTTACAAAGTCAATTCCTTCTGTCCAAACATCTGTTGTATAAACAAACAGATCTCAGAAACTATAAAAACTAGGTACTATTAATTAAATTAATTAAACTAAAAATTAAAATAAAAAATAATTTAAAGTCTACTTATGTGAGGGTATTTTAAAGTCTTGAACTCAAGACTACTGCATACTATACCCCGCACCAAAAATATATTTCGATAACCAATAAAGAATTTCTCTTCAAGCCGTGTCCGTCCTTTCGTCTACATGTCTGTCTGAATGAAAAATTCTATGAGTAGTAATTATTTAAAAAAAAAAACTAAATTAACGGAACAATTTTCTATATATGTCCCACTGTTACAAGAGTATTTTCAATACATTTAAATGTGCTCGACTTGGAAATACCTTGTTACCCCTTGAGACTTACTGAAGGCTGGTTCAATTTCTATGGAGTCTAGCCTTTATAGAGGTTTTGTTATATTAATTTTAGACAAATTATCTGAAGAGAGTATGGGAGTGTCTAAATATGCAAATTTGAAGACTCTAAGACAAGTAAATCTAGAAAGACTCTAAATATCTTAGAATTGCTGGCGGTTGTTAGGCCCTGTACCGAAGGTACAAGAGCCTATTGGTTTTGTGCAAATGTATGTAACAGGTAGAAATAATGGTCGGAGACCCCCCAAAGTTACCCCCAATATGGTCAGGAGTGATAGAGGAGTCGATATAGACATGTCCGTCTGTCCGTCTGTCCGTCTGGCGAAAGGATCTCGGAAACGATAATAGATAGAGACTTCGTGTTTTTTGCATTCGACTAGGACTGCTCCGGAATTTCACAAGTTTATTTTAAAATTCAAATAATGTAGTAAAGTTGATCTCAAACTCTAAATAATATCAAATATTTCAACCATGGCAACCAGGAATCGCCAGATGTGCGCTGATGGATAAATTCCTTTCTCACTTATTTCTACTGAATAATAAAACAAAGACTGCAATTCCGTATCATTTTTTCATAATTGTCCGGATGCTTTATGACCTTCAGTCTTTCCTTGGATAAACGTTTTGTGAAAACGTGGGTGGTTGTTCTCTCCACCTTGTAGTTCAACTTGAATTTGGGTTTAAGTTAAATTTGTGTGCCTATATAAATACAGAAACCTATTTAAATGGTTAAACCATTCTATCATGGCATAGTAAATATATACATTTTATGGAGTCTGCCTGGACTTCCTCCTTATAACCAATGAGCACAGAGTATAAAAGTCCCAACAGCTAGGATAATTTTAATGGTGTCAAAACGCTTTCTTTTGAATATTGTTTTGATCAATTTTTCATCGACTTGGCTTGATAATGATCGTTCAGGTCAGGCATCACCTTTTTCTGGAACTTCCTAAAGTTGTAACTTGCACATTTCAGCAGATTATTCGGTTAAGAAATTGAAATTTTTTCGAGTTTAGTGCTGAAATTAATTACACAAGTTTTTCGAAAGTATGATGCATCCTCCGTATTGAGGTGGTCTTAGTACTAAAGTTCATTTAACAAGCGCCACCAAGGCCTATGAAATTAAGCCAACACAACCAATTTGATATTTGAAAATATTTTTATTTTTTTACTTTTGAGACGCACCCTGCATACAAAAGAAAAAATAATAATTGAGCGGAAATTAATTTGGTCAACATTTATTTAATTGTGTTTAACTGCTGTTCTATACGCTGCTTTTTTATATATTTTGTATCTATTTTTTTTTTTTTTTGTATTTTACAAATCATAAATATCTGTAAATGGAAGTAAAAACCCATAAAACAAAATAAAGATAAGCCCCCGCAAAGTTTTTAGCTACAAAACGCTGCACAAAATACTAAATGTATCTCATGGTACGCGTAAAGTATCTGAAGCGCTCGCTGCTGCTAAACGTTCTGCTTGATTAAGTCTACGCCAGAACAAACGTCTACCATATGAGTATCTGTCTTAGCAGCAACAGAAGTATTTGCCACATCAATGGTGATACACGAATAAAATCGCTTAAAAATTTAAAAATACAAAAAACAGTCGTAAAGAAAAAAGTGAAAATATAGCCTTAAATCGCATTTACATACGCGTATCTATAACTTGTGTGAGATACAGGTGCGCAAAAGCAAAATAAAAAAAAAACCCAAAATAAAGTTAAAGCCTATAACTAAACTAAACTCATAAATATATATTTTACAAAACAATAACAGCGCAAAATAAATTGCCAAAGGCAATAAAATAAAAAAAAAAAACAAACCAAAACCATGCAAACTAAAGAGTTACATTTCTAGTGCAAACGTATGTGAGTCAGGAAACCAAAGTCGAACAGACAGATAGACTGACGACCTGAAATAAATTTTCATATATAAGTTTTATTCAACAATATGTCGAAGTACGAGTGGCAATATCTGTGCTAGATAAATTACAGCCATAATGAATGCTTAGCTTGGCTTGGCTTGTGCGATTTTTCGTTTATGCCAAAAATACAGGCGAATAAATTCGTGGAAGAGGCCAAAAAACGTGCTTGGAAGTTGTCTAAAAATATACAAAATATGAACGACGACACCGACACGAAGTTGCGCCGCTGTGTGTGCGCTTCAATCGATAAAACAATGTGCCTATACCTATTAGCCTAGCGATGTCCTTTGGAGTCATAACTAGCATATTAGTGACAGAAGGCAGTAAAGCCAGGCAGGAAGCCACACAGTTAAATAGAGCGCGACAGCATAGACAAAGCAGCTTAAGCAGCTAACGAAAACATTAAATTAAATCAAGATCTAAATAGTTTTTTTTTTATTTATAATTTTTTTGTTTTACGCTAAATTAAATCGAAAAAAAAAATAAAAGCTTTTCAATGCGCAAAATGCATCTCGTGATAATGGCAGATACGAATTATTTGCTTGTAAAATCCGTTAAACTTTAATTTTTATAAATTTCGTTTGCAATAATTTTTGATTTCAACTACTTGCACAGGAGCGTAACGGTCCCGGTTCGCCGAGTTCGCCCGTAAAGACGCCAACGTCAACCTCATCCAAACCGGAACATAAATCTGGCATCTCACGTCCACCGAGCGCTACGCCATCGAATAAATCGTCCAAGTCGCGCAGCGCCTCGAAGAATCGTTTGCTACTCAAAACACCAGAACCAGAGCCAGCTAAAAAAGGTGAGTAGTATCTTAAATAAAAGGAATTTGTGCTTTTGAGTGATTAATGATATGTCTGTGTCGGGTATAATGTGGCAAATATAATGAATATTGTCTTGGTTCGTTATGGAATAAAGTTTTTGTGAATATTGCTCAAATGGAGCTGCTTTGCACTTAGTTATATTAAGGCCTAAATACCAGTTACCTCTTGGTATTCAAAACCTCTGTCCTAGTATAGAATATTAAGCGCTAATAGATGCATTCGATTTTAGGCTTCCAATAGCCTACATATATAGCATGCTATATGAATAATAGTCTTGCAAAAAACATGTCCTTTCTATGAAATATTTCATAACAAGGAACAAAGCTACAATCGACTTCTTGATTTCCTGAGCTCCAGTGAACCTAAAATTTGTATTTGGCACATATTATATATCTTAATCATTGTGGGATATTTTACTGAGAAACAAAAACTAAATGTTTTTCTTAAAACTTCAGGAGGAGGGACAAAATTTTAGTGGTCCGATATGGATCTATATGGGACATTTCCTTAGAATAAAAAAACTTTTAAATTTTTAGCAAAAATAACAAGAAAATCAATAATTTATTCCTTCAAAAATTCATAAAAGATGGAAAGATGAGAGTCATTAACTAAACAAACTTAAAGGCCCCAATTTTTATAGTCTTAAAATATTTGTTGTTCATGTCAGAGAGAGAGAGAGAGAGAGAGACGGATATGTCTATTTTTTTAGGAAAGCCACCTCTTTTAGTGATCCAATTTGGACACTAATGGAATATTTTTTTTCCGATTGATACAAAATACAGCAAATTTGACGTTTCTAGTTGATTTAACAAGAACCAAATATTTGTTCATACAAAAACTCAAAAGGGGGCTACCCTTTTTTATGGACCGGTCTGAATAAAGTAGACCAAATATAGTATTTCTAGCAAAACTAACCACATAAATACATTTTTTTTCCATACAAAAACTTGGAATGAGGACTAGGTTTATATGGTAAGTGCCAACTCACGCTGAATGAGGCGAGGCCGGCATGTTGATTCAATACAAGTGATCTGAAGAAGGAATAGGATAATCTAAATATACAAACTTGAAGGCTCTAACTTTTACAATCTTCAAGTTCTCGATTGACAGCCAGACAGACAGAGGCACATGCCTATACCGACTCCAATTTTGTTGCAGATCAATAAAATATTTTTTGAGGTCCATCGTATTTTCTTCAACCTATTACATAGTTTTGCACAAACTTAATATATTCGTTTTCCCTCCGCACGTAGAAAGGCACAACAGCTGAGGTTGTTTTTAATGACGAGTATGCAGAGATCTCTCCATATCCATATGTCTTCAAGTCAACCTCATTGATTTGCTTCTGGTCGCTTACTCTAATAGGTGCATATCTTCTGATTCAATTAACGTCCATGCTTCTTTTGAAACTTCATTTAAATTATTCTGAAGAGAACTCTACATATAATTCCTTGCTAACCCCAAAGTATCATCTATTAACAAGCGTTTTTTTTTTTTTTGGCTGAGCTACAGGCTGACCTTGTTGTTGCTGGTTACATCGGTTCCTAGATAGACGAAGTTTTGTAGAACACTAAAGTTCAAATATTTTATCGTTATAAACCGTACGAGAAATATTTATGTACTTCGAATTGTGCTCACTCAGCACTAAACTGATGAATCAGGGCTGCTTACCAATCTCAGAGAGCGTCTTGCTAACCTGCTGATGATGTCAATGGCTTTTTTCACTTTCTTCTGAAAGAATGCATTGGCATACGATGTCATCCAGTCATAGATTGAAAAAATTGCACGATAGCACATCACCCTGTCTAAACTCTTTAATGGTCTCACAAATCTCGGAGAGGTTCCTTCATTCCCTGACAACGCTTTGTGTGTGAGATAGCGAAAGACAAACAATCTTTGCAGGTATACCTAGCACGTCGAAAAACTTCGTTCGTTTCGGAGTGTAGAAAGCTGCATCAAAGTCGAGAAATAGTTGGTGCGCGTCACAGGTCTTCTTCTACAGGATTTTTCGTAGAGCTAAAATGTTTCAGTTTACTACGGTCTTTTTAAATGCCTTCATTCATTGCGAAAGTTTCTTAACCATAATAAATACAGGTGATGGCAGTCTGACTTCAGCATTGAATGAAATCACTTAGTTTTATCGCCGATGGTGGTGTTGATCATGCAAACTGCTTTCAAGATATTGTCCTAACCAATGCAACTAGGCCACAGGACAACATAAAAAATGCAGGATGTGTTTTGGTCGATTTTTTCATCACTTCTATCTGCTGAATTCTGGGCCGAACGATGCAGTTTGAATCCCTTTATGACAATGTCCGAGCGGACCTGTGAATCAGTCTACACCTGAATACACGTTTTTCTAAAGCTTGAAAAATTGGAGTTTTGTAATTTAAAAATGAGTGTGCCGGTGAGTGTAGTTCTTTTCACAAGACTTGCTGATCTACTTGAACTTGGAATCAACTTATATATTTGTCGTAAATTCTGTCTGCATAAATTTTGTCTCCTATTCTGGACATTTTATCATTGAGTGTATGATTCAATAGAACTTGCGCGAGAATTCGTTACTCTCAATCCAAAAGTTCTCGATTTCTGTCTTCTTTTATTGAAGGAGAACTAGACGGCTTTAAGTATTCTGATAATTCGAAGATTAATAGAACAAAATTCGAACCACTGCTTGACCTCATAAAAACGACCAAGTTGTCACACAAAGTGCTGAAGGTGCTTCCTGTGACTTTCTATGTAGTAGGGCTAAGAGGAATATTATAATTAACGAATTCGATCTAAATTATGTAGCTCCTATATGAACTTCTTGCCACAGTGAGACTCAATGGTAATGGCTGCTAAAAGGTCAGGATGTCACAAATGACTCGCGCGCATTACGTGCATAAGAATGTGGTGATGCTCTCTGTTTAGCAATATAAAGAGTTGCGCACGACTAGACACGTACTAAGTGCAATCTTGACCTACTGAAGATGAAGAAAGAAGTTAATAGCGAGCTCTAATAGAGATTAACATAGATAAATAAATGAGCATGCCAGAGGAGTGGTGTTCTGTTCGAACGAAATCTTTAGAAACTGTAAAGACTGAGAAAGCACCACTCACTAGATTCTCTACAACTAGATTCAAATAAATGGGAGCTTATTTTCTTTATAATATATCATAGATCTTCAATCTTGATAATTAAGAGAAGCTTTTAGAAGTGGATTATTTTTATTGCTGTCAAATAAAATATTGAATTTATTTTTATTTTTTGTATGAAATTGATTTGTATTGCTTTTAACTTAAAGTTTGACATAGTAGGCGGCGTATGCTACAACGCTTCACACATATATAATATGATATGAGATATAATCCACTCACTTTTAGAGTCTTATAACTACAAAGTATTCTAAACAATATTAATAAACTTACATCTTCTATATCTTCTTTTACAGTACCAATGAATAAGGTACAAGTCGGACATGCACCTTCACCCAATCTGAAGGCTGTACGCTCTAAAATTGGTTCGCTGGACAATGCCACCTATAAGCCTGGCGGCGGCCATGTTAAAATCGAATCAAAGAAAATCGAAATAAAGGCCGCACCACGTATTGAGGCTAAAAATGACAAGTATGCGCCCAAGGGCGGCGAAAAGAAGGTAAGTAGTGGCAATAAAAAAAATACATAAACAAAATATTATACCAAACTTCAAAAATAAAAAGTTAACAGGCGCCTTAAAATTTATAAGCAACTTCAAATCTAAAAAATGTTTAAATTTGGATAAGTTTTACTTCTACGCGTTTGCACTTATTGGATTGTATATAACTCAAAAGTACTACAGTATTTTTTATTAAACGCAAAGTATTGGCTTATTTATTTCTCATAAAAGATAAATCAAAAGAAAATAACGTATCCGTACGAGTATCTGTTGCAGATACATTACATATAAGAAATTCCAATTTCACGGTCGATTTATTATGCGCAGCAATAAACAAACTAAAGAATTTTTATAGTCGATATTTAGATAGCAATCACATATTAATGATGTACGAGTATTTAGGAAATGCAATTACAATTGTTCTTCAGACACTTAAAAGCATAAATAGTTCTATCGATTATGATTTGATTTGATTTGATTTGAATTGATTGACAACAGTTTCCGGTAAGGCGTGTCTTTGGCACGCTGTCGAGTATGACATTGAAATCAAATTGTGTATCATACACAAATTTTAAAGAAAATCTGAAAAGTAGTTCACAGAAAAAAAAAACACACCTTACCTTCGTATACATAAGTAATTTGTTTAATTTTATTTTTAATTAAATATCTATGGTATCTAAATTGTTTTTATTTTTATTACACGTTTACAACGACAACAACTAAACACACAAAACTTCAACAACAACAAATGTATTTGCAAAATTCGTAGATAATTACAACAAAATTACAATGGAATGCCAAATCGAAAATTGGCTCATTGGAAAACGCCAATCATAAGCCCGGCGGCGGCGATAAAAAGATCGAGAATCTAAAAACGGATTTCAAGGATAAGGCCAAACCGAAAGTTGGCTCCAAGGACAATGTCAAACATCAGCCAGGCGGTGGCGATATCAAGGTATGTCAGACAGCTCAAGAACACTTTTTACATTTTATTGTTATTTTCGAAACAGTTTACTGCAGTTAAGTATCTTTTCGGAATTTTTTATTTCTTTTGGTTTTTTTTTTTTTCTGTTTTCTTTCTATAAACGAAACGCATGAGTTCAATTTTATGCTTAAGCATAGATTTTTTTATGAAGAACAAAATTTTTAGCAGTTTTTTACTGGAATGCAAATGTTTAAATGTAGCGAAAATAATTAGTTTCTTTTTTTCTTACTAATAATATTTCTTTATTATAAGGATTTGCATGCAAATCGTTCGTTGGCATGTTGATATTTTTTGATCGACTTTCATGAAAAAAACAAATACAAATTGGCTGAAAACATATTCATATAACCAAGCGTATGAGTACTCTTGGTGCAAATAGGTTCACATAATTTCAGCGCACAAGGACTATTTGTTAAGTTGTTGGTAATCGCTTCTAGTAAATTAAAATTGTGACCGTTTCTTAGAATTGTAATAGAAATAACCAAAATTGGCTTGAAACAAAAAAATTACATGTATAATTCAGTTCATGCGATTTGACTCTTACTATGTAGACACACCATCTAATTACTACAATTTATACATTTAATGAAATCGTAGACGAAATTTTTGTCTGTTTAATCGTGCGCGCATTTAGCGTTTACTTCATCAAAATCGACCTGAAGAACTAATATCTAAGGCTATTCAAACCGTTTTATAGCGCTTTTCAAACTTCTCGGCGAGGCCTGATCTAAACAAAAGGAAGACAAAGGAAGAAGCTAGAAATTAGTTTGGGAAATTCTATTAAAACAAATAATCTGAAATGTAGAATGAACTCAATAAGAATGTTTTATTTATGACATCAGGTTTTAAATCACTCAAGCCAGCCAAATTTATGTAACCGTGAGTGCGGTGCCATCAGGTGCTACTGGAAAGGGTGCTAATACGGACACCTAAGGAATCACATTAAAATTCTTAAGTTAGGCGAGTGGTTTTCGATAATAAAAAACATAGATCTGCTGTTGGACCCCACCATGAGCCTAGCATATTAAAACTATCACCGAAACTACTATTTGGCAGGAAATTTAAGATCTATATAAATGACCAATAATCATGAAAAACGAAGACTGTTAATTTTTAAAAGGGTTCACAAGTAATATTTAATAAGGATTCATACTGTCAGATAGTCCAGATAGTCCAGCGGACATGGATGCCCACCGTGGTTGAATACTCTTCTGGTTCTCACTCGGACACAAATTTATGCTCGCCGAAGTCAGTAGAAGAGAAAGACGAAGCAAATTAAAGTCAGTTTGCTATATGCTCTAAACGAAGTATTTTAGCAATATACATATTAATGCAGAGCACATCCACACACTTTGGTTGTTTTCTTTGTGCTCAAGTCTGTCTCAAGACACTTCATTCACCAATGGTAAAATTCGAACTAGTAAGTTCATCCGTCTAAATGATCAAGGTTAAAATAAATCAATTGTGTTATACTGGATATCTGGGCAGGAAGAACACAAGCGACAGCACTTTTCAGCTAAACGAGGTGCGCTCATAAAATTAATAGATCCTTGTTAGGCCTAATTGAAGCACATAAAGTATTAACGAAATATCAAATAAGCATCTCATCTTAGTCAAGCAGCACAGTAAAAAATGGTTGCTTATCGCTGCAAGAGATACATCATAATCATATCCTCTCGCTGCATAAAGATTTTAAGATGCCGTGTAACACATTCTGGCCTGACAAATGAATCCTTTGACTCTAAATTGAATGCCTCCAACTTAATTAATATATTTTAAAAAAATTCTTACAAAAATTTAAAAATGGGGATAGATTAGCGAGCTACTCCTTTTATTAAGGCTGGCATAAACAAACTATCTGCTTATTGATAAAGAGAGCCTAAATAACAAATCATGCACCCAGCCAGACTGATAGCTAGCTGGATGGACAGAGTGGTGAAGATATCTATATTAACTGGATTTCTGTTGTTAATAACTTCATGAAATATGCCGTGTCTTTTTAAAGTTAATAACCCTTTTACCTTATGGGTAAATATCAGATTGGACCACATGTCCACATCTTTGTACACATTCTATGTGAATTTTCAGGCTTGCACAAACTACGGCTCTTCCACATCGATCTAAAATATGTAAACACGACCATAAAGGTTCTCTGAACGTCAATGCAGTAGAGATCGACGTGCACATTATCCATAAAATAAAAATATCGTATTTTCTAGAGACTTAAAATCTCCAGATCGCACAAATTTTAACAGTCTTGAGCTTGGCTATACTCAAAAATCTGAGCATATAACAAGTGATATGAAGGGTATTGCATACAGTAAGCACTGCAAATATCACAGTGTCTACTATCCATCAATCATTAAATTAAAATATTCTAGACGAAGTTGACTTGGCATAGAAATCAGAATTAGAAACCGACTGATATGGTTAGATGGACTTGCCTTGTCGAGCTGATAAAGACTACTGATATGAATGATATAAAAATAGAAATAGAAACTTTTTGGGTTTGTGATTATTGTGCGACAGCTACAAGTATTTAAGGAACTTCACTCTTGACCCATAGTAAGTGACAAGATGAAATAAAACAAGTAAGAAAAGTACAGTCGGGCGTAACCGACTGTAAGAGGCCCTGTACCAGTGCAGGTCGCCTAGCAAACACATTAAATGTTTCCCGAGCTTATGACCAAACACATGACCACTTCTCACTGCCATATAAAACATTTTTTTATGTATGAAAAGAAAAGGGGGGTCGTTCAAATTCAATTGCTTATAAAATCTTCATTTATTATCCGATTTTGATGAACTTTTTGGATTTTGGCTTAAAGGAATATTATCTCTATACTATCATACTCAACTTTTGTTGTGCCGAAGAAATTTTTTGCCTTGGGGGTGATTTTATAAGGAAGGGGGGGGGAGGGGCAAAATTTTAAAATAAACTTGTGAAATTCCGAAGCAGTCCTAGTCGAATGCTTAAAACACGAAGTCTCTATCTATTACCGTTTCCGAGATCCTTTCGTTCATACAGACGGACGGACGGACAGACGGACATGGCTATATCGACTCCTCTATCACTCCTGAACATAATGGTGGTAACTTTGGGGGGTCTCCGACCATTATTTCTACCTGTTACATACATTTGCACAAAACCAATAGGCTCTTGTACCTTCGGTACAGGGCCCAAAAATTGCTACATATTACGGCATCAATATATCAATTTCATGAAATGGTAACTACTTGTACCATTGGGTTAAAAAGCCGTATAGGATTTTGTTCGAATCGGAAAGAGGCGCGATAGGCGATAGTATACATAATTTTGATTAGCATCAAAAGTCGAGCCGATATAAACATTTCTCTCCTTCTATTTGAACAACAACGATAACTTGGAGATAATATCCTATTTTTTCTTCCGATAACTTGAATTCAATGTACATACATGCCAACCACTTTCTTTTATGGGAGGGTTTTTACTTATCATGCAAACCTTCTGAGTTTTTGTATGAAAAAATGATTTTTGATGTTATTAGCTTAGCTAGAAACGACGAATTTTGTACATTTCACATTAAACCATATTAAATATTCCATATAAATAATCTGTCCTCCTTTTTGAGTATTAGTTCGGAAGTACAAATTTGGGGTATTTAATAACAATTTTCCTCCATAAAGGTTCAAAGCCTCCAAAAAAGTCGAGTCGATATAGACATATTTGTCTGTCTGACTGTCCTCATGAACATTGAAAACATGGAGAACATAAAAGATAACACTTTCTCTTAGTTCTTCTTCAGATAACGTACGTAATCCTTTTATAAGGGGTAGTACCCATAAATACTTCCACTTCCTTCCTGAGTTTTGGAGTATTTTAGTTTAGAACACCAAAAACGACCACCTTTAATGTGTGCTATCAACTTTTTCGAGCATTAGTTTCACGGAATTTAATATTTTATACCAAAATTTCTCGTTATAAGAAAAGAAGTTTAAGGCTTTAATTATTACTGCAATCTGCGATTAACACCAACTCAACATATAGTCACAACGTTTGTACATATATATAACATATTTAGTAAAGCCATTTACTACCATAAACTGCCTTAATTTTCAGAATGATATATTCCCTAGTATACTGAGCGATAGAGAAGTGAGCATCATATACGGCGAGGGTTCGAAAATAATAAACTATCGTTCACTCCGAAAAGATATGCTCGAAGCTAATGTGTATAATTCTTAGTGGGTTGGAAAGCAAACTAAACTAAAAATTAAATGATTTTCATTTGTTTGTTATTGTTATTGGGTTACATACTTGAATGTCTCAGTTAAAGGTAAAGTGTGTATTTGATGTTGTACAACTTCAAAGCACTACTAACAAAGTAGTTCCATAGCAAATATATAAAATAGATTTAGCTGAAATTCAAAGCAATCATTCAAAGCATTATCTACATTTTAATCTACTCGTTTTTATCAAACAGGCTCGACTTAAAACTCGAGCTTCATATTGAAAATTATGAAACTTTAATGTGTCATATTTATTGATAAATGTATATAAATAAAAATTTAAAAAATATTTTAAGCATTAATTTTTATATTTTATGAATTTGATGATTTTAAATGTTTTATGTTTCTTTTCGCATACACACAAACACACACACACATACACACAACCTCGTTCGTTCGTTCGTATGTAAAAACCAAAAAAAAAAAAAACAAATCAACATAAATAAAAAAAAAAACACTAAAATATTTTTTGGAAAATATTTTTGTTAATATGAATAACATTTTAACAATAACCATGAAGGATAACAACGCAAAGGATGTAAGTAGTTTGTACATTTATTAATATACTATTTCTTCTTAAATATAAATTCAAACATTCTTTTTAATAATAGTTTCGAAACACAATTAATGTAAATAAATTGTCATAATATTATTTAAAACAGCACAAAGTATTTAATTGTTATTTGTAAAATTTTCTAAAGTAATTTCTCAAACAATTTGGCCAACAAAATCAGTGAAAAACATAAATTTCTGTTTAAAAATTTTAAAAATATTTTACTCTTCGTCGTATTAAATTATTTGTTGTGTGTAAAAAAAGAAAAAAAAAAAAAGCTTAAATAATTTGCCGTGACATGTAACTATTTGAATGCTAATCTATTTGTTCGATGCCGGCGCTGCTACATTTCAGATACAATCGCAAAAAATAGAAATTAAGGCACAAAGCAAAGTTGGCTCTATGGATAATGTTAAGCACAAGCCCGGTGGCGGTGATAAGAAGATTTTTGATGATAAGGAGTATTTAAAAAATGTTGAACACAATGTTGCACTGACAACACCACCAACACAGGTAAACGAAATTTCTTATAACTAATTAAATTTAAAACGAACAAACAAAATCAAGATTGTGTTCTACTATTGATATATAGGCGAGACTTTTGCTGTACGATAGCTGGTCTTGCCTATATATTATGTTAGCACAAATATTATTTCTTTATATATCATTTCAAAAAGTAAGAAAAAAAAAAATACTATCGCCGATAAACCCATTTTGTGTTTAATTCAAGAAATTCATTTTGAATTTAATTTATTTAATTTGTTTTGTTTGTTTTTAATTAGTTTTTCCTGTTTACACTGACTGGAAAGCTCTCTTTTAAAGTTGGTGTAAACAGGCTTTATTGTTTGTTAGTTTTAATCATATTTTATTTTATATTTTTTTTTTTTTTGTTTAATAAAATTCTAACAAAAACCGAGCACCGCACTCTAACAGCACCCTGTAGCTTGATACGCTTTTGTAATTGAAAAAAATCAACCAATTAAAAAGCGCAAATTAACTTCATAACGCTTTCAATCATTGTTAACCCATGCAAAAAAATATATTTTAACAAATTTGCAATTTGAAGCACACTAAACAACAACAACAACAACAACAAAAGTGTATAAAACAGTGAAACAGAAATTAATCTACTCCAAAACATAATCTAAAACTTAAATATGTATAAACACAATGGCTTAGTTTCGCTCTAAGACGCATAAGCAGCTCATATACATTGAAAATGGAAAATTATTAAAAAAAAAAAAAAAACATCGAATTTCGGCCCTAAAACATTATTTTTAGCACTTAAAAAAATATACCAAACGATTAGGTCAAACTATAAAAAATGGCTTAAACGCATATAATTTTTGTTTTTATGAGTTTATATTATTATATTTCATTTAAATAATTTACAGTATTATTTCTAAGTCCTCTTTACACTATCTTATAATCAAATGTGTAGAATCGTTAACACTAGTCAACTTATTCAATAAAAAATAATACGTTAACCCTAGCTGCTGCTATATTGTATTTCCCCTAATACGTTGGTTCCTATAAAAAAGAAAATCACAGAAGAAGTTTTGTTTGTTTTTTATCGATTTCTTCCAAAAGAAGTTCCACATATTTGTGCATAGTTTGAACTATGGCTCTTAGTATTAGTATTGATAATAAATCTATAAGTAGAACATTATAAAAAATAAGAAAAAAATGCAGGGCTTTTGAAACTTGGAAACTTGAATGACGTCTCCGATATCAAATCAAAAATAAAGTATATAAGCTCAAATCCGATGACATACATAGATGACACTAGTTTGCGTATTAGCTTTTATAGTACCATCATTCGTTTAATTTTATGAGTTGATATCTGTCAACAAATTCATACAACCCTGAAAATTGGCCCAGGATAGTTAAAGACCATCAACTGCCTTCTATTTTGGACGTGAACGATATTCAATCACAAAAAATGCTTGCCCCGCAATTGGGTGTTACTCAACCAGTGCTTACCTGCTACACGATGGGTTCAAAGGATCGGAAAAATCGGTTAGTCCACAAATATAGTGACAGATAGAGCACTCCAAAAAGCATGCGAATTTATTTCGCTTTCTATAAAAAAATATGTGTTATGTGTTTCTTACTTAAAAAAAAAAATAGCAGAATTGTGCTTATACATCTGATAGAGGACATTAGGTCCAAATCGAGCTTTCTTTAATTTTGGTTGCACCACAAAATGCATAAAAAGTGTAGCCCTTGCTGTTCCACCGATCAAGTACGCCCACAACTGATCCGAGCTTGACATTGAAAATCCTCTGCAATATAAGTTTGGGTTTATAAAAGGCAAATAGGCATATTGAGGGCGTGTCCCGCTGTTGACACATACGAACGACAGATGGACAAACCAATAATATACACATATAGACTACATGGGACCTGCTATTCCTTCATTGGCCTGTTAGGACGATTTGCACAAGCAAAGTATAACATTGGGTGTCAAAGGCAGGGTATAAAATTGGCGACATTTCGTTGTACAAACTTATGGACCGGTCCGATCCATAAACGTTTCCCTAAATACAAAAATTAAAAAAAAATGTAACGAGTTCTTTGGCACTACCCCTATTAAAAGTCCAATATAGATCCATTTTATTCTTATTTTCTTAAGGTCGATGAGAGAAAGCTTTCTTAACTTAAAAAATAAATGCTACGGTCAAGTAAACTCGACTTCAAGAAACCCTGTCCCCATTGACCCTAACTGATTCCGTGTAAGATATGGTATTAAATTGATAAAATATTTTGAGTTCTCATAAAAAACCCAGAAAGGAGGAGAAGCTATATCATATATAATTGTGTTTTTCTAGCTAAACTTACAATAAAATAACACAATTTTATAGTAAAACTAAATAAATTTAGGAAGGACATGACAATACCAACTTTTAAAGGGGATCAAGAATTTATAGATACTTTATGGGTTCTGTTTTGACTCCTCATGCCTTTTACAATCATTTCCATAAACTTAATAAACCCTAATATACCCTACGGATACATTCTTTTGGGACTACCCCTGAAGGTGGGCCGATATGACTCTATTTTTGATATTTTACTAGGCTTGACGTGAGATTCTTTCTAGCACAATTACACAGGAGCACAAAGTAAAATTGAGGTGAACATGTTCTATGTTCAAAATCTTAAAGATCTTCAAAAAGGTCAATGCTAATTAGGAAGTAAAGTTTTATGCTCTGTCTGATCCCCAATTTAAGCTACTGCGTTATCAACCAAATCCTACAAAAATCTTACAAAATCTTTGAAGTGGGAAGCAGGTTTGTTTGGGACTGTCTCTTATAGTGGGTTAGGCCAATTCATTTAATATATTTCCAAAAATTCAAATTTAAAGATTTTTGCTCTCTATAAGTCTTTAAAATTTCAGTGTTCATGCAGAAATGTCTATATAGGCTTGACTTTTGATGAAATATATATATTCGTTATGTACTCTGTTACTTCTTCTTCTGACTCTTATATAAATACATTATGCACAATACGAGGGTGGTTTGATAAGTCAATGACTTTTTGAATAAACAAATTTTTTTTCGTCAAATAAGACTGATTTTAGCTCAATACAATTTGTGCAGCGATTTATTCGGTTTATTTCTTTCAAATAATAGATTTCTCAAGGCCCTTAAAATTTGCGTATGTTTCAGTGTTAACCTATTGAATCGATCCAAATCTCTTATCACAGTCACAGCCCAATAAACCTAATTTCTTCCATTGTGACTAAACTACATTTTCTCCGTCAAATCAATATCGCATCTATCCGAAAGCTCTGAATAGTTTTCGGTGATCGTTTTATCCTTTTTATGGTAGTCGATATGAATTACGACCATGAACTTGTTGCCCGACGGACTCAGTTTGACCTTCTTCGATGCTCGTTCACGCGAAGAAACGCATTGTCTTGTTTGTAACTTGGTCTCTTGTGTGATATGACGAATCCATTTTTCGTATACGGTTCACCAAACACTACATTATAGTGGTCACATGGTCGAATGTAAGCAATTGCTTTATCCAATGCTCGGATAGCTTTCACAAGTTCATTATTCATGTAAAGTCTGATGTATCCACTAAATTGATATGCGTACAGCATCAGTCACATCACGCACTTTCAATCTTTGATCGTAACGACCTCTTTTGGGCTGGTTCGATCACAAAACCCCTTTTTTAACTATTGAAGTTGATGCTGCCGAGTCTCCATAGTACTTATCCAACTTATTCCTTAGTTTCAGTAATGGTATTTTTACTCACTTTTTTATGGATGTAGCAACTGGTTTCTTTCAGGTATATAAAAACATATTTCTGATATACTTGAAAAAATCGTTGACAAAAAATTTCTAAAAATATTATCCTCACACATCTCTTTTAGCAATGCATTTCGCATTCCAATAATATACCCTTAGTTCTCATGAGTTTTAATAAAGAAATTTTGATAAACCTTGGGAAGGTCATTTTGAAAAATGAATGTTACAATGAATTGTCAGAATCGGTGCTGAAAGCTGCAAGAGTTAACACTAAACTATTACCTAAACAAAGAATTTTGAATGGAGCATTTCTCAAGTTCAATGTGCCATTATTTTAAGCCAATCCTCTCCAAAAATCTTATAATAAAACATATTTTATACAAATTATAAGTTTTTTCTTGAAATTTGTTCTAGAGCCCGTGGGTAGAACTTAGATTTCCGGAGTTGATTTCAAAAATGTTTCTAACAATAAGAATCTCGCCATCTGTTAGGCCCAATTATTGTTACTTTCTTTGTCTTTCTACAATTGTTTCTTGTAACAATTCTTTCCATTAAATGGCATTAGAAACCGATTTGATTACACACTCAGCTATAAACAATGGAAGCTAAGATGCCATTACAAGAAAACAAATGGTATAAATAATTAATGCGATCTTCTGAAGCGGATTAATCTGAGATTTTATAAGAAATATAGTTAGTGTCATTATATGGAGGGTATAAGCCATATAACCACAGGTCATAAGGTCAATTTAATTAGCATTTATTCAAACTCACATATGCATTATGAGTTCACTGCAGATCAAGTTATACCCAAATAGGCATGACTACTTTTTGGAGAAATCGTTAAAAGTTTCTGCAGTTTCTCACCATTGAATAAAACTTCATTGCAATTTTCGTATTTAAAGTAGAGGATCCAACATAAGCAGATAAAATACCTAAATCTCTGACTGCTTATTATGCCTGTTGTCTAGTTTTATCAAACAGAAATAGTTAGTAGTGTACATTAAATAATCGAATGCATATAAGAATATTTGATAGTGTAATTAGGGCTTTTCAAAATGAATTTCTTTCAAACTCAAACTGAGAGTTATCAAACGTAAACGTAAAAAAAAAACAAAAAATAATCAATTCATTAAAAAACTAATAACTAATTTTTAAGCAAAATACTTAAAAAATAAAATCAAAATTCCACAACTTCTTATTCTCTCTCTCTCTCTCTATCTATCTCTTCATTTCTATCTCACGCTCTCTTCTATTTGTTATCTATTTGTAGTATTCCCAGGGGCGACTCATAGCCACCATTCATCTAGAATTTGGTCTTTGTAATTCAGACTGTGTGTGTAATGAAATATTTCAATCGCTTTTTAAATGAAATCCATAAAAAAAAACAAAAAAGCAACTGAATAACAAAATTAACACAATTAACTTAGCTTTAAACTAAAGACAAACTAAACTAAACTAAAAAGAAAAGAAAAACCGAAGAAAGAAAGATAATTGTAAAGTACCTTAATTGAATTTATGCAGAAAAATGATTTTAAAAATTGGTTAAAAACAAAAGAAAAAATTACAATTTGATAAAGAAAAAACAAAATGAAGTAATCTCTACTGAGTTTGCAAGAGTTTCTATTTTAAAGAAATACACCTAAACACACAGACACACACACACACACACACATACATGACTACAAACATCCTTATATACTACAATACTTATATACGAACAATGTTAATGTTTTTGCCAAATATGTATTTACTATATTTCGATTGTAGACAATATGTATTTTAATGCAGAACAACACAACAAAACTTATTTACAACAAAAACGTAAAAAAAAAAAAAAAAAACAGCAACAATTTTTTATACGTAGGTTAGCAAAAATTTTTTAAATGAAACCAAAAAAACAAAAAAAAAAAATTATATTTGTATCCATTTATAAAACATTATATCTACTTAATACTCAAAAACAACAAAAGGAGCTCAAATTGCTTTGCTCAAAACTAGCCAAAATAAAAAAACACCATGAAAGAACAAAAAAAATGCCATCTGGAACAAAGCATGGTGTTCGCTTTTCATGCCTTGTTCTAATCTATGTGCTAAGCTCAATGTTATGCTTAGTTAACACAGTTGAATATCTTTAAAACAAGCAATTTTATTTATTATTAATTTTATTTCTTAAATTTAAATGGTTTCACAATATATTCAACAATTTGGTATTTCGAGATTTTTCGAGTAACAAATTTTGAAAAAGAAAGTTTTACAGCATTTTGTTTCAATTCAATTTCATTATTTATTGAAAGTAATTGAATTTAAAAAGTGAATTTATTTTTCTCGAAAAATATTTATTAAATATTTGTTTCGCCCCTAAACGCATTCCCCTCAATCCTTTAAGCACTACTGATATGTGTGTTTTTTGGTATGGCCTTAAGATTTTCCATGACAAAAAGCCGTCCTTTCATGGCCCGTCACAGTTGTGAGAACAGAAAAAAGTTGCAAGGGGTCTTTTGAAAACGTTGGCTTAGGATTACGGTGTGGCCAAAAACTCACGAAGAGCATCGCGATGGAAATATCAATAATTTATTTACTTAATATCCGAGCATTTTCTTCACATTCAAACTTGGTATGGCCTTAAGATTTTCCATGACAAAACGCCGTCCTTTCATAGCCCGTCTGAGTTTTGGGAACAAAAAAAAAGTTGCAAGGGGTCTTGAGTAAACGTTGGCTTAGGATTACGGTGTGGCCAAAAACTCACGAAGAGCATCGCGATGGAAATATCAATAATTTATTTACTTAATATCCGAGCATTTTCTTCACATTCAAACTTGGTATGGCCTTAAGATTTTCCATGACAAAACGCCGTCCTTTCATAGCCCGTCTGAGTTTTGGGAACAAAAAAAAAGTTGCAAGGGGTCTTGAGTAAACGTTGGCTTAGGATTACGGTGTGGCCAAAAACTCACGAAGAGCATCGCGATGGAAATATCAATAATTGATTTACTTAATATCCGAGCATTTTCTTCACATTCAAACTGCGCATAAGTTCAAGATAATAATCCTTAATAACCATACGTGCATCTGGCATCTGGAACTCACGATGCACCACGCCATTATAGTCGAAGCAAAATCTTCTTCTTTTTCGGTCTTACCTTTTCTGGCCGCTTCCATTGGCATGATTTGGCTTTTGTTTCGAACTCATAGCCATATATCCATGTTTAGTCCCCTGTTACGATCCTTCTCTAATAGCGATTTGACGATTCTCCATTAAAATATGCTTCACTACTTCAAAGTTTTCATCAGTGGTTGTCGTTATGGGTTATTCAGGGCGAACATCGCTATTATCTTGTACCACTTATAAAGCTTCTTTTCTCAAAGAAGACTCGATGTCAAGTGACAAAGTTAACATTTGAAGAATATTTAAATTCCAATATATTACAGATTCTTTGATCCATTTTTTTCGATACCAAAAACTCACCAAGCACACCAAAACATGTCCATCCCTTATATATGTTAAAAAGCCAATTAGAATGGGTGAAAAAAAAGGTCGAAAATTTTTGAATTAGTACGACACAAATTGTTTCCGGCAAGAATTATGTTGGCTTACAAGCTTAAAATTTGATTTCAAACAAGAAGCAAGCACAATGCTTAGAAGAGCTATGAAGAACTCGGCAATTTTCTTAGTCATCACTAGACATTGGCTGAACTGTATACGTGTAAGCAATTCCACACCACAATGTTCCCAAAAACTGTTGGAATGAGGATGATGAGGAGCAGCACATTTCCGACCGCAAAATATTTCTACAGATTTGTTTCTCACTTAGCAATGGCTTCCCCTAGATGTCTCTCCAACTTTAAGCAGGCCACGGTTTGGGTTATTGTCCCTCTTTAAAAGGTGAAGTAATTTTTGCATCCGTTGAGAAATTGTAATTCGTGATTCGCCATACACTGCAGACCTTTCAGTGTGGCTAACACCCAAGGAAAATTTTGAAGAGTTAAAGACTAAATCTGTTTCCTGAATTGACTTCAGCTCATTATAAAAAAATTTAGTTTAGCCAAAAGAAGTACAGAAAAAAAGTAGCTATATAAAAAGTACCGCATTAAGATGGAAGAAAATTCTGGTATCCGATTATTAGAAAGTTCTCAAATCGTATAAAAGTGGTAAAGACATTCAGAGAAGAATTTTTATGATTTGTAGCTATATCTTCAATAATTTTGTTACATATTCTGCATATATCAACATGCCTATATCTACATGGACTGCGAAAGAAAGAGAACTGCAGTTGTTTCAACAATTATGAACAAAAGCACTACGAGTTATAAACACTTCAGAAGTATGTTACTTTTAAGGTTTATACTTTGAAGATATTGAATGCTTTGTAGCGAAACCTTGAAAAATAATTCTATAAAATCTTTTTTCGATACTTTTTGTACCTAATCCTTTATGCATATACACGGACCAAATAAATTGCTGTGTCTTTATATAATGTGAATAAAATAAAACGAAGACGTTAGGAAATTTAGTTTCAACATACAATTCTGAAATCTTGAACAAACTTTGGAAATCCGTGCTAAAATTGATGCAGAGTTTGTATGAGAATGAGAAGCACTAACGCTGCAGGAAGACGGGACACGTCTTTTGGAAAAAAAAAACCATTAAATCAAATATTAATTTAATGTTGACCGCATTGAAATAGTTTTTCATACAAAACGGTAAAAGAATGTGGGTTGTTTATATGGCTCCACCATAATGACGACGTGGCATGGGTATTCTATTTAGCTGCAGAATTCTTAAAAAAATGCGTAGTATGTAGCAGACAGACAAATATTACTAAATTTATATGCCTCAACGATTTAATCGGAGTGTATATACAGTGAAATATATTGTTGGATGAAGGGGATAAATATTTACACCTTGGTCTGAAAAGTTATTCACCCATTTTTCGTTATACGTCAGCTTAAACGGGCTGCAATCGTTCTACGGTCATGACAGCACTAAGAAAGGCACTGGAGCTGCTGTGTTCTTTGGCGCGCTGATGCCAGTCAGTCTCCATACCTGCTCATTCTAATGCCTGACCTGTTTTGCGAAGAGTTTTTCTCTCAAAGACTGCCAATCTTCTGTCATCTGATTCAACCGCGTTCAATGCTTCTGCGCCATACAGCAGGACCAGGATTATTTTAGCCAATATTGCAAATATAATGTCATACTCCTCCTCCACATGTACTTTATAACAAATTGATAATACAACACACTATGCCTAAATGGAAAAAAATAACTATTTCCAAGTTTGGCTCTATCCGTGATACTTTCTGAGATCAAGATGTTTATATATACCAAAGACAGACGGACATCGCTATATCGGCTCTGGGTGTACCGCTCCTACTTCTCCATGTTACACAAATTGGCATAAATTAGTGTACTGTTGGCTCTTCAGAACATTATATAACAAGGAATCAAGCTGCAGTTGTGTGTGATCGATATTGAGATACCCTGCATAGATTTCTATATTGAGGTTATTCGAGTATTTTATAGGGGTCCAAATATTATTAAAAGTAAAGACATTTTTAGCTTGTTTAAAAGAAAGCAATAATCGTACAGAAACTCGAAAATAGTTTTGTGCTACCTTTTATAGTGGTAACAAAATATTCGAATTTAAGGCTGTATATCTTACAGTCTGCAAACTAGGAGAAGGATATAGCTTTATCGTCACAACTTTTTGATACTTTATAAATCTCGTAATATAAACTTGCTGAATGTATTGTGTGGCCATAAGGGCAGTCTCACACAGTGCCAGATAACTGACAAGCAACGAAATTTTTAACATAAAAATTCTTAGATATTTGAAACTATTACCGATGCATTATGAAAAATGTGTCAGTCAACTGTCACCAACTGAAACTGCCTTAACTGAAATTTACTAAACACGCACTTAATACTGCTTGTTCAGATTAAATGTGTTTCTCTTGTGTTTTAATTCTAAAGCCACGCCTACATCTTTTATAAATAGTCTTTAAATAACTAATATCTAACACACTATTATTTTATTTTATTTTAATTTATTTTAATTTTTCAAACAGTATTAAAAATGTTTACTTAACTGAATCTTTTTTATAGGAATATTTATACACATTTTATTAGGCTATAAGTGCGTAAACTAAGTGCATCAATTCAAACACATTTCGTCCATTAAAGTTTCATTGACAACTATAAAAAAAAAAAAAAATATTTAAAAAAAAAAGCAGAAAAAAGAAAACTTTTCTCTAAATATATAACTCGTAAGTTTTAAACCAAAAAAGATTTATTAAACTTGTTGGTTTCGAATGATATTTATTTAATTGTGCTGTGATAAACTAACCCAAAGCCATAAGTTAGTGCAACCTTATAAGAAAAAACATTAAAAACTCAAAGCCTTATTTCTGCTAAACATAAACGACTTTGTGTGCTTTTGTTTTTGACATATTCGAATTTTATTGCGCAAGATACAAATGCTTATAATATGTGTGCGTTCTTCTTTGTGCTCAAATAGAAAAGAATATCCTTGAAAAATTCCTTTATTTTTTTATTTTACTTATTTTATTTTTGTTGGTTTATATTATTTAAATTTTTGTTTATATTTTATTTCATTTCATTTATTTACAAATGCAATATTTTTCTTGAACACAGAGTCCACAACCATCATCCATGACGACTTCAACATCTGGTGCCGATGAAAATTTAAATCAGCAGAGTTAAATAAACAATTTGCATGTTATATTAAACACGAAATATATTACTAAATATAATTAAGCAGCGATTATGAAAAAAAAAAAACAAAAAAAAAATCTATTTGTGAAACATAAAATTGTTTAAAGAAAAATTAAAAAAAAAAAAAATACATAAAAAAATCACACACAAATAATTTGAATGCAAAAAATTATAATAATTTTGATTTACACAAAGTATTGAGAAACACTAAACAAAACATTTGCAAAACATGTAGTGTAGTATAGTGTAGAGTCACAGCAAAGTTTGACAATGAACGGCTACAACAGATACATTTTACGTTTGTTTTAGTTTTGTTTTGTAGTTGAATAGATTTTGATGAAAAATAGTAACTGCAAAAAAAAAAAAAAAAAACAATACATGTAACACGAACGGACAGACGGAAATACAGACAGATATGAAGTATATATATACAATACATAGCAAAAAGTTGGCATATTATATAAAAAAATAATAAAAAGAATATTCAAAAAAGCAGTAAATCATTCTATTTATCACAAATACATAAGAAAATATAAAATTTTCATATACGCATTATTATATGTAAAACAAAAAGTATCTAAATACATAAATTTAAAGCTAAAAGAAGTATGTATAATTAAATATTTACATGTGCTTAGATGGAAATGTTAATGCAAAGTTACAAAAAAAAACAAAAAAACAAAAGAAAATAAATATATTAAAACAAAAAGAAATATGCTTGAAAACAAAGACTTTTGAAATACAAAATTGTGTAAAATGGCAAACTTACTATTTCAATGGTCTTTGCTTGAAACACTTTTCATATTCCAATTTAACATTATTATTATTGTTGAGCTATATATACAAAATATATTTATAATAACTGAATATATTTATATGTATTTGATTTACAATTATATATATTCGAATTGATTGTATATGCAAAAAGACATTTCTCAAGCGATTCAAGCCGTTTGTGTCTTAGTCCTTAGCACACTTCACTTCAACTACATATATTTAGATACTTTTGTTTATTAACATTTGCTGATTAACTTTAATAATAGTTTGAAAAAAAAAAAAAAGCCGAAAAAAGAAATAAAAACGGTCACTTGTTTAATTTTATTTAATAATTTAGTATTTGAGATTCATTAAAAACTAAAAATGAAAAAAAAAAAAAAAAAAAATTATCACACATAGATACACACATATATACACACACACACACACACACACAAATGATAAATTGTATTAAGATGAATTTGCAATAAAAAGAACCATTTTGATTTATCTAAAAAACCTCAATAAAAAGCGTATTTAATGCACCAGAGAAACCAGCAAAGAAAATAAAAACTCTTGTATGAATTTGAAAAAGAACGAAAAATTTAGCTAAACTACTGCGACAAAAAAAAAAAAAAAAAAAACAACAACAAAAAAATGCAACTGCAATGCTTGCCAATATATTTTTACGTAAGTTGAATGCACCTATACAACAAACAAACACCCTGCAGTTCAATAAAAGAAATTCATAATCGGCAGCGCAATGCGAAAGTAAATTGGTAACAAAATGCAAACAAAAAAACCGCACTGCAAAAACTGTAAGTTTCTATATTCAACTTAAATACTCTCCAAAAAACCTTTTACTTTGTAACTTAAAATCCATTCAACTAATAAGTATCTTCTATCTTTATTAAAAAAAAAAAAACCAAACAGTATTGGAAAGCGCCCAAAATACAACGCGCCACAACGCTCACCTCATCAATGTCCTTGCCAGCCGAGTGTCTGGTCTTGTCGGTGTCAATGCCCTCGCTTAATTCTGAGCCGAAACGTCCCAAGAGTGCATGTTCCAAGAAGAAGCCCAATCAAGCGTTGCATCCGAAGCCGTTCCGCTTGTATTAAGTTGATTTGTTTGCAGCAGCCGCAGCAGCAGCGCAACCGTAACTTCCACAAAAACAACCGCACAAGATGTGACACACACGTTTAAATAGTCGACAAAAAAAAGTATAAGAACAAAGTTTTCGAACTACACCGTCCACACATGATATTCCAAAAGATATATCCTACAACTTTTAACAATTTCCTCAATCAGTATGTGAAATTCGTCTAAAAGTTGTACATAAACGAACATAAAGCACACTACGAACAATTTTCACCTATATGTGTTTAAATTATATAAAATTGTTAATTGTTTCAAAACAAATATAAAAAAAGGTGGCATTTAAATAAATTTAACGAAATATAAAATATATATTTTTTTTAAATATTTTTGAATACAAACAAAAAAAGCGTAAGTACAAAAAAAATTTTTTTATTATAGTACTGTCCGTCTTTACTTGGAACTATAGCTGTTTATAGGAATTAATTTTTACCTCATCGTAAATTATAAAATGTCTAACTCAGCTAAAAAAAGAGAAAATGATTCGTAAGCCGTGATGGCAAACCTTTACGACGTCGGTGCACGCTTTTTGGATGGCCTCCACATCAGCATAACGCCGTCCTTTCTTGGAAAATTTCAGCTTACCTAAAAGAAAAAAGTAACATGGTGCAAAATCAGGCGAATACGGCGAGTGATAAATGGTCAAAATGCGATTTTTGGTAAAATTTATTGATGCATTATCGTGCAACAAACGCCAACTTCCTGCTTCGCAATGTTCTGGCCGAATACTACGGATACGACGAAGCAAACGCCTTATAACACCAGTTGAAGTGCATTACTCTTTGTGAGTAATGCACTTCGAATCGTTAAAACAAATCAACGTTGTCTTCAGTTTTGACTTTTCCAAATGTGATTTATTGGGTTTTGGCTCACCGGGCAGCTTCCATTCGGCATTTTGACGCTGGGTTTCAGGGTTGTATTGCAAACATCATGTCTCATCACCTGCAACAATGTTGAAAAGACAGTTTTGATCCTTTTTGGCATCTTTAATAATGTCTTTCGAATGTTGAATCCAAAGCGCCTTTTTCTCGTCTTTCAATTGATACGGAACGAATCATGCACACACTTACCTGAAGCCCAAATGATCGACCAAAATGCGATGGATTGAGTCCATGTCCATGAACCGCAATGACGATTTCTGCTCAATTTTGATGAATTCACGGAAGAATTTGATGTTTCGTTCGTTCACTGAAGATCTAAATATATTTCGGCTATTATATTAAACTAGCTGTACGCATCACTTTTCCAACGTTTCTTATTTCTCCCGATCGCATGAACATGTATACCAAATTTTATGCATGTAACTCAAATAAATGCAAAGATAAGATGCATTCATGCCTGTACCTCAAATGATGAATTTTGTTTAAACAAAAAATGATTTTACCAAAACTTCCCCTTATATTGGGGTAATGATATATTTGACTTTGTAAGATTCTAAATTTTCAAATTTGAAGCTTCTAACTCTTATAGTTTCCAAGATATCGACGTTTAAAAGTACGTAGCTTTCATTTATTCACTTTCTTTCGAAAAATTTAGTAGGAAAAATTTATTTTTTCGCTTGAACAATATTTGACCGCAAGTATCTCAGAAATGAGTAGAAAGTGACAGTACTGCATTTTGTGTAGCATACTTTTAGGTTTGTTTTGCAGAGCAATGCTTACTTTTAGGATTGTGTTTCAGCAGTGTTCTGCAGCTTTATGCAAAGCAGCTCAAACGGCTGAACCACGCACAAGAACGAATAAACGTTTTTGTCGACTATCAAGCTGCGCTAAAATCCTTGCAGATATGTCCTGGCGAATATGAAAGCAGATGATGCTTTTAGTATGTCAAAAACGGAGAAGCAAAGATGATATCCAAATAGCGGATGATCTAGAAAAAGTTAAGAGACGCTATAAATTAAACTGGAGCTGTTCGTCTGGACCAAAGTTGCAGAATAAGCAGAACAATGTGAAAAGAAGCAAGCAATAAACTCCTAAAATACTTAACGCAGCGCTATAGGAGACTTCTCATGGGCATTCAAGCGAAACATAATCGACATGGATGGCTGCACTATCTACAGGGTACCGGCCCAGCAAGCTTAAACATCTGAAAGAGCGACCATCTAGCTACCTACCAATCTGTTATGACATTTCCTAAAAATTCCAATAAACTGTAAACCTATATAAGAGTCGGGAAAATCTTTTCTATCTCGAAATCAGCCTGCATTTTGGCTACTCCCTGATCTAATTCGGATTTAAAGTTGCACTTTACAAACTAAATAAGTTTAATTCAATTGAATAATACTAAATGAACATTTTCTGCATTAGCCTTGATAAGATTACACTTTTTTATAAGCATAGTTAAGGACTATTAAAATATTAGTCCATAGTCGATTATAAACCGTAGACACGCTACTCTATCACTAAATAATAAACGTATTTAAAAATATTTTTTTTTACGCATTATTTTTTACGGCCTACAGTTTAAACAGTATTCCGTGCACAACCCAATCGATATAATTAAAAAAAAACTGCATAATGCTTACTATCAGGCAACGCAAGTTAAAACGTTTGATAATAACTCTCTCGACATGTGCTAATCTCTATTTCTACACAAATATGCAGTCTAGTCATACTAAGCAACTAATAAATTAGATATATGTAGTTTTAAATTTTAACATTTAAAACTAGAATTAAACTTGATTTTATGATTTTTTTTAACACTTTTAAAATGCAAATCTACGTGTATCAAAATTTTACAAAATATTGTTAATAACTATACAGCAATTCACTTATACACAAATATTAAACAATTATGTAAGAGTTATAATTCGTTTGTTTTTATTTTTGTATATATATATATATATATAGGCATTCGTTTTACAGATTGCTCTCATTTTATAACTTATCACTTAAAATTTTTTTACATTCCATACATTCGTCGAGATTCATTTAATTAAATATGTAATCAAAAAAAGTTAAATCGTTTACAAACTTCTTAAGAAGTAAATATTTGTCATGCAAAACTTGACTTGATTAACTGCAGCGCTAAATATTAAATAATTTTTTTTTATATATTTATGCTTTGTTTTTTATACTATTATTTTGTTAATGCATTGGTCTTCTCTCTGTATAACTAGTATGCAAAAAATACAAGATTTATATTTCGTTTTTTTTTTTCCATATAAATATTACTTTTGATTCAAGTCATGTTTAAATGCAATTATTCTTTGTTCCTTGCGTTTGTTTTTTTGTTTTGTTTGTTTTACTTAATAATATATTTATACAAGTGAGTTTAATTCATTTGCTTTGCTTTGCTTTAGTTAATAAAATTCTAATAAATAAGTTAATACAATAAAAAATAAACAACAGCTTCATAGAAATACAAAAAAAATTCGAAAGTTTTAAAGTTATATCATGTATGAAAAAACTATTATATTATATATTTTAGTAATACGCAGCTTTGCTATTTATGTTTAAATGACTTTTTTTAACTGACAGTTTATGTGTTTAAAGCAGTTGCAATGTTTTTAACTTAGATTTATTTCAAATTATAGAAAATATGCTAATAATTTGTGATATGCAAAATTATACTCAACAAGTGTTAGAGCTAGAGCATGAGATTTGTCGTCGGCAACGTCTGTAGTGTACTCACAAGCGAAATTATATACGAATAGATTTTTACTTTTTTTTATATAGTGTTTTGAAATAGGTTCAATAAATACTTTGATTTCTTTAAAAGTGTTTTCTTCAATTGACTAGATCGATCTTTCTTTTTCTTTAACTTTTTGCAGTAAACTTTTAGAAATAGCATCATAGAATGAAAACAAAAATACAAAAAATATGTTTTAACTTTTCACTTGGTTTTAGAATATGTTTTTTTTTCTTTGATTTTTTTTTATGATTTTATATTGCTTCAGTGCTTACAACATAAACATTTTTACACAATTAATTTTTGGACACAATTGAACAGAGAAATAATAAATTCGAGACTATAAAATTTTGACGCGCATTGTACATAAGAATTTGTTTCATGTTAGTATGTAGTAAATAATGAAAATGTAAAGAGAAAATTATAATAAATAATATGAACAGCTTGATTTTGCTTATTTATAATGAGTGGAGGGGTGTGTGATGCGTCGCTTGAATAAAGTAATTTCAGTAAATCCGCGTAGAGTAAACTACATAACTATTTACATAACTAAACACTTTCGTTGACGACGTTTTTGTGGCTCTGGCCGCAGCACAGCGCGTACTGCTTCCTCGAAAACCTAAAACAAATAAAAAAAAGGCAAATATTAATATAAGCGGACAATGACTATGAAGTGAAGTACAAGTACCTGTTTAAGACCGCGTTGTGTTAAAGCCGAACATTCCATATATTTGACAGCGCGTATTTTGTTTGCCAACTTTTGACCTTGTTCGCGTTTAAGCGGCGCTAAACCCTGTTCGGCCAATGCACTGAGTGTCTCACGATCATCACGTAAATCGGTTTTGGTGCCTATAAAGCATTTAAAAGTGCACAACATATATAGGAGTAATCTTTAAGCCAACTACTTACCAACTAATATAATTGGCGCATCAGGACAATGATGCTTTATCTCAGGATACCATTTCGATGTAACATTCTCAAACGACGAAGGACTTGCAACACTAAAACATATCAGAAACACATCGGTTTGCGGGTAGGAAAGCGGACGTAGACGGTCATAATCCTCTTGACCTGCTGTATCCCACAGCCCAAGCGAGACTTGTATTGTATCCACCTGCATGGGCGCAGAGTAATTGTCAAATCTAAAATAAGAAAGAACGACATCATTATGTATTCCAGTCACAATACAAAGTACAAAGTTCAGCTTACACTGTAGGCACATATTCACCGGGAAAACTGTCGGTTGTGTAGGAGATTAACATGCACGTCTTGCCGACAGTACCGTCGCCGACGACAACACATTTGATGGGCCTTCCTGTTGACATTGTGCAGCGTTGTGTCTCGAGCTGTTATGCTGCTTGATAAATAAAATATGTACCAAGTACGAATACAACGATTAAGCATTGTGTATAAGATAAATTCTACAAAAATGTCTTATGAATGAATGAATGAGTCAGTGACAGACACCAAACTGGCGAAGCGAGTTTGACTAACGTTGCAGCATTGCGTACCATTTAATTCAATTAATTAAAGTGGCAATTGATGCTTCAAATACACAAGCACACACACACAAACACTGCAGGGGGCTATGCTATACTATATACCAGCTGGTGGTACTCTAGTTTTATTGATATAATTGCCATTGGTGCAAAAAAAAAAGAAAAGAAAAAAAAAAGCCAATGTTGGCTATAAAAGAACGAAATAAATGCGCGCGCAAAATTGCTTAATTTGTGCCACTGTGCTCATGAGTGACCAATGTATGATCAAAGCAGCTTAGTTCAAAGGAGTGCCAGCCAGCACAGCACAGCAGCAACAACACAAAAGCATGATGAAGCAAAACCGCAAAAGTAAAGTCATAAAAAAGAAAATAAATGCTGTATAAAAAACTGCATTAAATTAGTATAAAAAAGACAGACGCACTATATGCCAAACATAAGTTTAATTTAATAAAACCGAAACTTTTATACACTACACGCTAAATTTAAAAATATAATATAAGTAGCGGAAAGTATTGAAGTATAATTGGAGGAGAGTGTAATAGTGTTACTTCAATTAATAGAATGTGATTTGATTTAAATAGAAAAAATGTACGTTAGCTATTAAGCGACTAAGACAAGTCCTCTTCCACAAACACAGTTGGATGCATCGTTTTTTTTAGTTGCTGTGAGTGGTTTCAAATATTTAAGGAGGGCGAATTTAACATTAAAGACAAAGAAGTTAGCAGTAGGACGAAAATATACGATGACGCGGACTTGAAACCAGTATTGGATCAAGATTCGTGCCATTCACAACAATTTGTACTGCCATACAAGCAATTATGGTTCAAAATCATTGGAAATTATTGAAATGAAAGAGATTCGTTATAGAATGACGTGACAAAGTTGCTCTCCTGCATTAATGTACCCACCCGCCGTAAACACCAGACCAGGGTCTTTCTGATTATGGGTTATAATGCCAAATGATAGATAGTACTTCAAATAAAACCAAAATGTTCCATTCTTTCACAATAAATCCCCAATTTTTGATAAAAAAAAATTATGGCGTAAACCTATTTATACAACTAATATATATTACCAAGCATTAAGGGTGGATTATTTACTAATTCATCTACATATTTATATGTGTAAGATTAATTTATGTGCAATAAATCGTACATTCCGAAATCATAAAAGGTATCAACCATTTCTAGAGCTTTCTGTTTGCATTCAAATATATTTTGTTGCACCATAGGACCCTGCGGACTAAATCGTATATTGCGATAAAGTTTAAGCGAAAAGTAATCCACACAAATCTATATTTTAGTGCGTTTGATAACAAATAGATCAAAACATTAGATATAATGTCACTGGATGACCTTATTTAGGACATGCAATTACTTCAGATGTGATATATGTAGATACGCCAGTAAAGAACGAAAACTCCACTGGACAAAATGATTTTGTTAATGATTAACATTGTCGAATGCTTTAACGAAATTAGTCTCAGTATAAATAACAACAACGAATCAGATAAATTTCAAGTAACTTAAAAAAATCAGAAATGAAATGAGTGTTATTTTATGCACATCGATTTGTAGTAAAATTGGTTGAAAATAGAGGGACCAGCTCCACAATGATAGTTTTTTAGTACTATATATACCAAGGGAGGCCAGGTCGATTAATTATTAAAGCTGGGCTGGATTAGTATTTCCAATTGGGTGCCAAAACGCACTTGGTCTTTTAGCAGCGGACCAAATGGTCAAGTCTTAATTCAACCAAAATAAGGCGGAACTTATAGGCCAGCTTCATAGTTTTTGTTCTACACTAAAAAGAAAGGCATCATAATGAGACTTTTCTAAGTCTTACTTTTTAATATAATGTGATGTTTTACGTACACTTTTAAAATACATCGTTTGAAGCTAAATGTGCATTGAGACCAATGTAAGGAAGACAGGATTACCGCACATAGAAAGTAATCAAAGGTTGATTGAAAAGTTTGAATGGAGAGAAACGATTTTGACTATTATGCGTAACTTAATGCGATGTTTCATCTGGAGCCTATGGTACACAACTTTTTTTGAAAAATTTACTAACACGTTTCTACGGAATAAACATTTGTATGTACTCAGCAGTCGATGAGTACCTATGGTACTAACAGCGCTACAACCATATAATTTCTATCCGTCTGGCTAGCATTTATATCTGCTTTCATTTTCTGTAAAACATAATCTTAATGATGCATATTGCTCAAAATATAAGAGTCTTCTATACAAATGAAAGATGAAAACTAAATTTAATTAAAGACTACGAACATCATTTTATAAAATTTGAAAGGACTTATTAGCCTGCCTATGAATAAAAGTTTACCGCTTTATATGATTAAACGAAAGGCTTACATAAAAGCATACGGCGGAGTGTCTAATAGAACTACTTCAATAAAATTTATAACAATGGAGTTACTATACTTAGGAAATAGTTTTGGATTAAAGCTAACCTACAAAAAAATAGTACATATGTATGTATACATATTATATATTTGATAAATAATTTAAAATTCCACATCCAGTTAATGCCCTTTAGCTAATCAGAATTTCATATGTATACTCTATAAATCCCAATTGCTATCTTCAGTAACATATCAACTGACCAAACGATCATACTCTTTTTACATTCCATGTGAAGGGCCGGTAAAAAACACAAAAAAATTATTTGTAGTAAACATAAATTACGTCGCGACTTTTTTGCAAGGCGAGTAAGACGTATTAACAAAAATAGATCATGATGCGGCACATATCCGACGCAAACAAAACCCAAAAAAATAGCAACATTAGATTCTATACACCGGCGTGGGCAGACGAGCACCAGTGGCAGATAGGATAGCTTGGCGAGCAGATGACAGCTACACACGGTGGCGGTACTATGCGCGCCCAATATAAACGAGGGCAGCGACGCGGAAGACGCCGGCCGACAATTTTTTTGTTTCTTTTTTTAAAAATAGACACAATTAAGTTATATTATAATAGTACGTTCAAACGAAAGGGGCGAGCGATCGGCATAGACATGACTGGCGACATGATTCTAGCCAGACAATTTCCAGCGGCGCGCAGTAAGATTACAATAATTTTACAATAAAATAGGCATGTAAATTCAATTTAAACTCAAGTGGCCGGCAACTGTTTGCAATGCAACGCAAATTATGGTGCATTAATAGACGCGACGCAAACGCAATGCTCCCTCGCATCAGCACACCCGCGAGGTCGTTCAACGATTGCATGCAGACGTTTGTTTTTTTTTTCCTCCATTTAATTTCTTTTGTGGTTGTTGTTGTTGCTGCGGCGACTATTTGGGCGGAGTTATTCCACCGGCACTCGCCAAAATGACGGCGCTGCAGTGAAAGTGCTGACCGAACGCCACATAAACACGCGATTTTTTATTAATTTAATAGTGCTTACTCTGATAAATGTCAATTCATGTTGCATATGTTGCGATTCTTATTCACATTTTTGCCAATTCGTACCTTTTGTTAGGATTTTATCCGTTCCGCTCCTTTGTCTTCTGCTGCTATGCTGAAATTTGCAGCCGTTTTGCAAAATATTGCAATACTGAAACACTTTGATAAAAAGCAGCAAAGCACAACACCTCCACACACTTTTATAATTTAGTTAAAAGTTTTTTAAAAAATTTATTACAATTTACAGCTGCACCGAAGCGAGCAAAGTAAAATACTTCTTCTTTTGCTTGTTTTGTTGTTGTTATTAGAGGAAATTTGATTAGAGATGGCTCACGTTCGATATTTCGTTAGAGATGGGTCCGGCTCCGTAGCCATCATCAAACATCTTGCAAGTTTGGCGAACATAGATGTTTACACTGTCAAGCATCGTGGATTCGATGGCGCCGGCGCCATCGTCGAACCCAGCCCCCGTTCCCCGTTATGAACCGTTTTAGCTTTGTTCGAAACCGTTATACAGTTATTTCTTGGCGTGGGTGCGTTTTTTTTTTAAATTTTGCTTTTGAATATCATTCTCCCCAAATGGTTTTGCGTATTATGCGCCAAACGCTTTCGTAGGGAATATCAGTCCTCCTCTGCTACCATGGGCTAAATTGCACGTTTTTTACGAATCTATAACTCTGCAAATTAAGTTTCAAAAAATATATCTCTTGTACTGCTTACAAGATCCTACAAGGGAAAGGGTTGTGGGGAAAGCTCCTATGACCATTTGGAAGAGGCACTGCGTGCCAAAATGGATAAAGGAATATTAACAAAGCATGGCATAGAAAGGCGACTCGGCCATTGTTATGAGAAACTCGCTTATATCTGGGATTCATAGGAGAAAGGGCTGGGTATGGGAGTACGACAGGGTCTCAATAGCTGATTGTAGTGATTTTCTGATGTGGTGGCCTAAGCAAGAGAGGCATTAGAGGTCACTTGGTTGTCTCCAGTCTGTCATGACACATTAAACAAATTGATTGCATATACCGGCAGAGGTGAGTAAATTGAATTCAAATTTTTAGCGGAGTGGCGGGCGGCCAGTGTGCTTTTCACGAGTGCAAAATGTTTCTTGCTACTTATAATTCTGCAGAAGTCGTCTAAACTAACACCACAACTCGGTAGCGTATCTTCATGTAAATCAATGTCCTGCATAAGCTATCAGAGTATGTAAATTGCTTGGAACAGAACTTAAATACTCTTCATACTTACATTTGGCTCGGTAATACTGACAAACATCACTCTTTACTTAGCGTACTTAGTAAGTTTTGCTATCTTCCTTATCACTTATATATCGATATAAACGTACATTGTCAACAGTTATCCAAATGTGAAAACTAATTGGATTCACTTTTGTATGTACTGAGCTAATTAGGATTGCTATTTAGTTTTATTAATTAGCCAAAACAATTATTATTGTTTAAAACATTTAACTTAAATTGCATAAATTACTGCATCTAAAAGCATACACCGGCATATGAGTTTAAAACCTTTTCTGGTATCACAAATCTTTCTTTTTATTAAATTTCTTTCTTACTAAATTTTAAAAATAAAGAAACTGTCAGTTAGTATTTTTAGCAGATGTAGTGAAATACAGCAAGCAATCACAGTCAACAATCGATATGGCATATTCAGACAATTGCAGCAGTCCAAATATATGAATTGCTTCAGATATAGCTCCTATATATAACAATGCATGATAATCATTTAAAGTATATTACGCTTATTAAATACATTGCACATAATAAAATAGTGCACAGCTCCATATTACTTTCCGAACTCATTCTCGAGTTTTATTTATGAGCTCACGTGCTATTTCAGCTTTTTCCCAGTTGGGTATAGACTTCTCTTTGATATGCCATGAATCCGCTTTAGCACCTTTTGCATCGGCTGCAAATAAGTAGAAAAACTAGTTATAATACACACATTCAAAAATTATAAACATCTGCTTACAGCTTTTAAAGCGCCGCACAACCTCCTGCATTTCGGTAATCATTTGCGATGACACATTCATGATCTCATTGTTAACAGCTCGATGAAATGTGTGTCGTTCATAAACATTTGCATTTGCCAATAATGCCTGCCGATCATGCAGCAATCCAGCCATTGGGTATTTGGCAATTGAAAAAGCTAAATTGACAGCCTGTCCCAGCGCGGTGCCAGTTGCTACAGAACGATTTACTAAACCAATACGTAATGCTTCCGGCGTGTAAACACGGCGTCCTGTTTGAATGATGTCTACAGCATGCGATAGTCCGACAGCAGCTGTTAGACGCACAGTGCCACCGTCACTTAAAGGAACACCCAAGCGTCGATTGAAAAAACCCAAAACTGCTGTATCCTCCATGACACGCAAATCACAGAGCAGCGCTAATTCTAGACCACTTGCTACGCAAAAGCCATTAATGCCACAGACAATGGGTTTACGTAAATGACGACGGGTTGGTCCCACGGAGCCCTCGCGACGCATGAGAAAGTCTAAGCTGCCACGTTCCGCTTCTGCTTCCAACTCGTTGAGATCATAGCCAGCACAAAATGTGCCACCGACACCGTAGAGCACACCAACTGGCGAAGTGTCATCGTTTTCGAATTCATAAATAGCTTTGCTAAGCTTCTCCGCTGTTGCTGCATCAATTGAATTGCGACAATGCTCACGATTTATACCAATTAAAGTTATATTTGCATCTTTTTCAACAATTATTTTGTCCTGTGGTGCTGCAGTTTCTTGCTGCTGTTGCTCTGTTGTGCCATGTTCGGGTGTTTTATTTGTAGCTGCGCATGTTATATGGAAGTTTCTGCATTTTATGCTTTGTATTTTTCGATTATTTAACACTTTAGAACTTATTAGTGAACGAATTAGCTTAAACATAATTTATGTATAAAAAAAACAACAACAAAGTTAATAAAAATGTAAACAAGCAATTAAGAAAAACAGGGCTGCGAAAACTAGAAAATTAGTTCCGTTCGCGGTTATTTGAATCATTGGCTCGATTCATGAACTGGATTTTATGTAAATCGAACTACTGTGTTTCGGTACGATTCAAGTGTTTTTTATTATTTTTTTTAAACACTTGTATGCATTTTTTTGTTTCTTAATTTGTATTTACAGTGCAATTATCATTAGCGCGGTTATGCAGTGTATGCCGATACGCACCGATTTGACTTTGCAGCATTTCTCGAAAGTATCAAATAATATGCATTGTGCAACAGTATCGATACTTTCACAGCTGTTTGTTCCGCTCATCTTTGTCATGCATGAGTTTTGCCGTTACCACATTCAAAATTAAAACTCATCTTTTTTTTTTAAGTTCACATGAAATTCACATTTATTTCTGTATTATTTTCTTGTTTTATCGTTTTAAATTCAATATTATTCATAATATTTTCACAACAATTATAACGAATTTTCGAAATTAAGCCTAACTACAAAAAAGTCAAGAAGAAAAGCACAATTAGTTTACATCATATTTTGTTAAAGTTTTGGTTTTTTGTTTCAGTTTTTTGTTTTCGCATTTTCCACATTTTATTGTTAACATTTACAATTGTGTATTGTATATATAAAAAAATATTACGCTAGTTTATTTTTCATATCCGTAATACATTTTTCGTGTTCGGTTAAGAAGCGTTTAAAAGTACAAGCGTTTGACTTTGCATACGACTTAGCATTTAATCGCGAAGTCTAATTTAAATTGTTTTATTTATAAATTACATATTTAATATACGAAGAGTAAAACTATGACATTTGCTATTTAAATCTTATTTCGTTTATAAATAAAATCATCATTCGAATAAAGCTCATATCGAGTGCATCGCATATTTCGACGGCGATGTATCTAAAAAACACTAAAATGTATTAAGTTGCTAGAAAATAAGTTGCTTAAATCAAGATTTGTTTTACAAATATTGCACAAAATGGATCGGACGAGAGTTATCTTCTGTTAAATTGCAAATACAATATATAAATATACTTAATACGCTTATCAGTTAGAAACCTAAATAATGTACATATGTATCGTATTAATATAAAAGCGTATTCCAAACTGTCGCATAAACTTTCTCATTCATGCGTTTGACTATTTCCGTTTTGTTTTGTTTTACGAGTATACTGGTATATATTATTGTATAAAAAAAGAAACAATAAATAATATATTGCACATACATTCATTCGTTTGCATTTAAAAACTAAATACTTTCATTTTCATATGCAGTGAATTGCCGACGACGATTAAGTTTAAAATACTTGCAGTTAATTTACATACAAAGCTTGCGATTAGTTGTAGTTAAAGTAGGTAGTATTACATAGCACACATAGATTGTATTATTTTAATTGCATTAAATATGTACACCGATGAACGTTAAGAAATACTGCCAAATATCATTTTTCATTAATTTAAATTCTGCTCTACTTATTTCAAGCGTTGTGTAACATTAGCCAGCGCCACAGCAAAGGCCTGCAGCGCAGAAAAAGGATACTGGAAATCGAGTGTGTAGGCATTGCCATCGATGCGTCCGAATTGCATAACCTATAAAAACCAAAATCCCAGTTTAAAGCACAACTCTTTACAAACAATTAGACAATAAAAACAAACCTGTTTGCCGCGAAACTCAATTTGAAAGTTCTTTGCCGACTCCTGCGTAACACGTCCACCAAAATCCAATTGATACACCTGACTCATTTCATTCCACATAGGTGCCTTGTTATGCATGACAAATTCACGGCGCACAGGCGCAGGATGTGCACAGTTGGAGGAGCCATTGGGCTCGATCTTGCCGCGTTTTAACTGTTAAAATAAGTCAAATTAGATTTGCTATAGTTGAATATTGTAAAAAAAAATACCTTCTGTCGCAGTTGTGCCTTCTGAAATGTTTCCAAATCGCGATATTGTTTACTGCAGCCATTGACGCCGCCTGCCAGCTCTTCGCCAGAGCCATTCGTTAGATTGCCCTCATCGTCGGAGCTTTCTATAATGCTTGGTTTTTTGCGCTGTCGTCGATTTAGCAATGGCGAATTGAGTATATGGCGTATGGGTGAGCTGCTCTGTTGGCGTTTGTTCTTTTTGCTAGCAGCTGGCGAGGCAGGTGAACTACGCGGCAAACGCTGTGGCGTGGATGGCGGAGTTAGACGTCCTTCATCGAGATCGCGCAAGCGACTGATTATGTTCTCTAATGTAGTAAGTGCCTAAAAGTGTATGTAGTGCAATAAATAATTAGTAAATATTAGTACTATACAACCAAAGGACATTGAAATAACAAGATGAGCAGATACATTTTTAGAATGCCATAAAAAATTAAACTTTTAATTTGATTTCAAGTCTGTTCACAATTATGTAAAAAACCAGCTTCTTTTTTTAGCATTTTGTTGTATATCCTTACTCAACTTGCTATATCAACAATCTCTGCTAGAGACAAACCTGCGTGTGTAGCGATACCGAAGCTTTGGCTTCCACTGGCGTAGCCTCCACCACACCGCCATTTCCATTGCTACTAGCAGCAGGCATATTACCATCAGCATTATTAGCAATGGCTGCTGCACTATTTTGTTTCTCGAGCACCTGTGCTGCATTAGTCTGTGCCTCTTTGCGTCGCCAACGCACCTCAGATAGTTGTTTGACAAAACTGAAGCCATTCTCGCTTTTGCGTCCCAGTATTGGTGTTGAAGATTCAGTGCTGGCGGTATGCTCCTTGCTGTTGCTGCGTCCTGTGCCAAAGCGATGTTTTCGCGTAAACAAAGGACTATCGGTGAAGCTAGTGATGACATCCAACCGTCTTCGCGTTGGTACCGTATCAGCTTTAGTTGCCTGCTGTTTGGGCGCCTGTGCTTTGCTTGCTACTGCGTTGTTGCTGCTGCTGTTGTTGTTAGTAGCAACATTTTTACTGCTGCCACTAGTACTGCTGCTGATCTCCACTTTTGTTATTTCATCCAAGGCTGTCGTTGTTGTCGGTTGACAGCGTTTGCATGACTCGCTGGGATTCATATTGTTGCGACACTTAAAGCACAAAGTATTCGCTGCACTACTACAGGCGCTGCTATCCGAGATCTCTTGTAATTTTTGTACAACCTTCTCGTGTCCTTCTTTGCTCGAAAGCTTTGTCTGCACCGATAGCAGATCACAAGAGTCAAGACTTTTCGATTTGCCAGTTTGCTGTAATTTTGGCTTATTTGCTGCATCAGTGTCCACTGGAGTGGTACGTTTCTTGCGATTTCGTCGCTTGTCCACTAGTATCAGTCGCTTGTTAGGCGCATCCTTGCGCAGTGCGCTCAGTGCTTCATCGGACGGCGTTATGGCAACCGAATCGAGATAGCCAACACTACAGCTGCGTGGTATTGAGTCTGGTAGTGCGGGTGCTATGGATACCACTGTGGGTGTGCGTTTCATGCGTAGCTCTGGCATGCCAGTTGCTGCTGCACTCGTGCTTGCTGAGTGATGTTGCTGCTGCAGCTGCATTGTGGGCGACTGTGTCTCCTCATCGATATAGAGCATATCGCGGCGCTTTGTTGTCGTTGTTACAGGCAGGCACTTTACTTTGGCATCCATGCGTTCTAAATTTAGATTTAAATTCAGCGGTACTGGATTTACATGGCTATTGGCAGAGCGTATGGCCTCCGGCATGAGTGCGTTCTTCACCTGTACCACATTGTTGGCATAGTCGGCGTTGCTCGAGTACGACATTAATGTAGTCTGACCACCCGCTGCTACAGCTGGGCGTTCGAAAATTATATCAGTGGGCGCCACTGCATTTTTCGGTGACTGCAACGTTGGCACAGCGCCATCGCAGTATAGTGGCGAGATGGCATGGCGGGATTGGCAGCTAGAATTTGAACTCGAGCGGCTGTAGTTGTTCTTGAAACTGCTGTAGCCCGGTCCCGGACCGCTGCGTGCGCCTGGTGTGCTGGCGGTAATGTTCTTTGGACGCATAAGCTTACTGCTGCCACAACCGTTGGACGTACTAGACACAATGGTGGTATTGTGCAGCAGCACTGTGGTGGATGTCGTCGACGTTGCTGATACTAAGGGATGATTGCCGTTGGCATTGTTGCTGCAGGCAGCATCCTGCGATTCATTCGATGAATCATCGTCATATGACTCGGCACGCGCCAAAGGACTTACGCCTATGCCAGCTAGATTACCATTGCCATTGAGTGAGTTTTTATGCCGTGCCAAGATGCGATTCGGACGCGGAGACATGGGTGCTATAGGTGGCGCCGATTCGTTCAAGCGTCGCTGTTGCATTGTTGTCGGTTTCGCATTCGCTGTGCCCAATGGCGCCATGGTGGCGACTTCCGGTGTTGTAGTCATAGTGGCTGTCGATGTGGTTGTGATGCTAGTATGCGGAGACGCTGGCTGTTGAGCAACGCTGTTGTTGTTATTCTGCTGAGCTGCTGCTGTCAAAGTGCTACCGTCGTCCTCATCTTCCGAGAAAATATTTGGATTAAAACTGGGATCGGGTCCGGTTGGAAAGTCGTCGCGCAGCTCAGTAATGACCAGCGTCATTTGACGCGGTTGCAAATGCAATAGGGACGTCTTGTAAGTTACTTGGCCTAAATTGGCTGGGACGGTTTTGGCAAGTCCATGAATTTTAAATTTGGTACCCCAAATATTTGAAGTGACCTCAACCAGTTTGACTTCCTGTGTGGTGGACAGTAGAAAATTTTAAAATTGAGAAATTAAAAATTAAATTTTTTGTAAATACCTCAGGTAATGTATCGACATAGGCCAGCTCATCTAAACTATCCGGATCAATAGTAGCGACACCCAAAACACCAGCGGCATTTGTACCGCCAGCCGCTGCATTGCCTTGATTACGCTTTTTCTGACGCACTTTTCGTCTCCGTGGTGTACGTGGTGAGCCACCGCGAAGGCCACGTTCCTCTAGCTCACTATCAGAGGAATCTGTGCGTCCACTGTTGCCGGTAATTGTCGATTGGCTTGAGCCAGAGGAACTCTTCAGTTCCGGTGTATATTGAAAAAATATGGATGCATCTGCAAAATAAGACAAAAGGGTTTTTTATAATTTTTTTTTTAAAATTCAAATAATCAAAGGTCTGGATGTATATTTTAAAGCTTTTAAAATACAGTTCCACTAAAATTTCCCGTTTAGCTTATTTCTTTCTTTTTTTTGTTTTTATAAACTTCACTCACCGTTAACTTGCGGATCGAATATAACAAACTCTGGACGTATTTTCGATGTACGTTTACCCTTCAGCAGCGGAACCAACCCACCCAAATACTCCAAATACAGTGTATAGCACGTGCCCGAGCTCAGATTAGAATCATCATCGTGTCGTATCATGGTGCAGTGCAGACGCGTTGAACAGAGCGGCGGACGCGAGACAAAGTCACGCAATGATTTCAAATCAGGTACACAGCACTGTGGATAAATCAATACATTAATTAGGTATACCAACGACACATACAATATGTATAAAGAGCCACTTACTCTAATTGTTTGAGCAAAAAGATTTCCAATCAGCGACTTAATTCTAGAAGGCAAAGGCAACAGCGGCAACAGGCTCTCCGAGCCAATGCTGGCCTGTATCTGCAGACGACAGAGCAGTTGTAGCGATGCCACGCGCCGTGACACCCAAGCGATATGCACCTGTGTACCGGTTGCAATAAACAGCCGTTTATCATTGTGACCCCAGGTCAGGGCCGAAACGGGTGCCGTATTGCACGGTATACGCGCCTGATACAATAGTGTACCCGTTTCCGTATAGAATTTCAACAGATTCTCATAGTTGGTGGGTGTACCAAGTTCCTCCGTTTTGCCATTCATGCCCTGCTGTAGCGTGCCGGCAACAGCGAGCAGTTCGCGTGAGTTGCTCCACTCCATGACCATGCCGAGTGTGCCATTAAGGTAGGTATTGATATGTGCGGGTGAGACATCGTCAAACGATTTTAGTAAATAAATATAGCCATTTCGAAAGCAAACGGCGAGCACAAACGAACGCTTAGCTGCAAATTAAAGACAGACGAAAAATGGTAATTAAAAAAGATTTTTTTTTTTTTTTTGATAATTAAACACTTACAGGCATTGGTTACACCAGGCTCTGCCTCCTCGCCCTCTTCCATTTTGAATTTTTCGCAGGACCAAGCCATCGACGTTATGCCCACATCATTGCTCAGTTGCACCTGTGACACCATGGCGCCATGTACATCCATAACGATTACCTGGCCCTGCGTTGTGCCGAAATAGACCTGTTGATCATCGGGCGTCCAAATGCCGCATGTTATTGTCGATTCAAGATTCAACATCGACGACCAGTAACGTTGACCAGCAACCGAACCGACCAGCACAAAGCCATCCTGATAGCAAATCAATGCCATGCGTCCATCATGCGACCAGGAAAAATGCGTTACCGGTGTATTGCGATCGTTAATTAGCTCAATGGACCAACGACCCTCATACTTGATCCAGACGAAAATAATGCCGGAGCTATCGCATGATGCTAGTTTCTGATACGGCTCATTCCATTTAACCAATATAACCTGTTAGTGTATTGAGACATTTAATTGATTTAGTATATTGAATTTTTGCTTCGATATTGCTTACATCCGAACGATGCCCACGTAGATTGTAGTTTGTGCGCAGCGGATAGTCCATATTCTTGCGGCAATGCGAGGTGGTGAACGTCACGCCGACAATGCCGCGTATATTGCCCGTTGCCAGCCAACCCTCCTGATAGTAGTTGGTGCGATTGAGTTTCCAGCCTTCATCCTGTCATGGAAATAGATAAAAGCAACAGAAAAAACAATCAGACATATATCAAAGCTAAAAATCAATCAAATTGTACGAGTAATATGTATCTGCTCCAGTGCCAGTCTCTACTTATACATCCATTTGGCTGTATTCCAATGAGCACCTTGATTCGATTATGCACACTCGTCGTCGTCGTCTGTATGCGAACGAGCTACATATGCACTACGGGTATAAAGTACATATAAGGTAAACTATAGTTTTGAGTGTCTGGCATAATTGGCAGCCAGCAATTGCTCATGGTGCTATCAATAATGACATACGAGATGACGACGAAGACGACGACGACGACGACTAGCAGATGAGTTGCCTTGACATACGACAACAAACACCATCATCAGCACATCACCAACAGTTTGGCTTGTGTAGGCAATTTATTACTTAGTTGCCATTTTAGAGGAAGCCACATATAAACACTTATTCCGACAGTCAGTCAGTGATAGATTTTTACAAGCTGTGCGCTGTTAAGGAGGACGATGGCTGTTGGTGGTGGTTGCTGTTGATAGAGTGACTGATGAAGCGCCAGCGACAACATCGTCATTTTTATTGACTTCCAAATCGCATCTATTCAAGTAGAAGTTATTGCATTCATACTGTGCTTGAATAGCAAACTACAAAGGATGGAAAATGGATTACGGCCGAAGAATTCAAGTGAGTGCGAGCGAGATGCATTGCGTTGCTGTTGATGCACAAAAAATGCTAGCGGCAGCCATTTTGTTGAGCGTGCAAATGCCAAGGCGTTGCTAGGTGTATAAGGCAGCCCGTTCAAATTTTGGAGTCAGCATACGATTCTGTCGGAAGCAGTGCACAGAGTAATATTTTCCGTTGCTATATTTTTCCCATTGACAGCTGCTTGCTTTGGATCGCGGCGATAAGCACAAAAGAAAATGAAAAAAATAGAAAATTTCCACTTGATATTTCTATAGTATTCGTGCAGTCAGTAAGTGCGCCGTTGGCAACGATGGCAAGTGCTGCCTTTTTAAACTCTTTACATATAGTGTGTAGAGTATATTAATTTTAATACAAAATTTGTAATGTCACATAAAGTATATATATTCTTGTACAGTTAAACAAGCCATATTCGTCTGTCCATGCATCTGTCCTTCCGACTATTTCGATTTTAAAATAAAAATAAAGAAGTGAATAACTTGTTCATATTCACTAAAATTAAAAGTCGGAGCTGACTTTATCGACCTACAGGTTATATCAATTTTGAGAATCGTGGAATATGAATTTTTTTTTATTTTTCTGTTGCATCAATAGTAATTTACATAGAATCATTACAATAATAGCATTGTCCAATTTGTATGCCTTGGGAAGAGTATTAAGGCTTCAGTTCTATCCAATTTTAAGTTCTTCTTAATTTTTTCGCCATTCGAACCGAATGCTGTGTGCGGCAACTATTTTGTCAGTTGTCAGTTTTTTTGTTGCCTACATTTAGGGGCGCACATTTCCCTATGATAAACTATTAAAAAAAAACACACAAATAAATATTACAGAAAAGCACGCACAAGTGTTTGCAATGCGATAAGCGTCTAAACGAGCGAATGAGCGGCTCTATTAGAAATAATTCTATTCAATTCAATTTCATACAAATAAACATCAATGCAACGCCGACTGTCTGAACAAATGCGCAACGATTAGCATTATTTATTAGTAACTACGCGTGCAAATGTGCTTTTAATCATGCGCTGGCATGAAATTCTATTCTATTTAGGTTGTTTTAAATTTTTTTTTATTTCGCTACTACAACGCATATTTTTGTACAAACTTTACATCTCATTAAGCGCGCACAAAATTAACTGAGCTGCCTTGAGCGCTTTTCAAGAATTTAACTAATCTCCGAAACGCTGCTTGGCATATTTTCATAAAATATTAGCTGAATCAATTTACCAAGCCTAAAATGAATATGGAATTTATGAGGGAAAAATTTCAGCGGAATTCTGACGGCCTACAAGTCAAAGCAGTTGAAGCAACAGGCATTTAATCCCTTACTTCTGGTTTTGATAAGCGTAACGTAAAAAATTTGTAATTTCCGGCTTTAAACAGGAAACATGTACAACACGAATTGACACAAATACAAATGCAAAGTGCTTACATAAGCATATACAAAAAGTGACAAGGACATTATAACGCGTACGTACACACAGACACACACACACACACACAGAGCCATTGACAGTTTTGCTTTTTATTGATTAGGGTTGCCAGCAACGCCCACTCTACGTCAAGCAGCTTGTCCGTCAGTGAGGCCAGCAAGGCTTGGCTCGTTAATTGCTATATTAGCTGCATATGATAACACGTGGTTGTTCTTGGGTCTGTCAGCGAAACACTTTCGAATCAATTATGTAATGCGATTTGGTGTTTTTTTTTTTTGTACGTTACATATATAGATTTGTAGCGGGTATGTAAGAATGGATGTCTATTTTGTTTAAATTTTATAATATAGAAATGGAAATTCGAAGGGTATTGTGACGAGGTCCTCCGGCCCTCGCACAACGCAATGGCCAAAACTACATCGGCCACAGACAGTTACGGTTATACATACACAAAAGCAACGATACGCTACACAAGAATACAAAACGCCTTACAAGACAAACATACCGAACACAATATTAACGATACGCTACACTTGGACATAATATAAAACAAACGCACAAAAGAAACCAACAACACTGAGGTAACGCAAACGAGAAGGCGCACAGAAACGTCCAAAAGTCCCACAAGCAGCGGCACCCGCAACAACAATCATACACGGTAACGGTACGCACATTGGACGAATTTACAAGTTGGACGGCAACAACAACAAGGTGTTCAGCGCATTGGACCGGTGCAGTTGGAAGGAGCCAATAGACAACGGGCATTTGACCGATCGACGCGAGGACAGCAAAAATATTCTGGGAGTCCAACTCGGATAGCGAAGCTGAACGGACGTGTTCGCGGACGACTGCAGCAATGACAGCGACAACAAAGCCAATGACAGCGACAGCATACGAAGGAACAACATCAGCGGTGACACCATACGGAACAACAGCAAAAGAAACAAGTAAGGAAATTTCAGTCGGGCGTAACCGACTGTAAGAGGCCCTGTACCAGTTCAGGTCGCCTAACAAACACATTAAATGTTTCCCGAGCATATGACCAAACACATGACCACTTCTCACTGCGCGAATATGAATGAAAAGGAAAGGGGGGTCGTTCAAATTCAATTGCTTATAAAATCGTCATTTATTATCCGATTTTGATGAACTTTTTTGATTTGGGCTAAGAAGGACGTTAACTTTATACTGGTGTGCTCTATTTATTTTTATTTTATATTTTTGTGCCGAAGAAATTTTTACCCTAAGGGGTGATTTTATGGGGAAGGAGGGGGAGGGGCAAAATTTTAAAATAAACTTGTGAAATTCCGGAGCAGTCCTAGTCGAATGCAAAAAACACGAAGTCTCTATCCATTACCGTTTCCGAGATCCTTTCGTTCACACAGACGGACGGACGGACAGACAGACGGACATGGCTATATCGACTCCTCTATCACTCCTTACCATAATGGGGGTAACTTTGGGGGGTCTCCGACAATTAGTTCTTCCTGTTACATACATTTGCACAAAACCAATAGGCTCTTGTACCTTCGGTACAGGGCCTAAAAAACAGCAACGCCAGTAGTAGCATCAGCGGAGGCAGCGGGGCAACGGCAGAAATTAATTTAGTTATTAAATTTACCTAATAAAAGCTGCGCTCAGATCCGAGTTAGGCCATAAGCATCTGTTTGTACAAATAGAAATAATAAATTTGAATTAAAAAACAAAACTAAGTCGTGGTCATTCCTGGAAATTTCCAACTGCCAGTGGTTACTGAAATAATAAAAATTTCTGTAACGAACGCCTGGGCATCCGGCGAGCATACCTCGGCCTGTGCCTCGTTACAGTATGTTGATATAGCTAAATTATATGGCTTGCATCTTAAAGGCTTCCCGTTTCAGCGCTCAAAACACTGTTAATAGGGCAGCAGCACTCTTTATAAATCTTTGAGGAACGCAAAAACAGCGAAACTCTCTGAAACAAGAGTTTTGAAAGAATCTCATGGTGTGCTCTGCATAAATTATGTTTTAGAAACTAATAGATTCGCAATAACATAAAACACAAAGGTCACACATATAAAATTGTCATTATTATCTATTTTGTACGTCTTCGTAATCAACGATGGCATCACCATAAATAGCCATCTTCAATGGGTGCGCTATTACGTTCCAGACATAATGTCATTCAAATAAAATTAAAAAAACTGTTAATACCTCACAAACAATATGTTTTATTCATTGTTAGCCTCTACATATCCTTCAATAGAAGACGATTTAATAAATTTAGCAGCATATTAAAATATTTCAACACTTCAAGTTTTTTTTATACAAGTATGTAAAAAAATTTGCTGCCAGCTGCATTAAGTAATCGAATTTTCTAAATGGCTATGCGCGTCAAGCCTTGAGTAATTGATTGCATTCAATTGGTTAAATTTTTTTCTATGATGCTTTCAAAGACCTTGTTAATATGTATATTTTAAAATACACACACATCATTTGGCATTGCAACAGTTTCAAGCGATAAAGCGGCATTTTAATGAGCCATTACAGCATCTGTCAATGTCTACTCGAGCTCAATACACTTAATAACAAAACAATAATACGCACAAATTGAACATTTAAAGTGTTATTAACCTTTCATTGGCCACTTGAATTCGAGATCGATCGATCTGAACGTTCGAACGAACGAACGAACGCACGAGTATTCTTTTGAAGCACTACACAAAAAAAAATAAAAATATATATTTTTCATATTGGAATTTATATGGCATAACATTTTGTTCAGCAGGAAACAGCAGCACGTTGCACTTGAATATTTACAAAGTGCAGCAAGCATATACTATATATAGTGAAATATAAGTACCGATTTATATGAAAATACTTGTAGTTGCATGTGTGTGTGTGTGTGTGTGTGTGTGTGTGTGTGTGTATTGGTGCCACTTGAAATTACTGCTGCAACTCTTTGCCTCTATGTCTGTGTCTGGGCGTAGCTTGCCACACATTTTTATGCAATACAAAATTAATTGTAAGCCATTTTTATGCCAAAATGCACTTTAATAGAACAAATAAATAAGTGTTTTATAAAATTGTTGAAAAATATTTCGAATAATTGAGTCATTTTTATTCAAGAATTTAAATTTGTTTAAAATATTTTACATGACATGAACTGCAATTGTATCCATTTATATTGTAATTGCATGAACATGCAAAAATTGTTCAACAACTTGCTTTCCGTTTTTCACTTCGATTTTTCGCTTTTCCATGCTGTTTGGCATTGATATTCAAAATTTAGTTTAATATTTGCAAATGAATTTAGCTTCGCATTGTAATTTGTTGCTGTGAAGAAAAATTTTGACTTTGAAATGATTTCATTTTTTTTTTTTGCTGAAATTTAACTCGTCTAATAATATTTCTGTGGCATATTTTTGATAAATTTTTTGTTTGTTCAATGCATTTATTACAGAAGCTCTATGTGGAACATATTGATATGATTGATTGGAAGTGTGACAGCATTGTTAAGTAACAGCTGGGGTAGACTGAAAAGTCTTTTCAATGTTTGTATTTTTCCTATCATCAGGCTTTAGTAACATTTTCAGCCATATTGAACTAATGATTGCAATTTTACAATCGATTGAACCCAAATTTGCAGAAAGTTCAGTTTGACCAAGTTTATGGCTCATTGGCATTAGCGTTTAAGACTGTAATGAATTAGTTCATTCGAATAATCACAAGTAATGAATATTGTTTGGTTGTCCAATTAAGGTGAATGATGAATGAAACGCTTAACAAAAACCTCGATTGTTCTGAATTGACCGCTGAGTGAAGTCGCTGGTGGTAGTAAAAATGGTAAACATGCTCAAAAATCATGGAATGTGTGTTTGTGCAGAAAAAAGTCTTTGGCAAGATGGTTGTCCCCCTTGAGCATAATTGATCATAAACGTGTTAAAATTCCGAAGGAGTATTTGGTTATGTTCAAACACAAACCGATAAACAATTTTGGACTGTCTAGTAATTAAGAACAGCTTGATATAGATTGTAGATTAGCTTCCTACACCTCCTTTGGTTCAATCGTAGATTAGACCTACAATTTAAATATAAAGCTCAGCACATTTGCGATGTTGATGATGCAGTGTAGATATTCATGCAACATCAATACAGAGATACAGAGTATTCAATGCAATCTTCTCTTTTTCCGGATACAACAAAGTCTTTTTTTGAAACCCATGGTTATATATCTGGTAAGACTAAAGAAGGCACTTGTAATAAACTGAATAAAAGAGCATATAAAAGTGCTGTTTTTAGTAATAGACCCTGCTAAGAAAGTTTCTCCCTTTCCACTTTCGTATTACTATCCTTAATTATGATGCCAATTTTTAGCGCAATCTGTAAATTAGTGGGTTTACAGTCAACTGTTTCAGTCGATCTCAGTAGTGCTTGTTAATTTTTATAATTAGTGAAAATATTGATCAACGTATTTGTGTTGCGAACGAAGAGAGAGAGAGAGAGAGAGAGAGATCGGTCATGTATTGGAGATGTCACTCGAGAGCGTATGTACAGTTATGCTCGAATAACTTGTTTCGATAGAACTGAATATTCTTCAAAAAAGGTATCGAGAGTAGGTAGGTGCAGACACGTTGCTTCGAGCCAATTTAGACACATCATTAGCTAAGCACTACTAATTCCTGTAAAAAAATTTACTTTCCTAACTATTACCCGAGACATTTAAATTGATTTAATTCTCGATATTTTCTTGACAGGATGTATACTACATGACATATAGACATATATAAGTTCCATTGGTTTAGTATGTGAAAAGCTATACGCTGTACACTTATTAAGCTTCCGCGCAACATTTTGAATCGTTCGAATACGGAAATATCTGCATACGAATTGCAGAACCGGTCCACGCATTTTAATCTAACAAGCTCAAGTAGTGCTAGCTGCTACCTATTTCATATATTGCGCTACATAAGGAATGTCTTCAAATTAAAAAGCTGAAAGCCAACCAAGGGCCCTGGCCACAAGTAAGTTACTAAAGCACTTTCGGAAATGTTAATTATTTTCTCCATGACTCGCGTTCATCACTTTCGAATCTTTCAATAGAAACACGCAGTGATTCTGACAATTCCAAAACCTGATAAGTCCGAGAATCTTATTGGGTGCTACAGACCAATAAGTATGATACCAACTTTTTCCGGAGGGGGAAAAATTTCCTGAAGTCACGCTAGACTATCTGATGTTACCTCATGTAAATTGTGTTCGCTATCTACGTATGTTCCTGAAGTGGCGGGTAACTTGGTGTATGCACAATATGTGGGGCGAAGATCGTTGTGCAAGCTTAGTTTGGGCAATAAGTTGACTGTCTACCGATCTATAGTAATTTCGTCCTTAACATACGGAATACCACCGGATAAACATGAATCTTTGCAGCATTATTTTTGCGCCGTAGTTATGCGTAACACCACCAAGGTCTGTGTGTGCCTAAGTTTAAGGAGTAAATCAAATAAATGCTACGCAAATCACATGGCTGTGGCTTTAGCAACGAAATCGTTTCGCATGAGACTTAAACGACTTCATTCCAGTGACTTATGGCCTTTTTTCTCTTTGAGCTATTTTAAAAATAATATACCATTGATCTATGTACTTTTAAAATATTCTGTCTTGTTTTAAATCGGACCACTGTAGTATATAGCGCCTAGTCATATCTTTGATATAAATAAAGACCCTTTATACGATTTTAGAGTAACTCAAAGTTAAGTAAAACTGCCTTTTTCTAATTTCTGTTGTGCTTTCTAGTTATTTGTTAACTCAAAGATATATAAATAGATGTCACAATTCGTTGCTAAACCAATTTGCGGCACAACCAAGCTTAGCTAATTGTAGCTCTCTAAAGTAAACGGACATTAGTGGCAGCTCGAATGCGCGCTTTAAATCGCATTCAAAAGCCATTACAATTAAATTATGCTCAATAATGGCTTAATTATTTTACGCTACGTAGCCGGCCAATGCCAACAGTAGCCCGCCAGACAGCTGCTGCTGCTGTGTGCATTTGTAGTATAGTTTAGAGCGCAAGGAACGCACAGCATGGGAACTTCAATGATTGCATTAGAATGGCGCGCTTAGCTACTTGAGCGCTGCTTTGCGCGCGCTTATGAAAGGCTGCGTGTTGCCTTAATTTGATGTTCGTGGTTTCTATGTAATAACGCAGCAGCATCAGAATCATCATCTGCAGTCCGGACGTTGTTGGCTTTTCTGTTTTTATATTCGCTGGATTCACACTTCAGTTCAGTTCAGTCTAGTAGTCTAGTATTGCCACTTGAGCAGTTGTTCTGGTTGTTGTTGTTGTTGTTGTTGTTGCTAAGGTACTTGCAACGCGTTAACCGCTACCGGCAGCGACACTGCCACTGCCGTTAACGATTTCAAACGACGCCATATTGCCATTAACAGTTAAGCTTCGTTTGGACTTGTTTGGTCGTCTTTTGCTTGCGCAGTTTGTTTATTTGCCAAGCGGAAATTGCTTTGAGTGCAACAACTTCCGCTACAGGACAGGGCAGTACTGTATTGGTATTTGCACTTTCTCTTTCTCTTTGTTTCCCTCCTTGTCTCTTTCTTTTATACAAATTGCATCTTCAATTATTGTACAGTGGTGCTTAGTTGTTGTTATCGCCGCCATTGCTATTTTTATTTCTGTTGTTAAGCTCCTCGTTTCTCTCTATTTCGCATTAGTAAAGTGTTTGTGGTTGATATTGTTGGCACTTTAGTTCGTTCGTTGTTCTTTCTTGTTGTTGTTGTTGTTAACAGCCTAACATGCAATCAGCAATCGTGCAACAACAACAACAACCACAATAAATAGCAGTTACAATTTCTGGCATTGTTTTATGCAGTTTATTTGTTTGTTTTGTTGGCGCTACTACTGCATAGATACACGTCGCCATTTTCTTTTATTCTACCAATCGCACAGTGGTACCGAATCTAATAAAGCTGTTTAAAAGTGAAACAGTAGTAGATTTAGTAGTACAGTAGTATAATAATTCGTATACTTGGATACCAGAGATTCAAGGCGGTTGATGTACTCATTTGTTGGTAGCCCTTCTACTCATCGATTCATCTCACCCCAATGCCGTCCCGGTTTTCGTCTCGGTACGCGCTTTCATTTAGCGGACTCACTCTACCGGGTCTTACACAAAATACTCAATTAACCTGAACGACGTCAGCAGCGAAAACACAGCAATTGAACGATCATATTTTGGTGTCGATGAATAAATTAAAGTGGTGACGCGTGAAGAACTTAGATGGAATATGCCGAAGGTTTGGGAGAGGCTGCTTATCTTCAACTTCGTTCGTGTTGTACACTCTAAATGTTTATTGCCAGATCACCAGTTCGATTTCCGCTCGGTGCACGGAACAGCTCCATCGAGTGGTAAATAATATTCTTGAGGCCATTGACAAAAATGTATATTGTAACACTTCAATTGTCGGCATACAACATTCAGCATTTAACAAGTTATGGAAAACCAGTCCAGATTAAGGACAAATCACTTGCCTCATTTTATTTGATGCTACGTTTATACCTGGAAGCGCATTAGTTCTTTCTTAAACTTCGCGCAAGTGTCTCTCCAATAGTCACAGTTTGCGCAGAAGTTCCTCAGAGCAGTCTTCTCTCCGTTGAGCTTCCTATATCTGACGAAAATAATAAAACATTTGCATCAAGTCGAATGATTGGCTTTAATGCAGACGACATATGCATATTCCACAGGTTTAAATGCGAGCAAGACGCTGCTGATGGCTTACAGGAATATCTCTTGTTGCTAGAGGCCTGGGCTAAGAGGTGGAACATCAAAATGAAGAATGCTTTATGTAGCAACGTTTTTTTTTTGTCCATTTGGAGATACAGCATCCAGATCAGCAGTATTGAAACTAAATATAAACGCAACATGGTGCAAAATTTGCAAAACCAGGTGCTAAGAAAAACCCAAGGCTGCCGGTGGTATGTCTTAAACAGAACTCTGCGCACAGACCATAATATTGCTCAAGTGAACGATCAATTTTGTTTTTTTTTCTAGCAGATATTATTACTGCTTAACCATCAAAACCGCTTGTCCTTTGGCTCAAGCAAGTCATATAAGTTGCCTCAAGCGTCGATCCCATTTTGGTCACGGTAAATTATTACGAACTTTTTTTCAATATGTAACCACGGTGTATTGCACTCTGTCACATTCTAACTCTCTCCTTTTCACACGTTTAGCCGGAAAAATCTATTTAATTTGTTACACGCCGCAAACTGTTGTTAGATCAAACTGATTTGCAGTAACAAATAAAAACTGAAATCGGAGCAGCAATATGAAGCAGTGGAAAACCCATGCAAACACTTTAATTGCAGCAACAAACCGTGCTGCATGATTTTTATCAACAGCCTTGCGCTGCCGCCTTGGGTCTAGCGAGAAATGCTTTATGCTGTGCTGTGCTCCATTCTCACCGCAACCAATATCCAAAAAGGCTATAAATTCTGAGTTGCAACAAGCTGCAATGTTGCCATGTTAAGTGGAACCACTCTGATGTTGCGGAATTTTTGGTGAAAGTTTGCAGCGCTTTCGTGTCTTTGCGCATAAATTATGTAGTGCAGCCAACGAAAAGCTTCAACATCAACTTTAATTAAAAACGCACTTTGCCAAATGTTTGTTGCGTCCTGCGTCATGACTTTATACATAATTACTAACCATGTGCATACATACTTGACTGCAGGTGACGCTTTATTTAAGCGGGATGCAAATGAGCTGCAAATGTTCACATTCGTTCACTAATGAGGCAAATATGAAATCAATTTGCAGCGCATATAAAATAATTGCGCCCGCAACACGTTGCATGCTGCATTGAGCATATTGTTCCCAGAAACGTTGAAACTTTTATATGCTAATGTGTGGCAATCACAATAGACATTAGTGGCAAGTTGTACAGTGCTTTGTATTTTTATGCCAACAATTAATTCATTAATGACAAGAGGGCAGAGAAAAATAAAAACTACAACAAATTTTGGCTAATAGCCAAACATGTAAAAGTGATATAGTCGAGGCGCTTGAATTTATTGTACCCTATTCGCTTCCTTGGCGTTTGCTATGTAGAAGCTTATAAAATGCATTTCACAAAAAAATAATATAATGAAGTTAAAACATCTGAGAGGTTTAAGATGCAAAGCAATTACCAATTATTGTTAAATGTTTTTTTAATCAATTCATTTTAATTTCTTAATAATTTATAGTCAATCAAATTAGCTTCTCTCTCATCCATCAGCACCAAAATGTCGACGGATTATGTGTCAAATAGGAAACTGGCTTGCAGGTTGCCACCCCGCCAATGAATTGTTCATATCTTATATAAGTAAAAAGCGTTAGAAATTATGTAGAACTTTTTCCAAAGTAAGTAAAATCGCACACTTGAAATTTGGGCTTGCAGGTTGACATTCTTTGAAAAATTGCTGAAAATGTAGAAAAATGCAAGAAAAAAAAAACTTTCTTAATTTTTATTTGTAAAATAGCGAATACTTTTGACTATAAAATGGCGCTAATTTTCATCAACGTTAAAATGTGTTCAAACACACACCTGAAAACTTCAAAAGATGCAAATTGACATGAAAAATTCAATTTTCAAAAACTGTATGGAATTATTTTAAATAGTCAGCGGAATCACGATTCGAATAAGTATAAAAGTTGAAGCACATATCACATCTGTTTTGCTTTTCTGGATGGTTTCTATCAAATATTTTGAATATTTCTTTTGAAAAAAGTAATCAATCATCACATATAGTTTAAAACGGTATTATTAATTTGTCAGAATGTTTGTGACGCATTGAAAGAGGTAACTTAGATCCCATAACATTTATATATATATATTTAAGTATATATTGTTCGGCAGCCCTACGAGATGAGTCGATCTTCCTATATCCGTCTGTGTGTAAAAGCAAAATTTCTTGGTATACATTTTTGAGATATTTGATTTTTGTATATAAACTTATTAATTTAAGTCAATATCAGCCTAAATAATGGCCTCTTATGAGAACTCACAGATATTTTATATATTATTCTTTACAAAACACGCCTGGTGCCACAGCTTAATCATACGTAATTAATTTAAATAAATTATATAATCGAGAATGTCGAAAAATAAGTAAAATTTACTTATTTATTTATTTATTGATATTAGCAACTAAATGACATTGAATTGATTGAAGCAAGTAAGAGGAAACAATTTCACCAATAAGAATTTTGTGGAGAAAAACCACAGAGAGATAGATCTGCGTGATGAAAGGGTTGGAAGATTAATTAATTTTAATCTGTCATTAGACGATAAAAAATTTACATGGCTATCCCAAATTAAGACTGCGAAGAGCAAAAAGGTGAAAATGTTGAATAATATAATAATGATTCCATGCACAGGATTCAAATATAGAGAAGTTTAGTGGTATAAGGGTAATTAAACTCCTTGGACCAACGCTTAACAAACCAAGAATAGATTATGCTTTGTTTACCATTGATCCAATGTGTTTATTGTAAAGAACTTTGGGTTCCATAAGGATAACCAAATCATTAAAACAATATTCACTGCCGAGGATATTTTTATTTAAAGAATAATCAACTATAAATGGATTTATACGATGAAATGTCAAGAAATTCAAGTTCAGATAATTAAGACTACACCATGTATGTAGTGAGTTCAAATCAGTCTGTAGCAAACTGGGTTGGGAGACATCAGAATATGACAAACATAATTTGACGTCATATGCATAAATAAGTAACAAAAATGTTAAACAATATAGGACCAAGGGAAACACCAGAATATACGACAATAGTTTTAGATAAACAATTGTTGAATAAATTTTTTTGTGTCCTACCGGAGAAGTATGACTCAATCCAAGAGCAAAGAGATGGTGGGAAGCCTATAGTTTTCAATTTAACAAAAAGTTATATATTAGGTATTTCACCGAGGAGATCATAAACATCTCGGGATAGAGGATCTCCGGAAATAATAACAATATTGTGTAAACAACTATAAATGCCATTTTTGTTTAAGTCTGAACACGCATCATCATTGAGAGAACTGGAAAGCGTCGTTTAGACACTCCAAAGCAACGTGAAGTCTTTCGACCTCAGTGCGTACCCAGTGTTTGTATTCACCATCACCTAAAGTAAAATTGTTGCCAAAATACACAGTTTCTAGCAGACTATTTTGAAAAATATTGCTGTTGTGGGTAGAACTCCGACTTCTGCTATTCTTCAAAATAGTTTGTTCGGTATTGCGGGGAAATTAGTCAGAAAAGTCTGCAAGGATTGCGCTGTTGAAATAATTTCCATATTTTTAATATAAATTTGACAATCAAAATTTAAAAGTTATTAGCAGCAGCTGATTGATGTTCAACCATATGTGCCGCTTAACCTTCAACCACATCGGTTTCAAACGCAGCCAGTTGTAAGTGCTTGAGGATGAGTTAACAAAATTCATAAAATCTAGGTGAATTGTAAACAAAGAAAAAACAGAAAACTGACCTAAAAGACCTGTCCCCATATATTTTGGAGTAGCCTCCATACAAATCCACAGCTCTCTTATGAATTAAAAGTCAACAAAGAGGTTCCTTATGAACACTTACCTTACATAGATCCCATAATATGCATACCCATTCCCTTTTTGTAGTAGCCACCACACAAACCCATCAATCATTTAAACGAATATGGTATGAACTCTTCTTTATAATTGCTTATTGAGATGGCCTCTACACATACATATATCGCTAAAATCTATACAAAATCAATAAAAATTACAAATATCACACAAACCAATAAATAATGAATATACTTTCTGGGCATATAGTGAACGCCCAAAATTTTTACATGGAGCACTCTAGTAATCTAGCTACTTAAACTATTAAAAGTTTCGTTAAAACTTTCGCACGGGCTGGTATACTAACATTGCGAAGTCTTCTCGAAAATTGGTTCAAAAGTCAATTTTTGAACGCAAGAAGCAAACTTTTATTCGCGAATTCTTTCAATAAGCACTAATATGTATATTTCTATTTATCCTTAAAAATTTTACGATCTCTTAAAATAACAGACACAAAAGTTTTCTTTGAGCAAAAAAAAAACCTTAATTGAATAATTTAATAATATATTTATTTAATTTTTCGCTCCAGCAGGGACTCCATAAAGTATCCTTGTTCAATCAGGTTTAATTTGAATAGTCCCTATGTATTTCGACATTATTGTCTAAGTGAAAATACGGTGGAGGCTCCGTAATGCTGTGAAAGGTACTCTGTCACTGCGCTGCGTAACCTCCAGATTGAATAGATCCGAACATGTGGAGGTGTGTTGGATTACAGTTTGCTCCAATTTTAACTGAAAATAGGGAGCTACCATACCACAATTTTGCATGACAATGCACGAATTCATACAAGTCGACAGACGGAAACATACTTGGAAGCTTTTTTAGTGGATATTATGGACTGGCCAGCCTGCTCATCAGATCTTAATCCTATACAGAATGCATATAATGAGAAATTGTAAAGTTGGGGAAGTTACAACATCCCATTTAGCATGAATGGAAAAAATTGGACCTTTCCCTCATTGTAAATTTTACCAATCAAAAATCATATTTAATTTTAAAAAATTTTATGCTGATCGGACGAACTTAAAAAAAAAACTATCATTCATGCCTTAATTTTTATATACATATAGAGATATAGTTAAAGGCAATTGAATTGCTTGCATATATGTCATAGGCTTGAAAAACACTAACAAATAGTTTGCGTAAAGTTAGTGCTTAGCAAATTTTAAGCGTAGAAATTTTATTTATATTTTAACATTAATATCTTTTGACTGTGCCGTTCAATTTTGATGAAAAATACGCTAAATGTTACACAAAATAAACCTACTTATCTTTCAGTTACTCGATTTAGAATCCAAGGATTGACTGTTACGTGATGCGTGCACAAACAAAATATTTTCTACGTTTTATTATACTAAAAATGAAAAACTGTTTTATATTTTCTCTTGTTTTACAAATATGATTCAAGTAATTCGAACTGAATTGTTTATATTAAATAAGTTAAGCTTTAAGCAATTTAATAAAAGAAAAACTTTCTAAAATGACAAACTTCTACAAGCAAACAAAATTTTAAATACTTCTACTTTTTCACATTCAAAGCAATTATTTTCTCATATATTCTACTGTCACAAACTTATCCAAAAGACTAATAAAGCCCAATTTTCACAGCTAAGTGTAATGAGTCGCATGAACGTATTAATATGTGCATCATCAAGTATCTGAAGAAAAAAAAAAAAAAAATTAGGTACAAATCTATAATTAGCTGCCTACGTGGCGTATTAGTAATTCGATTTCGACCTCTCACACGATTAGCTCAATGAAAGTGCAAATTCTGCGACAAGCAATTCTTGTTTATTTTTGTATTTTATTTTTAAACAGTTTAGTGCCAAAAATAAACTTGGTCAAAAGTTGATAGCCGCTGAATTGTTTATATATAAACTGCGCTGTTTTGGGTTTTTTTTTTTTGTTCACTCGAATCACTGCACTTTTGCTTTTACTTTCCCTTCGGCGACTGTATCTAAAATATTTTGGGTCTCATATACGAAACTAACTCAATTTTAAAGCACATTTGAGGTCAAGTACAAAGTGTTTTCTCGAGTTGAAACTACCGCAGCCATTCGCATCAGCTGATATCAATGTTTCCAAAAAATAAATAAAGCAAACTATTTTAATTTTGCAGTATTTCACTGAAGCATCTACGTGCGCAGGTGTGTGCTACTTTCCAGTTTGCTGTAAATATGAGAAAAGTTCCATTTCGGTGTTAGCCTTGTGGCTTGCTGTGGCAATTGAGTTTCTGGTCAAAAAAGCATTCAAATTACCTTTAGACGAATTCGTTAAAAGTTTGTCTGAGACGTTGTTGAAAAAGCATTTCGAAATCTATCTAAGCAATATTCTAGAACGCATTTTGTGCACTTGAAATATTCATTGCAATAAAATCAGACACTCTTTGCTGTTTTTCGTCTCATCTCACAATTGGAAATTGCCCTATTGGCCATTAAAATGCTCGAGCACGCTTCTCCAAATAAAAACAAAAAAAAAACTTCATGCCGCCACAGTCAGTCATTTCAAATTTTCTCTTATATGTATGACGACGACGACGACGATCTTGTGAGGCAAGAAAACTGCCTCTACAGAACGCAAACGGAAAATTCATGCCGTACACTCAGTTGTCTGCGAGTCGCTTTTCCGTGCGGTTGCTCGATCGGTACGGAATACGGAATATCTTTTGCAAACTTATTAAAGAAAAAATGAGCGCGCGCTAAAATTAAGCTACGCCGCGTATAGCATATTCCTCTACTTTCTCATAATTGTTGTGCAAAAGTAAAAAAAAAACAACAAATTTTTCTTAGATAATCCAACGAAAATACGTCAAATAATGTCGCTTTTTCTTAAATACGCACTAATTGTGCTCCTTTCCGCTGTTTTAATCGATGCAAAATCCATTTACGGCATTGGAACGCGCATCTATGGTGATCAGCTGCTGCTCAAGGATGTACAACAATCACGTCCCGCTGCAGCAGGCGAATATCCGAGCATCAGCTTTAAATATGCCATATCGGAGCCAATTACCTATGTTGAAATCTCAGCCGAGGAAGTGAGTGCACTACGACGCGTATTTTAATTCATTGCTTGTCTGTTTTTGTATTTAATTAAAATAGACACAATTTCTCTTCACATTTCATTCGATAACGTTTGGCAATTTTTGCATTTTGCGTTCGGCAAACAGGCAGTGTCTGTCTGGCTCAAGCGAAATACACAAATTTAAAAACAGAAATGCCAAAAAATATTTTCTATATATTTTTATATATGTATAGCCAAACCAAAAGTAGGAAATAAAAAAAAAAAAAATAATAATTTTGTTTATGTGCAAAACTAGTTTGAATATTTTATTTTGTATAAACTTTTTTATGCTGTTTGTGTTCATGCTTAAAAAAAAATCGAAAAAAATATTGTAGAAATATGTTTGCGCATATAAAAACATGTCAAAAATACAATTAACAACAACAACAGTGAATTAAAAACAATAAAGTACGCAATAGGCAATTTGGATCGACTTCGAGTTATCCTATCTCCTCATTGAACCTTCAATTTGTAAAGCGGTGTACGTTTCAAGCTAAACTAAACCACAACCAAATGTTTTTCTTAAAAAAAAAAAGACAAACATGAAGATGGACAGATTTTTATGGGGGTTCGCCTTTTATAGTGCGCCATTGTGAAATATTTGATTAGAATTTAAATTATTTCATCTAACTTCATCAAATCAGAAATTAAGGATATTTATTTATGGGTACAACTCTTGAGAGAGGGATTAGCGCGTTCAGTGGACACTTCTGCAGAGGGAAAAGGCGACATTAAATATCTAAACTTGAAGGCTCTATCTTTAATAGACTCCAAGTTTTAGATGTTAATACTGACAGACAGACGGACATGTCTATATGGACTTGATTTTTGAAAGTGGTTCAATTAGTGGACCTTTAGGAATTTCAAGCTGAACTAACAACAATAATTTTTATTTATTTGACACAAAGATCCAAAAAAGTGCGACAGATTTGTATGGAGGCTACCCCTTCTAATGATCCGAACTTGGCCTATATGGAATATTTTAAAAGGATTATTGTAAGCTAAACCAAATTTGGCCATTATAACTAAATAAACAATAACAACAAAAATTATTTCATACAAAGACACAGCATAAGAAGTAGTTTTGCATGGTAAGTGCCAACCACTCTTAAGAAGAGGGTGTTAGCACGTACATTAAATACAAGTTAACTGGAGAAAGAATATTCCAACTTGGAGACTCTATCTCTTATAGCATTCAATTTCTTATTGCTCATACGGATAGACAGACAGACAGACGGACATATCTATAACGACTCGATTTTTGATGTTTTTCAAGAATGTATACACATTCTAGCGTCTGTCTCAGCTCTCTCTGCCTGTAATATATATTTCAATAAACTTACCCTTTTATTCTATGGCTACAGGATATAGAAAAAAAAGAATGATGTAGTCGAGAATTTACAATTGGAAATGCTAACTTTTTTACGTAGAGTAGTTGGAGTAGTTTATTATTATTATTAGGCTACATGGGCTTAGTTGTACCCTGTCACGTCTAATAAGTGATGCGGCACAGTTCAGTTTGTTGGTAATACAGAATCCCTGCATTGCATTGAAAGTGTGCTGTCGAAAAAGAATTAGCCGCATTAGGGTAAGTTTAAAATATATTTTTTTTTTTACAAGTTTGAAGGATTTACCTTTATAGTCGCCAAGATCTCGTTCACACAAATGATGGACGGTAAACAGGCGGACATTGCTATGTCGACACGAAATTTGATGTTGATCAAGAGTATATAATCTTTATGGTGTCTGTCATGACTTCTACTGGCGGGAATGTAGTCAAAGCAAAAAGTTTTCCAATGATCATAAAATTCTCATCAAAAGTTGTTAGTGCTTAAGCAATCGGTTCTGCCAATGTTATCCTATTTTAAAGGTGCTCTAGTGTAGGTTCTTAAACCAGTAACAACCAAAAACTCAAATACTTTGCATAGAAGCTTTTAAATATTATATTTCGTGCGTTAAGTGGTCAACTCAATAATTAAATAAATTTTTATTTCCCAAATGAAGACTCTAAAACAGCCAGTGGGGTTTCATTGAGTGGGGAAGACTGTGGCATGAAAACTGTGGCACTAGATCCCATACTCTCAGACAAAGACAAACGGGTAGACGAAAATGGCTAGATCTGTTCGTCCTGTTGCGTTGAACAAGAAAATATTTTATGGGAATGCTAACGCCTCCTTTTGAGTGTTACAAACTTCATAGCACAATGAATATACCACACTACTCAAATGTGTGTATAATAGTAAAATTATAAAAACTTGTTGTTGCGCTTCTCCCAACTCATTCAATTTTCAACTGATTTTAGACTTTTCAACAATTTTAAGAAGAACAATTTTAAGGCTTGGTATTGAAATAAACTTAAGTAGTTGAATGTAACAGTCTTTCACTTTTTTCATTTTGACAAACCCATGATCCTTTAGGGAACTTTAGTATAACGAAAAAAATTCAGGCAGTAGAGTATGTTCAGTTTGAAGAGACTCTGTTAAAACTTGAACCATTTGTATAGAATTACATTTCGATATGGATTTAGGTATGGGTTTGTCAAAAACATCATAAGGAATCCAAAAATCATTATTTTTTTGAAACAAATTTTGCAATTTTTTTTGTCTAATATTTTTTTTTGCTCTTTTGTCGTTGCTCTTTGTAGGTCCGAAACAGCATCTTACATAGAGACCTTAATATAGCTCATATAAAAGATCAAATTGGCTTCTTTTCTAGCTGTTATAAAAACCATTTGTTCTTAACACCCAAAACTGCCCGGTCAGACCTTTTGATTAAGCAAGTTTTGTAGGACTGTAGGAACTATAGATGACATAGATTTATACAACACAACAAGCGGGTCTAAATCAACTTCTTGAGTTTTTGTTTTGCACCAATTACTACGAGCATCTTTTTGTGCTTCTGTCAAATTATGTGGAATCAAATGAGAACAAATATTGTTCACGGTTAGCTCAATGTCACGGCATGTCATATAAAGATCTGTTACAAACATTTTTTGCACAGTATCAAAATTTTGTTTGGACAAACTTTACGAAATTTCTCTCATTAAAACTCGTAATAATTCATCCTTCGAAATTATTTGAAGTTTCTGTCAACAATAAAAAAATTGCACACAATATAACAAGTGACAACAAATGTTTGAAACTCAGTAACAACCAACCAACATTGCATTCACAAACAGATTCTCCAAAAATCTTAAAACAACTGAAATTGAGATTAAATATTTAAATAAAAAATCACGTAAAATTCGGAACATAAACAAAATTTACCAAATTGTACAGATTTGTTTTTGCTTTCTGTGCATTTGGCATTGACTTTTTGAAATAATCTCACATTATTCATAGCAAAACAGAAAAAAAAGATATAAAAATTCGAAAGTTCATTTCGGTTTGCACATTAAAAATAGCCCAACTGGCTCCAAGTGTAAATCAAGCAATGAAGAACGATCATCAGATACATAAATCTGCATTCGAAAACGTAATTAGGTAAACTGCAAAACAAGACAAGTCAGACTGGCAGGCAGACAGACCGACGGAGAAGAGATGACTGAGCGACAAGTTGTCATTTTGCTTAATTTAAAATTCAGTATTGCAAATCGTATATAATTTATTTCTGCAGTTCAGTTCAGTTGATTTTGGCAGCAAACCTCTGGCAGCTTCTTTGAAAAGCAATTTAGCACAAAATTTCTGTCTTGTGACATGTAATAAGTTGAGATTTCCACTGAAAAGTTGTTATATATCATTATATACTTTTGATTTTCGCGTAATTTCTTTAGAAATAAACAAGCTTACTGTGAAATATTTTCGCTAAATTATTATTTATACCTAAAAATTTTTGAAAATTAATGTCTATGCTGTAATAAGCAATTAATTATACCACTTTGGGAAATCAACCCATTTTTTGTGGCGTATTAAAACCATTCTATATAGTTGGTACATATATATATTCAGCGAATTGGAACAATTCAATTGTGCGCACACATGCTGCAACGCTTGAATAAACAGAACATGCGGAAAACAGAAAAAAATTATAGAAAATCACTAAATTGAAATATGCAAAGAAATAAAATCGAAAAATAATAAGAAAACTTCTGTGAAACCGAACCGAAGCCAATAGCCTTTATTTGAAATTCAATATTTAGCAGTAAGTAATTTTTGTATGTGTCAAATGGACAGACCGACACATCCATCAAGTAAGATTAGTTTTGATCTCTCATGCTGTGAGTCATATTTTCTTCAAGGTTGGCAGCATTGTATGGTGGTTTGGGTTCTTCTAGAAACGACAAACACTGTCGAGTCTTGTTAGTACGAAAATTAGCCTTATATGTCTATAAGACTCAGCAAGTGGCAGGATTGTATTGTCAACAGGTTCCTGTTCGCAATGTTACCGCGTTTGTATCCCTTTGTGCTTTATATTTCTCCGGATAACCTTTATATTTACAACGTTTCTTCCTTTGGCGCCAAATAGATGCTGACATATGACAAGAATTTGATATTTTTCTTAAAAGGTATGGAACGCTTTTGACTCCATTTATACATCAAATATAGAAATTTTCATAAATCGGTTCAGCTGCTCTGGAGATAAGTTCGGTTTATGTAAGGACTGAAGAAGTGGAGTGAAGTGAAAGACCTCCAATTTTTCAGATGAATAGGTGCAAAATGTCTAAAAACCTGTGGATGAAATTTCTGTGGTGTTTAATAACTCTCCAGAACTCACAAAGAACCATTTTATAAACGCTGAGATTCCGAAAAATGGTAATAAGATGAACCCAAAAACAACTGACAGAGCAGCACAAAGTGAATCGGTTTGCTAGAGCTCGACAGTAGCTTGAGGGTATTGAATTGGTAGATGAAGATTTTTAGAGCTTGATTCTAACTGAAGATGAAACCTAATATTGTATTGCCTTCTCTGTTGCCTATTCCCACTGCTTTACAGTCAACCTTGAACAAATAATATTTTTAATAGCACAAGTGGATAGTAGTTCCTTACATTCTGGAAGAGCATAATATATGGCATGATATACATTCATTAACATGCATAACAAATTAGATGTTTCATGGTGAATACCCAAAAAGTTTTATACATGAACTGAGGCTATTTGGAGCAATGGAGAAGCTTTAGCTTGGGTAAGAAGAAATTTATATGAAAATCACTGCGATTATTCTAGGGGAATAGTAAATAGCACGAAGGTTAGAAGGTTCCAATGTGTAATATTTCATGGTGGTTAGTAGAAGAAACATCTGTATAGATTTAATAGATCGAAAAAGTTTTTTTTTTTCATTTTATCACAATAACTCATAAACTGAGTGACTAGCACACATAGAAAGATACAGTGAGACATGTCTACGATGATTCGAGTGGTCGAGTTCATTAAGAAGCATAATTACGTATAAAAAAATGTTTCAAATTTCAGCACAATAACTCACAAACTGAGTGAGTAGAAAATTGAAACAGACATGTGGATATGGCTGCGTTGATTGGAGTGGTCAAGTTCATTAAGAAGCATAATTACGTATAAAAAAATGTTTCAAATTTCAGCACAATAACTCACAAACTGAGTGAGTAGAAAATTGAAACAGACATGTGGATATGGCTGCGTTGATTCGGCTGGTCAAGTTCATTAAGAATCATAATTATATATAAAAAAGTTCACATTTCAGCACCATAACTCACATACTTAATAAGTAACATATAAAAACAGACAGATGGTAATAGATACGTTGCTTCGAGTAGTCTACTTCATTTGAAAGCGTGATAAAAAAAAAATTTCAGCACAATAACTCGCAAACTGAGCAAGTAGCGTGCATAGAAACAGACAGAGGGACATGACAATGTTGATACGTCGGTCGAGTTCATTTAGAAGCACAATTAAATAGAAACAAATTTCAAATTTCGTCACAATAACTTACAAACTGAGTAACTTATATACATACAAACAGAGACGAGGTACATGGCTTAGTTTATTCAAGTGTTCAAATTCATTTTCTCTGATGTAGACACTTTCTAAAATCTCCGTAGTCTACTTGAATGTGTTACAAACTTATAAACAAACTGTAATATCCTCTCAAACGCTTAAAATGAAGCGTATAAAAAAATATACTAAATAAATAAATAAATAAACACTTCCTGTTTTGCGCTGAGCAAAACTCTAAACAAATTGCTTTTCAAATTTCCAATTTATCCAATTTTATTTATTCATTTCCAGAATATCAAGGCCAAGGTGGATTTTAGCTACCAAAATAATCTCGTAAGTGGCACTGTCATGGCAATCAAGACGCCGCCATCAATCGCAGCTGCTACAACAAAAACCACAACCGAAGAAGAGGTAACACTCTTGACCACAGAGCAATGGCTGCAATTGCTGCCAATGGCTGTCACAACTCAAGAGCCAACAGCAACGAAATCATTTCAGATACTAATAACGATTTACGGCTTCAACGATACAATGCTTAACGTCAGTCCGGCATTCATACTTAACCGTGATCAACAGTTTTATGGCGAATTGCAAGAGCACGACTATCTAAGCAAACGAACTGCATCATTGGAGCTATTTGGCGAACACGATGCGACCACCACCACCGATGTGGAGGTTTTTGATGATGACTTGGACATTGATGACGCCCACCAACAACATTATGACGATGATGTATTGGCAGAAACTGGCGCTGGCGTTGACGCTGACGACGGTGCTGACAATGATGCTGCCGATGACATTGACAACGGTACAGAATTCGAGCAGCAGGATAAAATCATTGAGCTTGGACATCGACAGCAGGGTGCGTACTACTCCAGTTTATGTCGTATAGATTAATTGCACTCAAGTGCGTGTGCTCTTGTTTGCAGGTGACTACTTGATTTACGAGACTTATAAAACATCTGCACTGGCAACGGAAGAGCCGACAAATCACACCGTCATATTCTATTATATCGACAGCGATTATATAACCTATGTGAAATTTGTCTTGATTGATGTAAGTTTGCGTAGAATTAATATTCGGAATTAATGCTACATAAACATTTCATGATGCAATTACAGCATTTTGCCGATCAACAGTCCACTGCACCGAATTATGTGGCACCGCTGGCCGAGTACAGTCACTACTCGCCAAATACTTTGAAGGCTATAGTCACCGATTTTAAGACGACCTCACTTTTTGTGCAAATGTTCGTCTACGGTTATAGACCGGTGGATGTGCCGCGTAACTATGAAGTTTTTCTACCGCCACCACATTGGCACCGTCAGCCGCCGCCCACGTCCTCACCTGCTGTTGAAACACCACTGAGTACTATGGAACGTTTTAGGAAATTGATAAAGGCTGAAAAGGATGCCGAAGATGCCGCAAGGCAACATATTAATTATGAAGCTAATAAATATGATGAAGATGATGATGATGCGACGGATGCATATAATTTATCTATGGCAAGCGATGATTTGGCAATGGAACGTGTGCAACTTTCCTCTTCCAACATGCACCAGCGTTCATCAAAAGCTGGCGATGCCACGGATGCTGCCAATTTGAGAAGTTATGCGTGTTGCACAACGCTTCTCGTTGTTGCAGTCAGCATTGTTAATTATTTTTAGATTTGTATTAGTATTCGTCTTTAATGAAAGTTGTGCAACAAGTGCCGCAGTACATAAAGCTTTATAGTAGTGTATTTATGCTGTGTCATATATTCGATATAATATTAAGTATTCATGCAACGAGAAATATATGTATTAACAATTTATTAAATATAAATAATAAGCTTCTAATTAATTAATTGCACTTTTTTAATTAAACAAACTATGATTTGTTATATCTCCAAAACTGGGTTCATTTCCGGTTTATCAGAAAACAAATTTAATTCTGTCATTAAATTCAGCATAATTTTCGGTCACATGTCACATTTTTTATGTATGCAAAGAAATGGGAGGACAGAAGTATCATAGGTCGTTCAAATTCAATTGCTTATAAAATCGTCATATATTATCCGATTTTGATGAACTTTTTGGATTTTGGCTTAGAGGAACGTTATCTCTAACTGGCATACTTAATATTTTTGATGCCGAAGAAATTTTATCCTTGAGGGTAATTTTATGGGGAAGGGGCAACATTTTAAAATAAACTCGTAAAATTCCGACGAAGTCCTAGTCGAATGCAAAAGAACGAAATCTCTATCTATTACCGTTTCCGAGATCCTTACGCTCATACGAACGGATAGACGGACATGGCTATATCGGCTCCTCTATCACTCCTGACCATAATGGGGGTAACAAGTACGTGTTTTCACTAATAAAATTTTTTTTTTTTTCATTTCCTGGTGTCGGAAGCTGTATTTATTATCTACTTCCCAACCGTGGCCGCGGTGGTGCAACAATCCTGATGAGGAAAGATCTACAACACTTTCTTTTTACAAATGGCTAAGGCTACAGTAGTGACTGGATTAGGAGAAGTAGAGATTGGTATCATCTAGATCCTGCCCAACATTCTCTGGTCTAGTGTCGAAATGCATTGCATTGGTTGATGCCTTTACCTCAAGTTCCTAGTACACCTCTGGGGTCAGAGGGGACAGAAGAGGTATGGAGCTTTTAGATTTTGCAAAAGCGACATCAGTGCCAAAACTTGCAATAGGCAACCCAACTAGGTATCCAGACAATATATCGCCTTTGGCATTTACAAAGCAAACTCGCACTGGATGCTTCACACGGCCCATCACACAACCCTTAACTCGGATCTCTTGATGCTAAGTGCCACGTTAGGCACCGCTACCATGAGATATACTCATGCAATGAAGCTAATCAAACGGAATATGTACATGAACCTCTTTAGAATGCGCCCAAACCACGGACATTGAGCTCCAATCTGGCTACGATATTAACTGTCCACTGTAACTATTCTCTGAAGCACAGAGATCAAGCTCAGACTTTAGTATGAGCTAAGCCAGCCACGTACAGAGATGTTCGACAATATGCCACTGAATCAGATGCCAACTTCTGCCTAAGGAACGCCACTAGAAATAGTAGACGACACCGTATTCGACTTGCTCCCAGCAAAAACGTTCTCGGCAACTGGTGCCGCTCTGAGCAGAAGCAAGCCGATGCTTTTGTAGCACACTTCGAAGAGCGATTCATGTCCTTCGAGCTAGCACCAGACATTGACAGATGATACGAGACTCTCCCTGACAGCATCACAGCAGCTCGACCTGCCTGAGGACCCAATCTTGACAAACCAGAAATATACCCTGGATCTTACCGGCCGATTAGTTTCCTGCTTTCCATGTCGAACGTTTGAGTAATAGTGGTCATTCCAAACCCTCTGTTCGGCTTCCGCTCTGACATAGTATTGCAATGCCATCTTTGTTGACATCGTGCGGGCATTCGATCGAGTTTGAAATCGAGGCCTTCTTAGCCATACTTGGAGGGCCATTTCTTTAGGTGGAACCTGTTCTCCCCTCTCCCAGCAATCGTAGCAATGCCAAATGGAAACGTCCTCAGTCCTTTTCTCTACAGTTTATTTTAAGCAAGCATTGTATTGATGGCCCAACGTTTGAAAGTTCAGAAAAATCTCTGCTTTGGGCCTCATTTGCAGATGATGTATGCATGATGGCCTCTGCAAAGTTGCCGAAGGTGGTTGCTGGCCAACGGGTGGAACGTAAAGAAAATCTTTAATATGTGCTTCACTCTCCATTGACAAAAGTACTCATCTGTGGTTATGCACGGCACCCTCTTGGAACAGAGCATACTAGTAGACGGCTCAGCTTCAAGGGCCACATACAAGCCAAGGTGTTGACATGCCGGAGTAGGTTGCGCAACATGAATTCGCTCTTGTATAGCAGAAGCAAGCTCTTTTTGCAGAATAAACGCACCGTAGACTACAATCTGGAGTTAGGGTTTCTAAGTTTGGGGTACTGACTTTAGGTGCAAAAGCTGCAAGACCGAGTCATGTGGCTCTTTACTGATTGTCGTTGGTTCGTTCGCAACTCTGCGTTCTACAGGGCGCTCAATTTGACACCGGTTTAAAGTTAAATGTATCAAAATGTGATTCATAAACAAGAACCCGCAGTTCACACTTACGAGGGAATCTTCTCACATGGTGTGCTCTTTATGTATGCAAGATATGATCTGCAAATTGATATAACGTTGTCTTATAATACTGATGGATGCCAGTGTACTCGCATATTTTTGCCATAATTAATTTCTCTTTGTGTTAATTGAATACTTCATTGGTTAGCCTCATAAGAACAACAATATCCTTGAAGAGCGTGCGAAAAACTGCACATATGAACAAATGTTATCTTATTTTTATACACATTTCCTTAACAACTCGTAGCACTTTCCATCTACAAGTAGTGTCCTGTGAGCTGCATTTAAGTACTGCGCATTAATAATGAACAAACACTTCAAAGTCAAATCATTTACAATACTCGTATTACATTCAGACATGCAGCTATATAATAGTTGTACAATGAAAATAAGCCTTAAACACACACACACACACACCCATACAGATACAGATATAGACACACTATGACGCCTACAAAAGTCCTACGAAAAACTTGTAGCACACCAAAAGCAAGCGTAAATAAATTGGAAAAGTAATAACAGAAGTAGGTCATGGTGGTTGTCCGTTGTACAAGTTGTTGTATCGTTTTATTTCATTCGTCCTGGCCAAAAGCTGCCACACTCGTAACTTGTAAATGTCCATCCTTTTGTCCATTTTGTCTGTCTGTCTGTCTGTCTCTTTGCCTACATTAGACTGTCCTGTCTTTTGGACGTTCGTTTGCTTGTGGCATTGATTGTGGCGGCGCCCTTAGCGAATTATGTGTTTGGTAAATTATCTACTCGACGAGTGCGTATGTCTGCCAGTGTTGTTAATGTTTCTGCTACTGATATTTGAAGGACAAATGACAACAACAAAATTCCTTTCGCTTCCAGTTTTTCGTTATTTTAGTTTTTATTGCCGCACATAGTGTGAGTGTGTTTATCTTGGTTGTTGCTGTTGGAGATTGTTAAAAAAGGATTTCCATTGGCGCAGCAAAGCGCAGTAAGTTATGAAAAAAATTATAAACCATTGAATGGTGAATACTCTCAAAGAGAAAGATGTGTAATTTTTTCATAAATAATTAAACTATGTAAATAATTGCAAAAGAGTTGACATTGTTGCAATACTTAGCCGCCGCCTGCACTCCGCTTCAGCAAAGGCTGTTGTAAAAAAAAAAAAGGCTAAAAGCTAGTTTATGGCTTGCTTAATTCAAAACTAAGTTGAAATCAAGTAGTTTGCTCTCTTTTGTCAGAATCAATTCGCCATTGCAAGAGAGTCCTTTCACAAGGTATGCCCAATTTTGGTTTCTTATGGTCATTGTTGCGCAACAATTTACTGCAAAATATTTACTGCTTGCAGTGAAAATGCTGTTTTACGCAATAATAGAAACCACAGTAAAAAGAAATAACAGCAAAACTTGTTTATTTGAACAAAGAAATTATTGAGCGCAAATTTATGAATTTTTGCTCTTTGTTTGCACGCCTTTTACTTTTTTTCTTTCCTTTGTGAGTGCTTAATGAAAATTTTGTATATACATATTAAGCTGTCGTCCTTAAAGCTAACTAGTTTAAGGCTGCTCCTCTATATTATTACTCTTAATTATAGCAAATGTAGGAAAAATCCATAAACGAGTTTTACCGCAAATGCAATTATTTTTATGCCTCACACTGACGCACCTGAACTTGTAGGTGCTCCACCTGGCTGCGGTGCTTTTCATTCAAGTTCAGCAGACGGAAGGAAGCACCTGTAATTTTAACATTGAATCAAATAAAAGCAGCATTCGCTGCATGTGTTATGGCGAAACAAAAGAAACGTTGTTGTATGAATTGTACATACGAACATACGGTAGCATCGAATTTTTTAATACCCTCCCAAAAATAGAAAACACTTTGTATAGAATTTATTTATCGAAAGATTTATTATTAATGAAATTAAAGGAGTTGCTTTGCTGTGCCTCTTACACTAATTTAGAGCCATAGTTTCCTAAAATCTCAAATTATTTATCTGATCATCTCCATTGACTACAGAAATTCATTGCATCTCCAGAATCTCATTAGTACGGCCGCAATATCTTGCTTCAATTTCAAAATTTTAGGATTCATCGCAAAATTAATAATGGTTAATACGAAGTAGAACGCCAAGCGTAGGATTCTAACGGTTTTTTTTTTTGTCAGAAATTTCGAAGAAGTCAATCAGAAGTTAGTACTCCCAGCTTCCATCAATAAGTCACAAACAAAAAACTGGTTGTTCCTTTGTTCAACACCTTTAAAATAATATGATTTTAGAGCAATTTGGTACATTTTAGAACAATGGCTTCTTTTAAATCTGTAAGACTACAAAATCGTGTCGTGAACTGGCATAAAATCTATGGAATAGAATGCTGCAGAAGTTTTCAATACTCCGGACTGATTGACGAGCATTCCGAAACTGAAATTAAAAAAACCTGCAGTATAAATGGGAACATTTTGCTATTTACGCATCCATTCATCCCCAAAATAATTTTCTCCGAATAGTATTTAAGTATTTTCGCTGCGTAAGCTTCAGCGTCCAAATTATAAATAACCAACATTACCAAAAAATCCCCTACACAATTATTTTCCACATTAGGGTAAGTGAGATTACGCGTATACGTGATATTTTTTAATAATACGTATACGCAGCATATTTCGGCCTGAATAGTCAAACAGATTTAAGGTTAGCAGATATTAGCAGCTGATTTTAGACATTTTGACACAACGACTAACACATACAGAAGTTGTCGAAACTAATTTGGATTTTTGTGAACATTTTCAGTTAATTAAAAATATTTTTTAATGAATTTTTAATTTTCCTTCAAAAATTATTATGAAAATATTAAAGGTATAACAACTTGTATAGACACGAGTAAGGTCTCGTCTCACATTGAGTGCTAAGCGACGTCGCTCAGCGATAGAATCGTTTTTAATTTTTAGCTCATACAATGCAAAAAATGCATGGCACATTCGCTTATCGCTCAGGCTATATTATATGCTTTGTTTAGTTTCTGTTGAAATCTAGCATACGAGAGCTTATTGTTATATTTCAAGACTAATAGTGTAATGAAAATTGATTTTATTATTTTTCAAATATTCACTTGTCAATGCCACGCTCTCCGATTTATGCGTAGTCACTAATGCATTTTGCTACTCTATTGTTTCATATTTTACGTTTCAGTCGCTCAAAAAGATTTTATTCAAATATTCGTCGCTCAACAAAGTCTTTATTTTCACAGCAATCAATTGATTTTCTTAAAATATTTACCGACACAATGTTCCGTTTTATACTATAAAAGAAATAGGGTATAAAAAGTTCTGCAGAAGACATATAATGATAGATGATGCAGCAGTGCAGGTACATATATTTTTTTCACTCGTTTACGCAGTTGAAACAAGCTTGTCATTTAGCTTGTTCCAACTGCGTTCGCATGACAATATGCAGCGAACTGAAAGCGCAAAAATGCCAGATACGAGTATATTGCATAGCATGAAACAACAATGTCGCCAGCAGCGACTATGATGTGCGATGGCAGCAATGCCAACTAGGAGCCAACCTGCATACGCAGTGGCAGCAGCAGCAGTCTCAGTGGCAACGTTTTAATGTGAGCTGCGTTGCGGTTCAGTTGTTCTTGTCTAAGACTGACTGGGTATGCTAGTAAACAAAACGCTGTCTGCGTGCACTTGGCTTGGCTTGGCTTGGCTTTAAGCTTGAAGCAAAGTAATAACATTTTTACAGTCTGCTTAACAGCTACAGCTGTTGTATGTATATAATGCATACTTATATATATATTATATCATATCAAGGCATATGTATAAAAGCATATATACTTTATATATATAACAAAAATTCTGTACGATATATTGTTCTTCAGTGCGCTCCGCACCTGCAGGCCATTTATATTCGTACATGTTCTATAGTATTTTTATGCGTCTTGCTTGTACATCTAACAAATCATCCAGCGAAACAAACATCTATCCACATGCGATTGAGTGTATTTCTTTGTTTCTAGCTTATTTTATGTCATTTGCAGAAGGTTTTCTGCTTCTTCGTTTCGTTCGCTATACTCTAATACCTTGAGAAATGTAATGTTTCTGCTTGTTTGTCAGTTGGTTTTACGCGCAATTTTTCTTTTCCTTTTTGTTTTATTTTTATTTTTATTTCCGCTTTTTTTTTTTCCTTTTTCGGGTTAAATTGTTTGATTTAGAACAGCAGACAGCTCAGCTCTAGCTCCAGCTAAGCTATGAAGTCAGCATGGCATTTCCAGAATACGAGTAGAAAATGTGTTTTCCAAGTTTTATAGCTTTTCATTTGTACAAGTTGTGACAGCAAAAGTTGCCAGTTGGAATTTATTTGTTACGCTTTGTGAAATTTAATAAACTTGGTTGGTGCAAGAACTTTTAAAGATTGCTAATGGCAGCAAATTAAGCCCGAAAGTATGCTGCATTTATTTTTACTTTTTTTTGGTAAATTATTTGAGAAGTTTATATGAGAGAGAGGCAGACATGTATGTATGTATGTAAAAGCAAATGAAAGGTGCTAATTTATACACAACAGAATTGTTATACAAATAGCGTTAAAACTTTTTAACCAATGATCATCACGCGCTCTCCCTGTCTCAAGCCAATCATCATCGAAATCATTCGATTCTAGTCGAAAAACTATATATTAAATCTAAAAATAAAGACGATTAAGTTAATGGAAATGAATAGCCGATGTGTTAAATATTTTTACAGCCATTAAAGTCAGTACTCACAACACTCCTTGTTAGTTAGATTCAACTAAATTTCACCTTGCTTTTTTGTCCAATGAACGAAGTTCGCAAGTGGTCAATAAACATCATGTCAATACAAACACAAAATCCAATCAGTCTACAGCACACATCCTGTCTGCGGTTTAAACGCACACACACACTCACACACTCACAACACATTATCTTCTCTGTCAACTGAGATATATAATTCAAGTATCTTCACAGCATTTAAAAAAAAAAACAACAAATTTTGTACATTCTTAGCACTGCTGACATGAAATGGACGAACAGACAGACGGACGGACGGAATGAAACAATTGTAAGCAAAACATAAGTCAGTATTAGTCAGGAAGCATGTTGTAGCACTAAGCGTAAAAGGATAACACATGCGGTGTTAGTAAACAGTAGTAGTAGTAGGGTATAAAACAAGCATAAAAGTGTGCACATACCAATCAAAAGCTTTGCTAAATATTTGTTTGACATCTCGCAACAGCTCGAGTTGTCAGCAACAACAACAACGATTATAATAGAAAGGAATGAAAAGAAGTCTGTATAATTGGTTTAAAAACAAATGAAATAAAAATTTTTTGATAGATTGAAAAGCTGTACATAATTTTTTTTGCATAATAATAAGTTGATGAAAATCTAAAATTGATACAAGAAATGCATACTGAAGATATGAGAATATGTGCAAACATGGATGTACCTGTATAGGGAGTACGCCCAAAAGCGGAGGTATATGTGAAGAGTCCATCCATAAGAAGTCACCATCAAATGGCAGAACCACAAACAGACAAACAACTAGATCGACTCGTTTTGTCGAGCTGAACAAGAATGAGATCGACTAAAAAGTGGCATCATAAGACAGACAGTAGTTAGGCAGGTGTCGATAGTTTCTTTATGCGGTATGCGAAGCCTCTTTTAATAAATTACAAGAATACGTAGTGGTATTCAAGACGCTCAACGTAGGCTGAATTCACCCAGAGGCTAATTGGTTCATTCTGATGGTTGTTGTCTTGAAGGCATTTCTTAGTTTGTTTAATTTGAAACAGGCAGGTTTTGATTTCGGAGAAATCGGTATAGTTTTCCGAGGAGTGCAGTGCAGTAAAATAGGATGTGTTAGATATTTGTAATTTTTATTTCTTTATCACCGTTGGGCGGCTTGGCCAATGGAATAGCACCCTGTCAGGACATCCTGATGCTGTACTTATTAAAGTGTAGAAGCTCAGGTCCACAACGATTGATATGCCGGTTAGAGGCATTACTAACTTTCTGATGCTCCTAGTTATTCTTAAGAGATTCTCCCGAGAAGGTCATCAAATGTGGTTTACAGCAAAAGTTGCTTGTAGCACTGATTCAGATGTGGTTTACTCGTACGTCTTCTTGTTACTTAGTATGCCAGTATGGCCAGGCTACCCAGATGAATTAGAATGCCGATGGACTTTGTTCGGTGCTGTCACAGCACTTTGGATGAGTTTGATGTTTTTGAAGCGGGAAGGCATAGACTAGGTTAAAAATCAGTTAAGCCGACTTTTAGCCTACATATATCTAGACTAGGCGGCTTGAAAGTCAGTTCCTTCGAGAAGAGGACATCAACTGTGCCCTCATACGTCTTCGATCTATCGATGTAAATTGAATTTTCGCGCTCTGGGAATTTTTTGTTTAGAGTCTTCCTTATTCATGAAACTTGTAAAAAATTTGTCATTTCATTTCAACTTTGCGACACAGTAGTTATCCTCCCTGATCTCAGCTTGGTTCACTATTAAGTTTAAGATGCAGCTGTGGTCATCTGCATATTGTCTAAGAAGACTTAACTCTCTGAATCTAGCTGCCGTGTAATTTAGGACGATGGCAATAGGTTCTAGATTTAGATTGGCTTTTGAAATAGCTTGGAGGAGTAACGTAAGGATTTTTTTGCTATATGAAATATTTCATTATTGAATGAACAATGTTTCAGTTTTTTCTAATTAATGACCGGAAAAACAAAAACTTTTTCATTCAAATTCTAAGAATGGAGGTGCAGGTTCTTATGGATACACTTTTTATCTGAAGAGGGAATATGTGTCTTTAAATATCTTAACTTGTTAGCTCTATTATAGTCTATTACAATTTTTCATAGCCAGACAGACGAACATGTCTACATAGCCTTAGTATTTTGTAGGGGCTACTTCTTTAAGTTTAATGTAAGATAGGTCAATTTTAACACGATTCGAGCTTCAATAACAGTTTTTTCATACAATAGCTTAAAATGAGGTGTAGGTTTGTGTGGTAAACCTGCTTAGGTAGGGGATTTGGCTCCTACACCAAATACTAGTTTTTTTTGATGAAGGAATAGGAGAACCTAAATATCAACTTCATATGTATAGCTAGACAGATGGACATGTGGAAATATCGACTCAACTGGTGATGCTGATTGATAATATATAAACTTTATGGTGTCTGCCTCGTATCCTTTTGCCTATCTATATATATAAAAATGAATCTTGTATATATCTATGTATGTTCCTTATAGGAAGCAAAACCATCCAACCGATTGAGCTGAAATTCACAGACGATCTTCTGTTCATTCAGGAGAGTGTTCGAGTAAAGTTTGGTCAAAATCGGAGGGGGCTGTGCCCCACCCCCCATACAAGCGATAAACAAAATTCATCATATCTTTGCATCCATCTGAGGTACGGGGACGAAATTTATCACACATGTTAATGGGATCGGGAAAAGTAATCGTGTTACGTTCGGTCAATATCGGAGGGGGCTATGCCCCACCCCCCATACAAGCGATAAACAAAATTCATCATATCTTTGCATCCATCTGAGGTACGGGGACGAAATTTATCACACATGTTAATGGGATCGGGAAAAGTAATCGTGTTACGTTCGGTCAATATCGGAGGGGGCTATGCCCCACCCCCCATACAAGCGATAAACAAAATTCAACATATCTTTGCATCCATTTGAGGTACGGGGACGAAATTTATCACACATGTTAATGGGATCGGGAAAAGTAATCGTGTTACGTTTGGTCAATATCGGAGGGGGCTATGCCCCAACCCCCATACAAGCGCTAAACAAAATTCAACATATCTTTGCATCCATTTGAGGTACGGGGACGATATTTATCACACATGTTAATGGGATCGGGAAAAGTAATCGTGTTACGTTTGGTCAATATCGGAGGGGGCTATGCCCCACCCCCCATACAAGCGATAAACAAAATTCATCATATCTTTGCATTCATCTGAGGTACAGGGACGAAATTTATCACACATGTTAATGGGATCGGGAAAAGTAATCGTGTTACGTTTGGTCAATATCGGAGGGGGCTATGCCCCACCCCCCATACAAGCGATAAACAAAATTCATCATATCTTTGCATCCATTTGAGGTACGGGGACGAAATTTATCACACATGTTAATGGGATCGGGAAAAGTAATCGTGTTACGTTTGGTCAATATCGGAGGGGGCTATGCCCCAACCCCCATACAAGCGCTAAACAAAATTCAACATATCTTTGCATCCATTTGAGGTACGGGGACGATATTTATCACACATGTTAATGGGATCGGGAAAAGTAATCGTGTTACGTTTGGTCAATATCGGAGGGGGCTATGCCCCACCCCCCATACAAGCGCTAAACAAAATTCATCATATCTTTGCATCCATTTGAGGTACGGGGACGAAATTTATCACACATGTTAATGGGATCGGGAAAAGTAATCGTGTTACGTTTGGTCAATATCGGAGGGGGCTATGCCCCACCCCCCATACAAGCGATAAACAAAATTCATCATATCTTTGCATCCATCTGAGGTACGGGAACGAAATTTATCACACATGTTAATGGGATCGGGAAAAGTAATCGTGTTACGTTTGGTCAATATCGGAGGGGGCTATGCCCCACCCCCCATACAAGCGATAAACAAAATTCAACATATCTTTGCATCCATTTGAGGTACGGGGACGATATTTATCACACATGTTAATGGGATCGGGAAAAGTAATCGTGTTACGTTTGGTCAATATCGGAGGGGGCTATGCCCCACCCCCCAGATACTGGGCTTACTAGAAAATTATCAACATTGGAACACAACATTAGCAGAGGCATCGCTTACGTGTCATCCAAAGCAAATCCGATCTTTGTTTGCGATCATATTAACAACATGTGCACCATCAAATCCTCGAGAACTATGGCAAAAACACCGCGAAAGTCTCAGCGAAGATATTTTAAGGCAAGCACGCGCGAACGATAGCAATCGGGAGTATTCAGACGACATATTCAATGAAGCTCTCATATTAATAGAAGATATATGCATATCTATCAACAACAAAATCCTTTTTCAACTTGGTATGCCAGCATCGATACGAGACAGAAATGACGTGCAAGGCAGAGACCTGGTACGAGAACAGCAATTCGACGTGAATCAACAACAACACTTTGTGGAAACGCAAACAAGACTTTTAGTTGCTGATCAAAAAACTGCGTACGACAAAGTCATGGAACAAGTTGCAAATGGAACAGGGGGAATATTTTTCTTAGATGCTCCTGGAGGCACAGGCAAAACATTCCTCATCAACTTGATATTGGCGTCGGTTCGAATGCAGAATGGCATTGCACTTGCAGTTGCATCGTCGGGAATCGCATCAACGCTACTCGATGGCGGACGAACTGCGCATTCAGCACTCAAGCTTCCGCTGAATGTTAACCAAACAGAAACACCGACGTGCAACATTAGTAAAAACTCCGGAATGGCCACAGTCCTTAAAAGGTGCAAAATTGTAATTTGGGACGAATGCACCATGGCCCATAAGAAATCGCTTGAAGCGTTAGACCGGACTTTGCGGGATTTCCGAGAAAATAGTCAACCGATGGGAGGTGCTCTGATACTTCTGGCAGGTGATTTTCGCCAAACATTGCCCGTTATTCCTGGATCAACGCCTGCCGATGAATTAAATGCATGCTTAAAAGCATCATATATATGGAACCGAGTCAGAAAGATCACGCTCTCAACGAACATGCGTGTACGTTTACTGCAAGATGGATTAGCTCAAACGTTTTCAAATCAACTTTTGGACATCGGAAATGGAAAAATTCCAACTGATCCCATAACAAAAGAGATTTCGTTTACGCCAAATTTCTGCCAACTACAGCCGACCCTGCAAGCTGTGGTGGAAAAAGTATATCCAAACCTAACCACCAACTACAACAACTCAGCTTGGCTGTGCGAACGAGCAATCTTAGCTCCAAAAAACGATGACGTCAATAAATTGAATGAACAAATTCAGACAAAACTGCCCGAAGAAGTAGTGATGTATAATTCTATTGACACTATTATGCAACAAGAGGAAGCCGTAAACTATCCAACGGAATTTTTGAATTCATTGGAGCCACCGGGAATGCCTCCACATAATTTGAAATTAAAAGTTGGATCTCCCGTGATGCTCATACGAAATTTGAGTGCACCAAAATTGTGCAATGGAACCCGACTCACTATCAAAAACCTTTCACCAAATTTGATCGAGGCAACGATTATCAGCGGCAAGTTCAAAGGGGAAGACATGCTTATTCCTCGAATTCCAATGATTTCCAACGATTTGCCTTTTGAGTTCAAACGGCTTCAGTTCCCTTTGCGTCTTGCCTTTGCAATTACCATCAACAAAGCACAAGGACAATCATTGTCAATCGCTGGAGTAAATTTAGAAAATCCATGTTTTTCTCATGGGCAATTGTACGTTGCTTGCTCTCGAGTTGGAACACCCAACAATTTATATATTTATACACAAAATAAAAAAACCAAAAATATTGTATACCCATTAGCATTAAGATAAAAACGAAAAATAAAAACTTTTAGTTAAAAAATACATTTACTTTTTTGGGCGGTGGAATATATTAATCTTATATAATTGCGAAAGAAAAAAGTAAAATAAATGAATGAACTGTACAAATCTTATTGAAAGGAGGTGCGAACTTAGTAGCAAGTACTGACACTGATCTATGTTTCAATTCTAGGTTATACAATCAAATATGATCGGGTGCCCAGCGAAGCAGGCGGGAAACGGCTATCCATATATATAAAAATGAATGTTGTATATATTTATCTATCTATCTACAAGTATGTCTGTATGTTCCTTATCGGAAGCCAAACCATCCACAGACGAACTTCAGTTCATTAAGGAGAGTGCTTGAGTGAAGTTTGGTCAAAATCGGAGGGGGCTATGCCCCACCCCCCATACAAACGGTAAACAAAATTCAACATATCTTTGCATTCATCTGAGGTACAGGGACGAAATTTATTACACATGTTAATGGGATCGGGAAAAGTAATAGTGCTATGTTTGGTCCAAATATTGCTGAAAGAAGTAGACAAGTGCTTGGAGTCGAGTAGGAGGAGAATATATTGTGTGATGAAATAATTTTTACTGGGCACAGCAAAGCGTGCCGGGTACAGCTAGTTACATATATTTGCACAAATTCAATGTGTGTGTGTGTGTGTATTAAAACAAAGGCCTCTTTATTCTTTCAACAGAGTTTCTTTCCTATAGTTTGGGAAATATGATATACAGTTTAATACCTCTCATCATCTTTTTCTTCTTCAATATAGCTTCGGATTTAGCTATATAACCCCATCATAAACAGTTTATTTTCCTCCGTCTATTATTCACTTTCATTTGTTTAACATTTAGTCTTATTAATTCGATTATGCGACCAGCTGTATACAAATAATACACACCTTTGATGATCAATCATGCTGTACTCATGCTGCCTGACAGCGTGACATGCTTCAAGTGTTTGCTTCCTTGTTTGTGCCAATATCTTAATAACTTAAAATGTACTCTACACACTCTGCTCCCCTTGTATATTTTCCAGCTGGTTTATCAGAAGCGACAACATTGTGCAGCAGTGTCAAAATTACATACAGCAACATTATATGACAAGTGTCGAAGACAATAAGTGCACGTGTCTGTGTGATTATGTATGTATGTGTGTACATGTATGCTGCATATTGTTATCCTTTTTGTATGCGGCTGCTTTGTACAGCTTATATGCTGTAATACTTTGTGTATAAAGAGAGATACACGCCTATCGGACACAAACACGCAAACAGACAAACGAAGTTTTATTGTTTAACACTCCACACACACACACAAACACATACACGTGCGGTTACAAAAACACACATATACACCATTTTGATCCGTTTGCTTGTTCGTTCGTTTGTTTTTAATGCGCCTATATGCTGAATTTTGTATTGATTTTTTACCCCCCAATCTATATTGAATTTCTTTCCATCAACATGATACAAACTAGCCTTCGGACTTTTGCACGTAGGCTGTTTAATTTGCATTTATTTTGCTTTTGAGCTTAATTTTTCTTTTGTTCGCCAGCGTTCAGTTCAACGGATTCATCCATTTCGTTTGCCAAATTGGTTTTAAATAGCTGTGAGCTTTCTGCCGCAATTTTTGCATAAATGCTGGCAGACAGACAGATTTGCCCGTACATAAAATATAATGTATTATATATATATATTGTAGCAGGTATATAGACCGCTCACAGCTTCAGTGGCTCATATAACAAATTACTTTAATTGGGTTTAATTAAAATGCATATTTTTTAAAAGTTTAATGCTCATTAAGCCAAGCAATTCAGCTGCGCGTTGGTCGTTTGTTTGTGTCGTTGTTGCTTTTGTTGTCTTGCCAACCAACCAACGAACCAACAGCAACAACAATTTATTGTATGAAATATTTATCAAATGAAATGCATATTAAAAATAATTATACTCACTACATCGTAGTACGAATATGATGTATTATAACGCGTCCTTCAAGCGTGCTTTAATAACTAACAAAATCGTTGAAATATAGCTAAGCTCTTTATAATTCAACTAAGCTTGAGTTCATAGATGTATTGTTGTATATATATATTCTAGTATATGTACATAGGTATGTGTATTTCTGTGTCTGTATATAAATTCAACTCATTAGCGTATAAGCGCAATGTATATGCTGTCAAATAACAACAACAAAACTACCACAATGGAACAAAAGCTGCAGTCTAGTGTGTAGAATTACGTATATGAATTGCATTTGCACATAGGTATGCACAGGGTGAGGGTGAGGGTGGTAAGAAAAGTTGTGTCGAACTAAGCATATATTAAAAGGGATGTTTAATATAATCTTTGTCTGAAATACTGAAACGTAAAATATGAAACGTTGAGCGAGGCACATAGACAGTGAGGGAATGCCAATAGATGAGTGTGGTAAAGCGTGAGCAACGTACAAGGATATGCAGTGTAAGAAATTACACCGTATATGAGCCATAGACAGACAAAGAAAAAAAATTAAGAATCGAAAAAATGTGCGACAAACTTATTTCTTTAATTTTGAAGAGTTTCTGGGTACAATATTCCTACAGTATTATTAAAATCTTTAAGTACTCTGTACAAGTAAGTTAAAAATATGAACCAAATAATTTATAAAAAATATGTAACAGTCAAGAGGAGGAATATAATATTCTATTTATACACAAATCAATTGACACATATACTGATCATCACTTGCTTGATGGCTTGATGGCTCGTCGGATTCAAGAAAGCTACGTATTATGAATCTAAATGCTTTATAATTCGCCAGCAGTTTATGTTGTTTAAATTTTTAGTAAATATAAATTTGCAGGACTCTACGGATTATTAAAATCTCAAAGACTGAGCATATATAGCGTTTAATGGCAAATAGAATATGATTATCTCAAGCGGGATCAATTGCTATCCAAGCTCCACGTTTGAAGAATAACGAATTTTTCTTCATAATTACAGATTCAAGACCAAATTCTTCATCGTTCATTCACCATATTGCCGCCAGTAAATGCAGTTCACAAATTTCTTCAGATTTATTTTCTTAGAAACTCTGTTGATGATGTTCATTGAGCGTAAAGTAAAGCGATATCTGCGAAACTAATCATTTCTATGAAACATTTCAATACCTGCAGATATTTTGCGGGAGAGAGAATGAATTTTTTTCACCTCAAAATTAATTTGCACAGGTGTTCCTCAGGGCAGCATATTACGTCCTACCATGTACATTTACTGACAACACGTTCATCCTTGCTAAAGACGCGTGCCTGTACAAAGCGACGTGCTCACCAAAATTTTTTCAAAAAGTGGAATATTGGTATAAATCTCAGTAATTGTGCAAAAGTGCGGTCTTCGTTCTACGTACAATGATTGCTTATAAATATCTGGAAGTGTACCTAGACAAGCAGCTTTGAATGCCACAAATAGTCGCTGAGAAACAATGCACATCAACAGGGTCATCAATAATACACTGCATGCTATCTAGAAAGCCTCAATGGTCATTCTAACCAAGTAGACAGGCGCCTCTTAGAACTTTAAAGAAAGGCATGATCTAGAATGTGAAGACGCTTACAAATTATTCTTAACTTAAGGAATACATAATATGTACTGTAGACATTCCAGCACATTCAGACCATGCGTGACAAAAATGGAACTTCTTGAGATGTAAAATAAATTTATGTTAGACTGGCTGACAGTGTCTGAAGTGCAAATTATATTCTGTCAACGACTCAAGCATTCCGCTAAAGCGGTCTCACTTATCATGCTATACTGTGCGGTCTGTCTTCTTGTCACCAGTTTACTTCCACATACAATTCCATCATTGATCACTAATGAGAATGTCTGATGATTCCCGAAAATAATTTTTTTCTTTAAGGTCGCTTTACGATGATGCAGAGCGACCGAAGTGTGCCTTTTCTACCAATATCCTCTTTATCCTTATACTGAGTATTCCCTAAAAGTATGCATTATTGTCCCCGTTTTCGTCACGATTTTGTTTTTTCATTCAGCCGACAAACCCTACCGGGCCTGAAGAAGTTTCACTTTAAAAGTAAAGGGTTTGTTTAAAGTTATTTTAATATGATTAATATGTCCTTACACACCATCCGGAGAGCAAGGACATGTTTTGTTTTATAAAATTTTTTGTCTTCCGTGCAAGCAAAGATATATTTTAAAATGGGTTCCTCTGTATTTTTGCAGGGAGATTTCGAGGCAGTGCAGATATCATGGTATCATTCTGCGAAATCTAAAGAACGCTGCGCTATTATCAAAAGCCCTTTATTAGTTTAGTAAACTGACTCGTTTCGATTTTAAGTATTATTTGACTACATGAATAAACATTTATCAGACACCTCGCGTACAGGTAAATCCTTCATTTTATGTACACACTGTATGCTTTGCATTTTATTAAATTTCAAAAACTCTAAGCTGCAGCACCTTTAGTACCCGCAGATCTTCACATCTGTATGCGGGGTACATATGTTGATACTCATACAAAGTGGGTAAGCAGACATTTCTATGCATACAGCTCAACTCAGTTGCATTGTTAGATGCCGCCGCTGCCGCTTTAAAGCGGTGTGCAGAGTAGCGCATAGTACTGTACGGAAAAAAAAGGATGGCGACAGTAGGGTGTTAGAATGCTGCATATTTATGCACTTAATAACGCATTTTAGCATGTTGAAGTGGTTCTTAGCGTTTTGTTTTCCACATGGAAGAGTGCGCACTCACACAAACACACTAACAGCAGCAGCAGCAGCAGCAGCACTAATACATTCATTACGCCTCTATGTTGTGTACAAGGATCTCCCTTCATTTAAGCATAGCCACAAGGAGCAGCTAAAGCTGTCTGTCTAAAATATACGGATTCGTTTCATGACATCTTCTTCATGCTGTTAGCGTTCTCCATAAATATGCAATTCTATCTGCTATAAAAATGCTATTCAGCAAACTTTTGTCATATGTCTTTGTATGCTTTCAACTGTTGGCAAATGGTCCTTCTGTAGCTTTGTGTGTGTCTGTGTGTGTGTGTCGCATAGTTCAGCTTTATACTAATGTTTTGTTTCCAAAGTCCCTTCTTATACGCTCAACTTTGACTCAGATTTGGTTGCTGAAGTGACACACAGCATAATTTGCATAAAAAAGGAGTAATTTTTTTTTTTTTTTTTGGGGTTATACAGTTGAGTTGTTTGTAGCTGGGCGAATGTCAAACAAGTGTGTGCTTCATTAACACTCAATGCGGTATAAATTGAATATGCTTCAAGTGTTTAATTGAATAGCAAACTTAAGCTTTTTCTATAATATTTCAATTAATATTTAAATATCTGTTTGGGCTGCTAAATAATGTATGCAATAGAATATGCATTTAAAGCAAATTTGCTTTCACGAATCCGCAGAACTTAAGATTGCGGCCTTAAACTTCAATTGCACATGTCATGTATCTCAAAACATTTCAAGTCAATCAATATAAATTAGCAGCGCTGAACTAGTTGCCATAATGGAATTTTCTTGCTTAAGGTTTCTGTGCTGCTTGACATGAAAATTGCATAATTAATTGCTGCATTCAGTGATATATGAGCCACAACAATAGAAAATGCAGCTCAAGCAATGCAATTATTATTAAATAACTTAAATTCAAAGAAATTTGAGTAACACAACTCAATAAATCATCATTAATATTTAACATGCTTCACAGGAATTTCGAATTTATGGTTATATGAAGCACTGCATTGACATCATTATTCGACCCGGACAGCCATTTGCGCTTTAATGCATATAGAAGGTGCTTTTGACAACACATCTCATACAGAAGTTGCAGACGCAACAGGAGAGGAAAAGATTCTAACTAATCTTACCGAAATTATTCATGCGATCCAAACTATAAAAGTAAATATCTGCAGAGTAAAATTCGAAGTAAGTGCCTCAAAGTAGAAATTAGAATTTACCCAACTAACAGTACGCTTGTTCCTTTTTACCAGGAAAGATAAATTGTTAAAACCAATTCGATTAATTAGAATTTCCAATGAATTCAAATACTTTGGAATTTAATTTTCGTTCAGCTTATCACATGGAAAATTCACGTGAAATATATTGTAAAATAAGTCATAACAGCAATGATGACATGCAGAGCTATTGCTGGAAAGAATGGTTGGTGCACTCCAAAAATACTGAAATGTATGTATTTCACAATGGTCGGACCTGTGGTGACATACGGACAATTCGGCCAGTAAACAACTAAACCGAATTCAGAGATTAGCTAGGGGCAATGTAAATCTATCTTAGTGCTGAATTTAAACAGACCGAGGCATCTTCACATTTAATCACCAGGCGAACAAAGCCGTTCTTATAATAGAATAATTTGGCAAGAAGTGATGCAGCCTCTCCCTTTAAAGATCCAGAGCTTTTCTGCTGTATAGGACAAAAGAAAAAGAATAAAGTCAGAGCCATTTTTTGTGAGAACTGTGAAGCCATTTTCTGACCAGACCATGCAGACTTAGAAGAAATTTATATAAAATTGGGATTGAAAGTGATAGCACCTGCACATTCTGTTTGAAACATGATGAAACTGAGGAACCAGTGCCCAGTAATGGCTCTAACCAGACACAATTATCTTGAAAATTATCAAGTGACAGAAAGAACGGTGCTGGGCTGAAGGAAATGTTGCAGTTAGATACTACGGTCGGGACACAATAGACGTAAAAAGGTAGTAGTATCTAATAAAGAATGTCGGTTAAATGGATTTTAATGTTAACAAAATCTGATTCGTCATTAATAAACTGGAGGTTCAATTTGAAGGTTCTATCTATTATAGTCCCAAGTTCTTGATTGTTATATGGACAACCAGACGGACGGACATAATAAAGAAAGAACATTATTTGAACCATTGTCGTGCGGGGGTCATAATGGTATGGGGTACCATACTATATTATGGCATATCTGAACTTCATATTTAAACATGCTAATGGTCCGCTGCACAGCGCTCCAATAGTTAAAAGATTGGTTTAAGGACCAAAATGTTACCTTGTTGGCGTGACCAATGTACTATTCTGAACTCAAGAATTATTAAGAACGTATGGGGAGGACGGACTATTGCATAAAGTTTATTAATTTGGTAGACCATTTGAAGATATCGAATCATTAAAGAATACCATTAATTGCGCCTTTATGGAGTCTGCCTCGGCATCTTTTTTTCCTATATGAAAAGAGTGTAGACAAAAATCAGTTCGGTACGTGTGTCTATTTTGCTTAGCTTGACGAAAAGAAGAAAATTGTAGTCAAAGCAGGGTACTACGTTCGGCAGTTATCCTAGTCAAGACTGCATAAAGTCTGGCGGCTGAATAAAATGTTCAACACAAGAATTCTTGCAGATGCTGCAAGAATGAGAACTAGAAGCAAACAGTTTTCCATATTTTTAGTTTTCTTCATTTAGATTTGTCTGCAAAGTTCACATGAGAAAGTGAGTAGGGTATTTCGAAGTCATATACGCACGATACTCAGCATTCTAACTAAGCTTATTTAGAGTTGGATGTTCGGACTTTTGGAGCGAACCCTGTAGTTTGACTTAGTGCACTATAGAACGCTAAAATTTCATTGAAAAATTTTGCACTCGCCATGCTACTAATTAGCACAGCTGCCAGTTACACGCGCAAAATTTCACAATTAGCCTCAAACAATTGAAAAAGCCTAAGTGAAATGGCTTTCGGCATAAACTTTACTCACGCACATACTTACGCACTTACTCAGAAATTCGATTACTTCCATGCATTCATAGAGAGGGTCACATTAGCACTTGATGCTTAATTGCAATTTCGCATTCAATTTAAATGCTGGCAGCAAGCAATTGCAACAATCTGCATTCATGAATGCTTCCGTTTCCGGTAATGAAGGGCGCTCAAACAAACAATTTATGTCAAAGCGAATGGTAATCGATATAGTATATCACTAAGAAGAAGGGACAAATAGCAATAAAAGTGTGCTGCTATCTTTGCTTGTTTTTCCGAAGGCATAACACCCTTCATTGTTCACCGCCCACCACTAACTCAATGACTGACTGACTGACTGAGTGACTGACGTTGTTTCCCGTGCGCTGCATTATGCTGTGCTATTGTTTGTTCTTAGATTGTTGACATTTTAGCCATTAAAAGCAACTATCACAACAACAAAAACTATTACTACTACTACTACATGACAAGCAACAATAGCAAATATGTATATAGTTTGAGCAAAAACCACGCAACCGCTAAGAAGAAAGTTTTTTCTTTTATTTACCAAAAAAAGAACTGTAGAGAAAAGCTGGGCGTACAAAACAACACAAAACAAATAAACCAGAGAAAATGGCAATAATTACTTTTACACTCGTTCCGTAACAGAATTGTTTCTTGTGCAACAAGCTTGTATAACATTTTCTTAGACAATAGCACTTGACAAGTTATTTGGTAGCAGTCGACATTGCATTTGTTAGTTGTGTCATGCTTGTTAGGTGAATTGCAATGCAAATGAGGCAGACAATTCTGCTTAAATAGCTAAAAGAAAATAGGGAAATATCTGAATTATTGAAGCACAATTTCTCAGAATTATTTGTTTCTCAGAATTACTGGTTGGAAAACCTCGTAAATACAGAAATTTGTATTTTATTGACCAGAATTTTTCTAGAAAACTTGTAGCATATTTGAGAAGATAATAAGTTCCAGAAGATATAAAACAAACAAGCAAACGACAGACAGAAGGATATGTATTGATATTATTTCAAGCTTTATTCCACAGTTCTAAATATCGAAGAACTTAATAGAATTTACTATTTTACCTGTATGTTAGCTGGACGTGTCGACTAACTTTGCCGGCCACTCCATTCTTCAATTAACAATATCAAGCCGTCTTGACAACGTTGAAGCTATTCAAGTGTACTTCACAACAGCTTTAAACAAGAATCCTATTGAGACTTATGAGTGGAATTACCGTGCATGTGCGAATCGTTGAAAAAAAAAAATTGTAAATGCTCAAGTAGATAACTTTGAGGATTAATAACGCTTTGTGCGATATTGTCAATAAATTAAAACAAAAAAATGTATATTTATAACAACTTTATAACTTTAGGGCAGCACACTATGCTCACAACATCTTCATACAACGCTGCTGCTTTGCAACTATGTCGAAAATTTAGCTGCAAGTTGTGCGTCATTTAATTTAGTTAGCTGCATGTGACGGGTCAAGCGCAAACACTCACAGTCAGACAGACAGCCCGACAGGAAATAAAACGCCATGATTCATATGCATTCACTTGAAAAATACATTTAAGCATTTTAGCTGAAATATGCTGAAATATTTTGCGTGTGCAAGCTTTTAATTAAAACTGTCAACGCCAGCTTATGGAACAATATAATAAATCACAGCAACGACTTTAAGCTGCTGCTTCAATTTCTCTCAAGAAATATTAACTTACTTCGTTGTAGAACTTCCGTAATTTGGCTTGTTGAAACTTTTCAATTAACTCGCCAAATTGGCACTTGTAATCAGCACCTGTTCAACAAGCGTATTAAAAAGCCTTAGAGCGTATTTATACAAAAAAACACACACACACACACACAAATATACACTATTTTTGTGTAGTACACACTTGGCGTTTGTTGGCGCCACCCTTAAAAAAGTTGCAGCAAACGTTCAAGTAGCAGCAACAATTAGAAATATATACTACGACGAAATGCCGCACGTAACGCATTTATTCCGAATGAGTTGTAACATTTAAGTGTGTTAGTGTTTGTGTGTGTGTGCTTAACTAAGGGTAGCTTCTTAGGCTTCTTGTAGTTTTATATTGTATTCTAAATGAATGAATGAATGAATGAAAGGAGTTGAACGAACACAAAACAAAATTCCAACACTGCAGCTTGAAATGAATTTATAAACTTTGTTGCATACTTTCAGGGTTGATTATAACACAGCGCACAGCATACAATGAAAATCAAGCCAAACGAAAAAAAAAACTCATTACAAATATAATAAGAAAGAAATGAGTACAAAAAAAAAAAAAAAAGAAAATCACAAGCTGTAGAAAATTCATTCTTAAAATTAAATAAAAACACGTGAAGTAAAATAAACAAAGTATAAACGAGGGAGGCAAGCTGCAACGAAAAGAAAAATTTCTAAAATTGAGTTGTTCGTCTCATTCAGTTTGTACACTGTTTGGCTTGCTTTACTTGCTGACTCTGTTGAAATTGCTTGGCAAGTACAGACGGGCGAAAACCACTTTTCAATTGTCTGTCTATATGTCTGTCCGTCCGTCTGTCTGTCTGGCTGTCTGGCTGACTGTATTAATGCCCCTGCAGCAATAAATTCTAAAGAAATGAAAAAATTACAAACAATCGCGCAAGTAAACAGCTAAAATATAGCTATTAATGTTGAATTAGGTAGAAATTACCGCACTGTGGAACTTAAATTGTTTTACGTTTCAAGATTTGAAGTGGAAAAATAATAAAAAAAATGTTTTTTTTTTTTGGTTACATATTTAATTTATATTTAAATTTTTTTAATTTCAGAATTTATTAGATTTTTCAGACGTTTCCAAGGCACTTAAACAGCTCTTTAATCTGACGAGGACATGAATGATGCATTCACACAATATTTAAGAATCTTTTGTCTTAGGCAATATTGAGATACTTCAAGCACAGGATATCAAAGATTTTTCTTAACAAAAGGCACGCAGTTTCGCTTATTACTGCATCCGAAAGTCCTAGGCAAGCTTCAAGACAGCAAAATACACTCTCCCCAGCTATAGAAGCTTTGCTTTTGGTGAAGAGTAGACTTAGGCGACAATACTGCGGCACCAGAAACTTAAATAGAGTCTACCGCAAAGTCGCCAATAGCATCTGGAAACTTCTAACGCTGCAGAGGCAAAAGGACATCGTTACTCCTGATACGAACTCAAGACACTCAATGTGAACTCTGGTAAACAGCTAACGTACCCGAAATTCCGCATCAAGAAGGCTATTGGATCCTGAGCTAAGTCGCCTAAGTAATGGGTAGAAGCATTCGCTGAGCATCTGGAGGCCCGCTTTTAGTTATTCGATTATGATTCCAAAAACAGAAAACGCATTGTCTAGACAACGCTCGACAGTTCTGGCCAGTTGTGTCTTTCAGTTCGCACTCATCACTGCTGAAGGAAGGCCTCAGGCGAGAATGATCTTAATAACATCACGATGAAGGCTTTGTTTATGAAGACGGTGCGCACTTCAATGCGGTGCAAAGATTAGTAAAGAAAGGATTTGTATGATCCAAAAAAAAAGCTCTTCACCATTGGAATCATACAGACCTATCAGTCTGCTATTAACCGTAGCAAAGCTTTTTGAGAGTTGCCTCCTAACGAGTATACTTACAATCGAGCAAGTCAGTAAGTCCCATGGAACGCTGGAACAGTTTAATAGTGTGGTAAACTTTTATCATTGACGGATATCAGTTCAAAGAATACCTCGTGATAAACTTTCGATAAAGTCTAGCATAATGGCCTCCTACTGCCGACTTAATTGTTCTTGCTATTGAAGAGTTATTTGGCTGACAGAATCCTCTTTGTTGTTTTTGATGGAGTAGAATTTTCACCAGCGATATACCAATGGGCTCTTCTCTACCTACGGATGAACATTACGATTGTTACATTTGCTGATGATACAGCCATCCTGGCAAAGGACAAATGTGTCTACAGTGCAACTGATATACTTCAACTTTATCTTCGCGAGTTTGAATAATGAAAAAGAAAAACGGTGGAACAAGTGCATCAGCGTGACCCACTCGCTGCGTAAAAATGAGGAGCAACTAAGAAATCTGAACCCGTTCTATAAAGAACACTTTAAATTATGGAATGCTACGAAGGGTAAGGGTTTCTCTAAATCAAAATAAATTTAAACGTAAAATCATAGCAATTAAGTCGACTTAAAAGCTCACACTGCGAGCTGCCAATTCTTTCTGGTAAAGTGCAGCGTGTGAAATAGTGTAGACCTGCTTAGATATGATAAAAATTCTCATCATTCTCAAAGTCGCGTCGTTTTATCCATCGAACATGATATAAAGTAATCTATTTGAGGTCTTATGCCATGTTTTAAGTTTGAGCATTTTATGTGCATTGGAGCGTTAGGATCTGAGTTAGACTTTTTTAGCTCCGGTGCATCTGAATCCTGCCCTTTTTTTCTACCGCAGTCGTGGATATTGTCAATCTCTTTCAGCAATACATAAAACACATTTTATTAGCCTGACGTGACAAAGTGGAAGCAGATCCTACCATCTAACCCATATTGGAGTTTGCTATGGTTTGTTGTTGATGATGCCGCTGCTATCGGACCATTATTGATGTTATTTGTAGTTGATGTTGTGCTTTGTGTCTGATCCAGGTTATCACCAACCACAATGGCAGGGCACAGGAGAATTTGTATATCATTATCATCTAGTTCATCTGTGCGTATATTGGCGTCTTTGCTAAGTAACTCCTGCGTAATCCTCAAATCGAATTTTTCATAAGTTTGCGCAGTCCCAAGAGTTCCTACCTCTCGATATAAGTCGCCACCGATGCCATTTACAATTTTCGTAATCATTTTTTTTTTTATTATATTTAATATTTCTTCACATCTATCAACGATGGCAACAATGGATGCTGGAATGGATCAGATAAAGTCAAAGCTTGATCAGTCACAAATTCAGACTTTCGATACTGTAATAATTGTCTTTAATTGTCCAGAACAGTGCCACCGATTGGTTAATATAATTAATAGAACCCAAGAACACAGACGAGTTCCTAAAATTTGTCTTAATTACGTTTGACTCAGTTTTTTTTTAGTTGTAGGAGTTAAACTACGACTGTTCTTCCCCATTTTTTTTTTTATTAGATTAACAAATAAAATTTTGATATATTATTATTAAAAAAAAAAAAAACAATCAATCATCAATTTCATGTAACTTAAGTCTAAACTAATAAAAAAAAATCCAATAAACTAGCAATGCACATAAAAATAAAATGTGTAACGGCGCAATGACCTCTCCAGTGTTAGTGAACTCTTAAATCAAAGAGAAAATTTGGAAACAGAAAAACTACCAAAAAGTCTATTTATACGCGGCCTGTTGGTCAATGAATACGAATAAAAATGTCTGAAAGGACCTGTGGCGGAAATGTGAATGGACGAATTAACGAAAGCTGAACTAAGCCAAAGTGACAGTTTAACTTGTATAATTAGCTAATGTCGTGTTTTGTTCGTGGTGCAGACGAACTCACACTAGTATGTCTGTCTGTCTGTTTTTTTTTTTTTTTTTTGTTATGCTTCTTCTTCTACGATTGCACTTCTATAGCTTACAAATATATATAAAAGTTCTTAGCGTTTTTTTTAGTTTTTAGTTTAGTGTCTGTTGACACAAAGTGTACAAAATACTTGACTCTCGAACAGACAACAAGTCAAGTAGCCGCGTCGCACGTCGTTAAATAATGCCAGGACACTCAATGCGCATAAAAAAAAAAAAAAAGAAACATGAAGAAAAAAGAAGTACAAAGAATGCGGAATGAAACTTAATTATTTTTTACTAGCTTAATTAAAAATGAAAATCAAGTTTCATGTACAAGTATGTCCAGCGCAGTATAGCGCCACAAAATAATGATTTTTAACGTATATAGCTTAAGTAAATGTGGATTTTATTCAAGGATTTTATTAATGATGTACTAGCATTGTACAGAGAGAGATAGATAGAGAGAGAGAGAGAGGAAAGCTCTGTTGCCCAGTTGCCATTGAAGTCATTGAGTAGCGTTAATGTTGCTGACGTTGGCATGAAACAGGATATGAATGAATCCTAGAGTTGTTGTTGCTGCGGCGGCCGTTGCTTAGTTGGCAAGTTAATTATGTTGATTATTTTTAATATTTCTTCTTTTCCTTTTTATGATACCCTTTAAACTTAGTGCGAAAAAGAAGAGTATATTCAGTGGAAAATATTTTATTAAAATATATTCCTAAGTCTGTAAGCAGCGTACTTCAAAGTCGTGTAAACATAATTGCAGCATGCTTACCTCTATTCATGCTGACTCCTTTGCTTACTGCTCCATTTACTTTGAATGCTTTTAGACTGTGTCAAGTGGATGCCTTTAAAATTTCGCATTTTGAGCTTATTTCTAAAATCTTTCGTTCGTTAATTTATTGCAATAAGAAAATTATGTTAATTAATAAAAACATTTTGCTTTGCTGAGTTGACTCGAAACTTAATAAGCAGAAATGTCGCATAAACTAAAGGATAAAAAGCTTTTTGAAAATTAAAAGAAATTATGGCTTAAGCTGCCATTAAGTGCTTGATTATATGCCATATGATGTCAGCAGAGAAAATAATAAAAAAAAAAAAATGTAATAAAAAAATATGAAACAAGCTACCCCCAGAAATGTATATCCGTAATGGGATTCTTATTTATGCATAATCTATGCGAAATGTTCGTTAGGCTTCATTTGTCAAAACGTTAAATGACATTTTGACAGACAAACAAGGACATACGCATATTATACTGGACTGACTGAAGTATGTTGGTGAAGTAAAGTGGTTGCTGCGATTTGCATATCGAATTTATATTCGTAAAAATTGCAAATTACATTATGCAATTTTTTTTTCGCAATTATGCAATTTTTTTGTCAAACCGCATGAAACTAGACATTTCAACAGCTTTATTCCCCAACCATTTGTACAGACTTTTATTTATTTGAGTCTATTGTTCCTTGACTAAACTGAATTTATGAGTTTTACTGAAATTTCATTTTACGATTGCTTTTTATTGCACTCCATGGCTGTTTGGTTGTAGCTGAAACTCAAGTTAAAGCCGACGGCGTCACTGACTGACATGTCAAAGCCGCATCGCTTGGTACTGTCAATTTATGTGAAATGCCGCGACAGCACCAACGCACAGACACAGTCACATATACATATATATTGTTATATATATAGCAACACAAATATCCTTACATATTTGTACACCCACCACGGCACAGTGCATAACTTTGTTGTAGTTGCTGGTTTGGTCTGCCGCTCGTATATTTATGCCTGCTTGTGTGCGGCGGCGACAACGGATCGTGTACCATGTGCAATTTGAATTCAAGGAAACTGATATCAAAATATTGCTATGGCTTAAAATAATCGCAAGGACAAACTGTCTTCATATGTATGTTTGCTTTGAGTTGAACTGTCTTTTTATGTCCTACACATATAGTGTAGAAGTGTGTATTGTAAGTTTGGAAAGCAGTTTGTAACGTTTTATTTAGATTTCTGGTATAATATTAAAAGCGGTTTTAGGGAGTACAGTGGGTTTCTTTGTAAAAAAAATTAACATTTAAGAGTTGTAAGAATAAATTTGTTGACAGTTTGAGCTGAAACACAATTCGAAAAAGTGTCGCAAAAACGTTTCATTTGTCTTTATCACTATAAATCCACTTGCAGGTATGTTTATCTTGAACGGCTTGCTTTACAATAGAACAAGCTTTCCATAGAGGAAGTTTAGAGTTATACGGTGATATAATAAAATAGTGCTGAACGAGTTTGAGTGCTTGCAGCTGGGCAGCTTATAATTTGCGGTTCCCAGTTTAGACATTGTTTTATAAAATACAATATTTCGATTTGGAATTTGGTAATATTTTAGTTATACGAAAGATCAGCAAAAGGTTCTAAAGATATTAGTCTACTTGAAAGTCTGCGTATTATTGCAAACTCTATGCGTTCTAAGTTTGTTATCGAATCTGCTGGCCAGTCTATATTAGTTAAAAATTTTAATTCAAACAACGCAAAAGGTTTTTCAGAATGACATAAAAAATAATTATCTGGAGAACTAGCTGACCCTTCTACAGGATACAGCGAGCAATGTTTATTATATATAGATGATAATGTCACCATTTCTTACAATAGTACTATTAAGCTATACCACGCAGTTCAAATTAGGCACTGTTAATATTTCTTCTTTTTTTTAAGTAGGTTTCAGAAAGTAGTACAACAGAATTTTGTATTTGTTGAAAACTTTATAGTCTAAATCTGCAACATACGCTGGCAGACTCTGACAATTGAATGAGATTGTGTGATAAATTCCAATAACGATTGCCAACGTGTTGAGAGATAACCAACGAATTTCTTTCTGTAGAGTGTAGAGTTTGCTTTATACAAAATAATATGAATTTATGCCTTAAAGTAAACAAAGTCGTCCCCGTTTTCGTTACACATTTTTCTTTCAACCGACTTACCATTAAATATTTATACAAAGCTCTAAAAATAGGCAAAGTTCCATATCCTTATACAGAATTAGCCCTAACAGTATGCAAAGTCGTTCCCGATTTCGTTAAATTTTTTTTTTTTTTTTCTTTCAATCAAACGACTTACCCTATCTGGCCTAAGGAAGTTTCACTTAAAAAAAAAAATGGAATGTCGTTATTTTGATTCAAAGCATTGCAATTCATAAATCGGCATCCAATTTGTGTCAGAGTCAGGAAATTTGATTTTCAATGAAGCCAATCTTCTCCATTTTTTTCAATATGTTCCAAAAATTACTTCATAAAACTGCTTAAAGTTTATATAATTCTTCTAATGTTATTTTCTGCAAAAGATTTTATAATTTTTGAGCTAAGGAAGATCTTATTAGTGGAGTATCTTGAGACCTACAGCCACTTCTTAAGACTTGCCAGCTCGGAACATGGAATTTAAAGGCAAAAAAAAAACACCTTTCGTAAATTCATCAGTTTCATTAGTTTCTGTGCTTCTTGCCACAATATCATAATTTGAAGTATTGAAGATCATTAAAAACTATTATTGTACATAATATTAATAAAATCAGGGTTCATATAAAATTAATCCGTAATAGAACCCATCCCTCTCTTAATATATATATATATACTTTAAACAGAACATATTCGCTTGATTTTAATTTAGTTATTTGAAAGGTTTTCAAGAGAACAATGTCATCTTATTTTTTCTAAAATATTTGTTTCAAGATCGTCAAGTTCCAGATAAAGCTATCGATCAGTCACAAAGGTCCTTTGGGACATCTGCTTCATTCGATCTCTTAATTTCTTACATAGAGAGTGTGCCACCTTACAAAATTAGTTGGTAAAAAAGGTTGTATTTCAAACATTGGACGAACTTCTTCTGCACTTGTTTACGTCACTAAACTCCTCCCAAACGGTAAGACCGATTTTGATATTTTTTTTTTATTTTTGTCAGTGGTTAAATGGGTTAATGGTTAGTTTTAATTCACAATTGTACCTGGTAGGTGGAACTGCATTCAGTTTCTGTTAAAATCTTTGTTTCTTTTTTAAGATTTTTTGCATATTAAACTTTTTCTCCCCCCAAATGGGAAAATTGAATTGTTAAGGAATGGAAAATGTAAAAACTAGAAGACTTTCAAGAGAATAATAATATTATTTTGTAGCCACGTCACCGTATAACTGGTATGCAAGTATTGTCACTATTTCTGTGACCGTATATTTGTGGGACTGGGCACATACATCAGTTCGGAAAAGCAGCAGTTTCAAGTTCCTTACGCAACTGCATGCGAACAGCGTCAAGTATTTTGAGAAAGGTTGGATCGTGAAAGGATTGCAGGGAAAGTAAAATAGCCCGGATAAAAATTGGGGTAGAACTGAAGAAAATGTATGCGATTTTTGTATGAACTCAAAGTCAAGATTATAGCTCTCGATTCAAACGATGGATATGCCTAAAACATCTTTCTTTTAAATCTGGAAAAAAATTCCAAATTTGGTAAAATCTCCAGAAATCATAATCCTGATCAAAACTGTCCATAGGAATTTCATTTTTGATTGAAACTTTTTTTTTTGGATCGTACTACCGGAATAGAAATACCCCAAAATTGAAATTAAATCGGGAAGATCTGGACAAAACTAACGGTACTTTACGGTACTAAACTTGTAAAATTCCGGAGCAGTCCTAGTCGAATGCAAAAAAACACGAAGTCTCTATCTATTACCGTTTCCGAGATCCTTTCGTTCATACAGACGGACGGACGGACAGACGGACATGTCTATATCGACTCCTCTATCACTCCTGACCATAATGGGGGTAACTTTGGGGGGTCTCCGACCATTATTTCTACCTGTTACATACATTTGCACAAAACCAATAGGCTCTTGTACCTTCGGTACAGGGCCTAAAAATGGGTAGTGCCAAGATCGAATATAAAAGAAAAACCAAAAAAAGACTTTACAGCGCACGTCGGGAACGCTAGGAAAATTTTTTTTCTGATCAGCATCAATAGTCGACTTGATATAGCCAGTTCGTCTGTCCATATGAGAGACTATGACAGCTTGGTTAACTTTCAAATTTCGACATATATTTCCTCTTCAGATGAACAGCTAGAAACGCCAAATAAAATAAAATATTTAATGCAGGTCTAAATCGGACCACTAGAAGAGTTTATATCCTGCATAATTTTTATTTTTCCATTAACTGATTACTACTGAAATCAAACAGTTTTAAATATAAATCCTTATCGTCCTTAAAACACCATAAACTATATATGTGTATTTAATGTCTATCATCATTTTAGATCAGATTTCCAAAGACATTTTAAAGCATTTATGTGCCATTTCTTCTTTGTGTTTCTCTGCTGCTTTTATGTGGTAGTAAATGTGCTACCCTACCCTGGTTTAGATATTTTTCCTTACCAGTAAACTTCATAATTGATATAAAATTTTTTTTTTTTAATTTTGATCACATTTTGTTTAAAAATATTCGTTCAAGTTATTCAAAAGTTGTACCACTTGAACTACACTCACTTGAACTACATTTATAGGGTATAAAAACTTACACACTACCCCATACTTTCGACTTTTTCATACAAACTCGTATGTATAACTTCTACTTTTATGCTTTGGCTGTTGTTGTTGTTGTTGTTGTTTTAACAAACGCTAGACGACGACGACGTACGAATGTCATTTCACTTTGATGGAATACTTTTGCCAATATTTCAAGGATGACACTTTGCACGCGCACTCTGAAGTCGCGCGTCTCCACTTTCAGAGGGGTGCTAACTCACCCCTTTGCACTTGAAGCATATAAACGCGAGTGCACTGCAAGGATTCAATGAGCGTGTCAGTGGCTGAGTGAGCCAACGCTGATGGCAAAATGAGTCGGAGTCGAGTAGCGTAGCAGCATGGAACAAAAGTAGTGTAGTACATCAATATTTTATTTATTTGCCAAAGTGGCTGTTAAAATATTATGTTGCAAAGAATTTTTCGTATTTATTTTCTTCTATACTTTGCCGCTTGACTTTCTACACTCTACACTCTGCACTCTATGCGCTTTTTCATGTTGAGGGTGGTGTTGTTGGTCGGTCGGTCCTTTGCTGTTATTATTTTTAGCTGTCTTTTCTCTTCTAATGGCCTCATATTTCGATGAGTTGAAAGCCAAATAATGATAATGTGCTGCCTTTGTGCAAATATGCGTATAGGGAATATTTAAACAGAGTGCGCATTTTAATATGCATTTATATCTCCAGACATGGGATCCAGAAACACTTTGGGCAATGAAAGTGATTTATGCTGCTGTGCTTTTTTTTTAAATAAAATTTTTTTATTATTAAGAAAATGGCATGAGCTACAGCAAGGGACGTCAAAGATGTTAGTAAATTAAAAACTTGCAAGTGAATGTGTATAGATTTACAAACAACATCAATGAAACAAATAGATTCGCATTTTTGTATCAAGTTTGGCTTACAAAAGAGTAATCTAAGAGCATATGAGTACCATACATAATAAAGAAAAAATTCTATGAAAATTTTGTTTGGTACTTGAGACTTTTTCAAGCTAAAAGTTCATAAAATCTTAATTTATAAAAATTTATGCCACACACAACACAACAAACCACTTAAATTGTATTTTGTTGCACATATTGTGCTGAGGTACAGTCCAAATACTAAAAATCTGTGTTGTATATTTCGGGCACAAAAGGCTTTAACATGGTTCACTCGTACAAGACAACAAATGAAACAGACAGCTTGTTTGTACAAACATCTTTGCATCTCTCTCTTTCTCTTACTCTTTCACTTTTGAAATTGTCATACATTCGCTTTGTTCGAGAGCAAATTTCTTTCTTAGTATTGCACTTGTAATAGAATCTTAAACAACTTTTTCCGTTCTAAGCTATTATTACAGATGTTCTTCAAAGTGTACTTCACCCACTTCCAACTCCTTTCTTCCACTTAAAATTCACTTACGCAACTCAGCTGCATTTACACAAGAGTTTTTGCGTGTTAAATTTTTCTCGCTTATCGAATTAATCGAATCCCATTCTACACAAAATGGCTACAAAGCTTATCAGAAAGAAAATTGCTCGAAGCAAGAAACCGAGTATAATAAAAAAGCAAGAAAAAATTCCACAATAATAGAAAGACTGCGGATGGCACGTGTAAACACCAAATACAACACTTAGTCACAAACAAGTGCACGCGTGCAGATTGTGTAAACCATCTTTTGATACAGGACAATGCGTAACCGTTGCAGCGAAAGGACATGCTGTCGCATACTCGTTGCGACTGTAATATGATTGAAATGAACGATAGAACGCCCACACAGCATTGGCATTGCATAAAGCAAGAACTCAGACATATATTAACAATGTGCTGGGTTGCAAGAAAACATTTATAAAAAAAGCAAGGGCTGATTTAAAGTTAACTTTTTTTTAGATATATTTAAATTTTGACAATACATGTTTCTAATGCTTGAAACTAAATAATCGATAATTTGTTTCACAAATCGATAAAAGTTTCGATAAATATTTTTCGCTTTGGATTAAAAAAACAAATGTGGAAAAAAATTTATCGTTTTGTAACCCCATGAATATTAAAAATTGGCTTAAACACAACATAGTCGCTGGATTTTTCATTAGAAAACGCCGAAGTGGTGTAAAATAAATTTTATATAAATCGGTTAAAATTCTTGGGCGTAAAAGATTTTAACATAAAACCCATACAAATATCTATGCATTGAATAATATCAAGCGTATTATATCGTGATCGACGTTTAACAATTTAAGCAACTGCAAATTGGATTCTATAAACGGCTTTGGTCGAGCCTCTCATTACAAGTTTGTAGGTCCTATTGGGCCTATTGGGTAGAGGAGTAAATATAGCCATGTCCGTCTGTACGTCCGTATGAACGAAAGGATCTCGGAAACGGTAATAGATAGAGACTTCGTACTTTTTGCATTCGACTAGGACTTCTCGAGAATTTTACAGGTTTATTTCAAGATTTCCCCTTCCCCATAATAGCACCCTCAAGGCTATAAATTCCTTCGGCATAAGTATGCCAGTATAGAGATAACGTTCCTCTAAGCCAAAATCCAAAAAGCTCATCAAAATCGGATAATAAATGACGATTTTATAAGCAATTGAATTTTAACGACCTATGATACTTCCGCCCTCCCTTTTCTTATTCGTACAGTGAGAAATGAGAGGAGCAAAATACTTTTCGTCAGTACAATTCTTCTTATATTTTTCCTACTTTTTTTTTTGCACTGCTTGGTCATAGCACTTACTCTCCCAAAAATATTCCACATTAAGACGCTTTTAAGAATTTTAATTCACCCATAAATCGTCCAAATTAGAAGTTTATGTGAACTTTAACCCTCCGTGCATTCCAAAAATGAGATCGATTATTGGTTGTATTATTGGGATTTGTTTTGAGAAATAATTGTCGCGTATAAAAGTCTTCTTAAAATTATCTGCAATGAGCCTCAGCTCTTTACATGTTATTAAATTCAATTATAGCAATCGTGACATATTCGGGGACATCAAATTATGCTGGGGTGCAGTTTACGCCAAAATGAAATCAACATTTTAATTGATTGGATTGGATTTCTACATCTATTTGTCCCTCTGTCTTAGCACCTGTTTAAGCAATCCATAGAAGATATGTACCTCAAACTTTAATGCCTAGACACTCTAATCGAAGGATCATATATACATCAACCTTAAATGAGTTAATGTGCAGCTAAAGAAGACGCACATATATATACCAAAGAAATTTGGCACAGGAGCCACGAATATGACCATGAAACTAATAGATGTTGACTTCGAGATCGCATCAATTTTGAAAAGCTGTGAGAAACTGTTGCGAACGATGAATTTTGAAAAATCTATGAAGCAAATAAAAATCAAAAAACTAAAACCGCAACAAGCAGATAGTAAAACACCGGTTGCAATAGTGTTAAGTCCAACATTCCGAGGTCTCCGATGCCTTCATGGTACACGTATTGCAATGAGTATCGAGATCCAAAAAGAAAGATTATGAATGGAGAAGCAATTGCTGTCAATATTATTATTATTGACTGCTACAAAATAGTAAAAGGCAAAGGTGACATTTTATTTCTCCGGGAAGTCCGCACCTTGGAGAAATCAAGAAAATATGGGCTTAACAAAAATAAGCAACTGTAGCAATGTCACAGATCAGATCATAATCGGCTGAGTAACTGAAGATATACTTCCACCAATGTTACGAAATCGTATATCCTTACGGCTTCATGTATTTCGGTGATGTATCATCTGCTTCAATTGCTGAAGAAACTGGTACAATCAATTTCTGGATGTCGGAAAAGTGCTTAAACAGATTATATTTCAGTGGGCGGACCAGAAGATACGAAGGTTTCCGACGAATTGTCTGTTATTGCAAGAAGTCGTCAAATTTACGATCGCATAAAAGTCGCACGGTAGAGCAAGAATGGACAATATCGCGCCTAAATTTTAAAAATAATATTTTAATTAAAATTAGTTCTGCAATACAAAGCAAACTTTGCAGTTAACTAAGCAGTGTTTCTTTCAGCGTAGAGTGTATAGGGTTATATAGCTTTGTTTGGTGGAGGGAAATAGCAAACAGATTAATTAAGAAACTCTCACTACAGCCCTCGCAAACAGTTATTGTGTATTCTTATACTTATCGGTCGCACGTTGGCACGTGTAGGCCAACGAGTCAGCCCAGTTGCAAGACCAATATACACATTCAAGTATGTAGAAAATGAAATTGAAAACTGTTAAATAAATTGCAAACGAGTTTATTGCTCAAGTATCCTTCACGTTTGCCACAGTTCAGCTTCTTCGACAACAAATATGCCGAGGTCCTTTGCAGCCACAGTGAAAACACTCGACAGACAGACGGTGGCGGCGACTTGAGAGGCTCTAGAAAAATCGGAAAAGAGTAGAGGGAGCAAGAAATGCTACAAAAAGCGCAACAAAAAATTAAAAAAAAAAAAAAAAAAATAAATGAGAATGTAAATCGAATGAAAAGCTAAAAAGAAAAACCAAAGAAAAAATTATATGGTATGCACAATTTTCTTTGCTTTAAACGTTTAAACTGATTGTGGCTTGTATAAGCGCTTAGCTTTAATTTTATGCTATACACAGATACACACACACACAGATACACTCTTACGCCCACTTAACAACTTATGTAAAGTGTTTGAACGCCCTTTGCACTTCTACTTCAGCACATTGCTTAAAACGTGATTGGATTTTTATATTCAATATAAAAAGGATTATATGTACTACTACAAAGCTTGCATAAAGAGTTGCTTAGTAAAGCATTCAAAGTTCATAATAATTGGAAAAGTTAGCGGCTATGCTTTAGCATACAGAATAGTCAATTGGAAAACTCACTAAGTTATTTAACTGTGCACACAAAGCGTTTGAACATTCTCTTCTTGTTTCCCTTGTGGCAACATTTTCCGCTTTTCCTTTTTTTTTTTTTGTTTAAAGCAACAACATATAAAATCAATATTAATCCCGAATCAGTTACAAAACCATAAATAAATGAATAGCTTCAATGGTTTCCAGCTGCTTTTGGATTTTGTTGCTGCACTCTGTTGCTGACCATAATAGCCCAGCAACAGCGACCGAGGACAGCGCACAGCTCCGAAACGTTCATGTGGGTGGCTGTACGTGCATGTGCAGTTTGGTTACTGCGGCTTTTGCTGCACAACACGCGACCACAGCTTAGCAGCAATACAATAAAATAAAAATAGTATCCTCGACAAAGGAATGGCAACAGCTAAAACAGTTTTAGTGCTGCACACGAAGGTAGCCAGCCACAATAAATCCTTGTGCAACGTGTACCGTCGTGCAACCAAATACGGTGCGGAGGTAGCAGCAGCAGCAGCAGCGAATCCTTTCAGACAATATTTGTTATACAAAAGGTGCTATAAATGCCATATATATACATATATATATATATGTATATGCAGCTATATAGTATTTTATATATACGATTCTCGTACGATTCGATTGTACACTGTTTTCGTTGTTAATTTTTTTAAGTGCATTGCAGCTTAACCTAATACGTTTTGACCGTTGCTGCCGGCGCACAAAATAGCAAAGTTCAGTTCAAACTTAACTTATTGAATTGCTTTGTGTACAGGGTGCCACATAAAAGTTATAAAACCAGCTATGTTACTTGGGAGACCCTCAACTCCCAGTTTATTGTAGGTATTCAATAGATATGTCCGAACTTTGACTGCTTATTTCTTTAATTTCAGATGACAACAATATTTATGTTCCTTCATAGTAACCACAATTCAAGAATTGGTAAAATTTAGTTGGATGATTCAAATCTCACGTCTTTAACGTATATTCATATATGATCCAATTAAAACAAAACCTAAAGAGCAAAAATAACCAAGCTCGTCATACAGTCGCTGATTGGAATCTGGAGCAGAAATGGATTTAAATTTTTGGCAAAAATAATATATGGCAGGGTGTAATCGGTAAAAATATCAAGTCTATTTATTGTATCCATAGAAAAATATAGTTTGGTGTGAATTTTTGTCATCATTGGGTCGTCACGAGATTGGTCAGACGTTGAAGTCAATGGTGAAACGTATTGATCCATTTTTAAATGAACCTGCATGACGTGTAGTTCCAACCGTTTCATATTCAGAAGAGGCGAAGTATGTCCAACTGACCAACTGTTAAAATAACATCGTTCAGACAATTGGTGAGTCACATAAAGTGCATCCACTTGGATAAAGTTCTGTAAACAAATGAACAAATGAGATTATTAAACAAGAAAGATTGCAGCAACCTGTATCTCCATTGAACCTTAAATTTGTTTAGGGAATATGTTCCTAAATAGATCCGTGTAGGATTTTTTTTGGAATTAGTATAAAACACACCGAATTTATCATTTCTAGTTGAATTAATTACAACAAAATATTCCGTTTCAAACGAAAATACTAAAAGCTGGAACAGGTTTCTATGTGGACCACTCCTTCTAGTGAATCGATCGTACTCTAGATAAAATATTATATAAGAATTAACGTAAAGTATACCACAATTAGTAAATAAATAAATTTTTTTCATACAAAAACTAAGATTAAGAAGTTCGTTTCCATGGGAAGGTGATTTGAAAGAGATCTCAAGAATGCGTAGGAGCATATAAATAGGCAAATTTGAAGAATCAGACAATTTTTACATTATTACATTAATGGAAGACGACAGGAGTCTGTTGTGAAGAACTCATCACTAACAGCTAACATATATGACTTTTATCAGGTCCTGATTTTCGCGTAACATTCTGCAAATAGTCTCTGAAATGTGAGCTATTGTGTCAAAGCTAAGAATCTTCCTAGGGATAGGGATATTAAGGATATGTCGCAAATATCCATAAATTAAAGAAGACGACCGAGGTATTTATGTACAGTAAAACCTAGACCATTGGACAGCCATCAACGCACCAATTCTGATGTTTTCAATAGATTAACGATGCTATTTGCGTGCTGCATCACAACAATAAAACCTGCTACATGTTCCTATGTGTTCTAGGGTCTCTGGAGATATCACAATGTAGACCCTTATCAAGCTGCAGGCGAAACGTTTTGTATTTCTGAGCAACAAGGCCACATTGAATAGATGAAGTTCTGACAACATTATTGACTATGATAACAGCTTTAAACAAGATTTCAGTTAATCCCTTTGAAGAGATTATTTTTTCTTTTCTTTATAATAATTTTCATGACTTTTGGAAAAACCCTTGTCTACATATATACCTATACATACATACTGTTCATGCTTCTTTTAAAGTTAATGGCTTGAATCTATTTTATTAATATTGCATATTTGAGATGTATTGCCCACAGGCAGACAGACGCTCACTCGCCCGCCCAGTCAGTCGACTGCAGACTTTCAAAAATTGACTTTGAATTGCAAACAAAGAAAAAAGCGGAAGGAAACCTTAAAGCGCCCGGAAGTTGTTGCCGTTTTATGGCTTTTGTTGTATTTTAATTTTAATTACAATTTACTTTTGACTAAAGCTATTATTTTTTTTTTTTTTTTAAGGAGTAAAGATGTATACAGACAGGAAGTCGGAAGGTGCCATTACTATTTTTAAGTTGTTTGTAAATTATTTGTAAACTGTTTGGAAATTGCTGAAATAGTAATAAAGATGCTGTCACTGAATCACTAATAAGTAAGAAAAAAAGCATCACCGGACAGCGATTCACACTGCTAAAGCTAGCAGCGCTATAATATGCAAGTGTGTAATATTGGCAAAAAATAATTGATTTTTTGTATAACTTTGGTCAGGCAAATTTATGGGAAAACTTGACAAAGATTGTGCTTAACCCTTAAGTTTCTAGGACCAAAACAAAGAAAGCTGAAAGGCAAACAATAATAAAAATATTTTTTAAATAAAGTTCAAAAAAAAAAAAAGGAAAGAGTTATAGTTGGGGTGCTTAACTCTCTTGTACACAATACATTTTATTATAGTCGGTTTTTATTTTCCTTCAATTTTGCTTTCCAAAAACTATATTACAAAGTAGGAACAAAATACTATAAAATATATTTAACACATTTCAATAAATATTCGGTTATAGATCGGAAATTTATTTATTATTTTAACAGTGCAACTAATAGACACTTTTATTCCGGGAGTTTGATTTTCTAAGTTTGCACTACAAACATACTGAAGGCCATACATGTCTCGACTTGTCTCGTCGTGCTGATCTCCATTGATTCCTTAGCTTTATTACATAATTTCGGCAAAACCAACATACCCTGCGTCTAGTTTACTTTCAATAAGGCATTCTGAACCAAGCAAATCTCGCGAACCAAGTCCTCACCTTCTGTTGGCTTAATCAGAGACAAAGAAAATATAAATAATTATTCCACTTATGACGTACTGAGGTCAGCGTAAATCCGAATGGATTCAAAAATGTTCCGCACAATCACCCTTTCTGTAGACCACACACAATTGCCGATCTAGAAGAAACTTAGACACATATAGTGCTTTTCGGAAATAAATCTGGAAAGTTGTATTAATAATAAAAGCTAACAGTGATATATAAGTGGGGTTGCTCTTTATTCCACATATCGCCCAAATGTGATGGTGAACCGATACAATTGGCCAATGGTATAAATTATGCCAACAACAAATCCAGCTTGAATCAACACCGGTTTCGAAAAATGGCAGACCTTTTCGACTCGTTAATATTGGCCGGTTAACTCTTTTGCCAAACAATAATAATGGTTTAACTTTAACCCTTAAATTTTTTATATTGGAATTACAAACAAACTATTGTTTAAAAAAAACTCAGGAAGGGGAACAGTTTATTCGTTATTTGATATGATATGGAAATACTACCTTAGAATTGAAATAAGATAATCCAAATTTGACGTTTCTAGCTAAAATAACAACTATTTGTATGAGGGCTAGTAGTCCGAACTTGGCCTATTTGGCATATATTCTTAGAAATCATGTAAGATACAACGGCCAAATAAACAACAACAATAAAAAGAGGTTACTCCTTTTAGTGGTCCGATTTAAAATTAAATGCAATATGTGATAAGAATTATCTTTTGGGTAATCCAAATTTGTTGTTTCTAGCAAAATTAACAACATTAATAAAATTTGTTCATACAAAAATTCAGCATGAGAAGTAGGTTTGCATGGTACCAAGTACCAACCCTCTCTTAGGAAGGGGGATGGGGGTGTACATAGCGTGTTCATTGAATATAATTGTTTTAAAGAAGGAATTACAGAATCGAAATATGCAAATTTGAAGGCTCTCTCTTATAATTTCTAAGAACAAACGGACATGTATATAGCGACTCAAATTTTGATGATGATTAAGAGTATTTGTACTTTATGGTGCCTGTCTCGCCGCCTTCTGCCTGTGATATGCATTGTCACAAACCTTTTTCTTTATGGGAATAGGGTATAAAGAAAAAGAAGTGTCATTTTTTGGTAACGTTCGTTATATGTATATATACCACTTAACTGAAGAATGAATAGGAGGAACTAACCATCAAAACTTGAAGGGTCTATCTTTCATAGTCTCCAAAGTTTTGATATTCAAACGGCCAGCCAGATAAACGGTCATGTCTACATCGACTCAACTTTTTTAGTGTTTCAATATGAATCTTTATTGAAAATTTTGATTAATATTAATCTCAAAAACACCAAAATTTGCGTTTGTAGTTGACAACAAATAAAGATTTGCATGTGGCTTTTCCTTTAAGTGGTTTGATCAGGCCCCATATGGTATATTTATAATGCGTAAGATGGACCAAATTTGACGTTTCTAGATAAATTAGCAGAGTATACACACTTTGTCCTAAAAAAATTTCTTCAAGTTGAAGCTCAATATGAGAAGACAAACAATTGTAAATTTGGAATAAAAATCAAAGATTGAAGCATACTTCGAGTCTGGACTATCCATGCATAAAATTGCTGGAAAAGCTGACAGACACAGAATAGGATTGCCAATTGTCTTCGACACAAGGAAGACTAAGGGACAAACTTTAATGGCGGTAACAATTGTGTGGTTTCCCAAGCAGACAGGAGTGCCATGCAGATGGAAGCATCTAATTCGCACTACACGTCTTTCAAAATCAATGATAGAGCTTATGATTGAAGCAAAGTGTAATTAGCAGCGATGTATACTTATAGAGACAAACATTGAAGAAGAAAGAACCACCACCTAATATGCTTAGACATAAATGAGCTTAGATTTTGTTTGAAGGCACATATCATGGTCTGCTGAGCGGTGATACGTTGTCTTCACATATGAAAAGAAATTTAATTTGGTGAAGCTCGATAGCTATAATTGTTTTAATGACATATGAAAAAAGGATTATTAATTGGCACAGTTGGGTTGGGGGAGTTCTAAAACGTTACAATGCGCTATAGGTACGGGAGAGGGTTTCGAACAAACGCGTCAAGTAAAATTTTTTTTTTTTTTTTTTAAATAAACAAATGGGGAATTAAAAGCTCCCAAGTTAGCAACCCATTTCGTTTATATTTGGGGAATCCCTCAACTCGACAACAATGAAGGAAGATAATGGTTTGGAAAAAATAAAAAGACCGAAGATAGCTTGCGGGATCCAGCAGAATCTAATCTGGCGTGGTATAGCGCTCAAGTCCGTGAATCGAAATATTTCTTGGAAGTGATTAAATGCGCGGACGTATGTTGTTGTGTCCGCGATAGGAGTTTATTGAAGTAGGTCTTTCCGGAAACATTTCCGGAAGTCATCTACTCAATCCTTTAGCTATACAACCTACCTAGTCAGTTGGACCAAGGATTACACAGACCGACAAAATTTGACAAAAGTCTATCCAAAAAGGTTTGAAAGGGAAAGGGTGCTACTTTCAATTGCCATTCAACGTTTTTTGAAAATAGTTTTTTTCCTTCCGTCACGTTTTTTTCACGCGTTTTTTCACTTTTAGGTTAGGATATCTCAACCTGACGTATAGGAGCAATTTCGAGCACGGATTCGGATTCAGCGGATCATCAAAATCCTTCTGGTATGTCAGGTCTGGTCTCTGGGTGAAAAATTTGTTGGCCTATGTTATTCAAGTTTTCACTACTTCTTGTGAGGTTGTACGTTGATCAGTCGCCTCCTCTAGAAGTGTTTAAGCAGATGCTTTACTATTTGTTTTGCCCATCAATACAATCCGAACTCAGGAACAGAATATGTGTTAACTGAGGGATCTTTTTCAAATCCCACAAGACCTTGCTAAAAGTAGAATACAGCCACAGTGACTTGTTGCAAGTAATGCAAATAAGCTTCTCTCCATTTTTCGTTGCTGTAAAACATTGTCTGAGAATGTCGATGGGCTTAACGAAGACAAAGTTTATGCAAGTGGTTTAACAATTCTGGTAACCTCTTCGTTTGCTCTCCGGATGCCAGAAAGGGTCTAAATGGCTTCATTAAATTTTCATTTAAATGTTATAGTTGCTTTATTTTAAGGACAACGCATAAGAACTCAATGGATTAAAATTTTAAGCCTATAATTCAAATGAATTTTTAATATTATTCAACATTATCTGATGACGTGCATTTCCACAAACCGTATATACCCTTTTACACTTTGGAAGCAGTGTATAAAAACTTTAAATGGTAAATATTTTGAATCGTTTGACTAATACTGTAAGTTTAGCAGGTGCTACTACAAATAAATGCCTATTAATTTATAGATTAAGATATAAAACTTTTAGCGATTGCTTTTATTTTTATTATATATTAAACATAGTAGATACTTTTATAAGGTTATGTAGCTATGCGTTTGTAATTATACACGAAGTATATATATCAATATTCAATCGCTTTAATTTCGACTTACCTCCGGTATGTCATCTGGCACTTTTCCCATCCACGATAACGAGAGTATGGTGCAATCGCATTTTGTATTGACATTGCGCTCGAAATGTAGATGCATTTTCCGTTTTTCTTCTTTTCCAAACAACGCCGCACAAAATGAAATGCCGTCGATTTAAGTTGCCTTAAAAATTAGCTACACTTAGAATGCATATTTTTTGTTGTTTTCGGTTGTTGTTGTATTTAATTATGATGCAATTTTTTCAAGTTTCATGCGACATGTACGCGACGCTGTTATAGCTGTAAAGAGAAAAAAAAAAAGAAAATAAAATTTAAGACCTAAAACAGCAAATATTTCATTGTTTAATGAGCAGAAAACTCAACAAAGCGTTTATTTATGGCATATTTGAACAGAACTTAAAGCATAAAAATACAAAATACAGACATATATAATAGACACTTCTGTAGCAAACACATGCTACAGGCAAGAAAAATCATAAATTTCGAGAAGGCAGCATACATGCTACATGTAAGGACAAACATAGGGTATACACTTGGGTTAGCACGCTGTGGCCAATAAAATATCTAAGCTAGTACGGTGAGACCCGCATTTAGCGCCAGCGGGCATTCTTGTCTTTTTGTTCGAAATACATAAAAAAAAAAGCAAAAGCAAAAGGGTTGCCTTTGAACAAGCACCAAAAAGCACACAGCCTACACAAAAATAAAAAATAAAATAAAACAAAAAAGGATGCAATGCTGCCTTTGTGGCGTGAAGTGAAATTGTACAAATTAGTGTGATCAGCCCACATAATAATTTGTGCTGAAAGACACGCACACAAACTAATTGCTAATGCCAACAGCAGAAGATACTCTATATATATTATATAGCGTAGCTGTGTAGGCTGCAGTTAAACCCAGAAACATGCTCAATCTATAACATGCGGCTTAATACAACTTAAGTTGCTGCGTGCTAAAATGCCAAATATGTATCTGCACATTTTTTTTTTTTTTTTTTTTTAATTTTCTACTGCAGATACTTTTTTTCCGGCAGCCATCATAAAAAACCTTTTAACAAAATGGACCCAAACGTACTTGTACAATGACGGCATAGTTGAAGTCATTCAGACGCATAATTTAAAATAATAAAATCAACTCTGTTGCAGCAATGGCGAAATGGAAATGGACATGGTCCGTCCGTCCGCCCGTTTGTTTGCTGTGTGAACTGAGCTGTAATGATGCGCATGACACGATGCTGTCAGTATATATGCTTAGCTTCATTTAAATAATTTAAAAAGTTTTCGTTATGTTCACTAGCTATGGCACATAGATACATACATGATGTCCTTTCTCTATTGAAATTCAACGCCAATGTCGGCTCAAGTGCAAGTAAACAATGCAGACAGACAGACAGAGAGACAGTTGACAGGAGGCACTTTTCGACAGAAACTTTTGAAGGTACATATTTTTAGTAGGTGTGTAGGTGTATGTTTTGACTGTCAGCAGCTACTGTTGCTATACGGTTTCAAATTATGCTTGAATAATTGATATTTCATGTTACCTTGTTTTCATGCCATCGTCGTCTGCTACTCTAGTAGAAAAGTCAACATTTGTTAAATGCCATAGACACATTTTGCTTTCGGGCCAGTAAAGTAAACAGACGCGCGCACACGCAGGACATCGATACACATGTGTGGGTTTATACATAAAGCAACGTGAGTAGGCTCAAATGTATACAAAAAAAAAAAGAATTACGTTACGCTACAATTTTTGGCAAAGTGCATCATTGAAAGCAGGCAGACACACGGGCAAAAATCGGCAAGAAAAACTTAAAAAAAACACTTCTTCAACTGCCCCGCTGTCTGCCTTACATATACACACTCAACGTCTGTCAAATAATAGTTTATCAAATTTTACCAAACGACTACAAGTGCCATCATCGATTACTGCTGTTTCGACCCTCGCTAATATATATATACATAGGTGTACACATTCGTCAGCATAAAGGACTTTTTTTTTTGATTGCTTTTATCGTTTAGCTCATTTGTTTGGCTTGTAGTTCGGTCAATAGCCATTCTTTTATTCTCTGATTGCGTATACACTCCGGGCAGTCCAATCAACCAATTGCTAACAACTTCAGTTTCAATCGTTTGGAATATAATTTATATGACAGTTCGATAATTACTTCTTGCTGATGTTGAATTAATATCAAAAGAAAAAATTATCAAAAACAGGCATGTTTAAAAATGGCAAAGTCGCATTGCGCTTAGTAGTGCGTGAGTCATAAATTGTACAGTCTGTCACTTTACAAAAATAAAGCAAAGTAACTAGTTCGCATTTTTTTGTTGCAGCAAGCAGTCGACTTTTGTAAGCGTTCGTTCGGATATGTTGAAAAACCCGAAGCTGTTTGGACGCTGTGGCTAAAGCTGGAGAGCATCGCTTGAAAATAGCAGCAATTCATCATAAGAACTTTTTATTGTTGGAAAATTCTTTACGTTCCAATTAACGCGGTGCTCTGGTTGGATCACATATCAAAGGCAGTAAAAGAAGTCATTAATTGTTATGATTCATAAATCAGGAAATATACCGTCGGCAGTGGATTCATACAGACGCATTTGATTACTTTCTGGGGTAGCCAAGCTTTTTAAAAGTATTTGTTGACAAGAATGCTGGAGCATGAAACTGTAAATGAATGCATACCATCTTTCCAGTTTGGATACTGGAAGACCAATGGAACACTCAAGCATGTAATGGAACGCTTACCGTCTCTCCAGATTGCATACCGGAAAGCCAATAGAACTCTCGAGCATTTGTAAAAGAACGCATACCGTCTGTCCTTCCAGATTGAATACCGGAAAGCCAATAGAACTCTCGAGTAAGAAAATAGAGTAAAATCCTTCATTCTCGAAGGTTTTGGAATCAAGGTATAGGTGGTTGAGACCTTTTTAGATATAACTCAGGCCTTGGACATAGTGTGAGGTAATGACTTCCTGTAAAAAGACTGTTGCCGCTCCTTACTATTGCGGAGCTTACTGTGGGCCAGAAACTTTTCTATTGTCCTGGATGGAGTAGAGTCAAGTACCTCAATGAAACGTGCTGGGTCCCACGCTGTACTCGCTATTCACAAACGCCATATCTAATGGCTCCTCAGTACAAGATCTAATCTTAGCCATATTGGCTGAAGACAAAGCCGTTCTGTCCAGCTTATTCAATTCCACTGCTGAATAGCTTGCGTCACTCAAATCCGGCGATTGGATGCATGTACGGGCCTCTACCTAGACAGACACATTCAGCAAGCACGTTAGTAAGTTCCCTCAGGGCCAGAATTGCCAAATTAAATTGGCTCCTCTACGGCAAGAACAAATTATCCTTTAAAAAAAAGTATTTGGCATCATAGCAAAAACTCATAATGAGAAACCACTCCAAGCAGTTAGCTAAGCGCCCTTTAAAGCGAGGAGTCTTCCCGACGGGAAGTACAAAACTTCGTACTTATGTACTATGTCAAGTCACATTGAACTACAGACACGGCTTCAAGTGAATTAATGTAAGCCCAGTAACCGGTCATACAAATCTGGACGATTTTATTAATAAACAAAAGAAAAACGATTAATAACAAGATTGGATGTAGGCTTTTTCTTAAAAATGTAGTCTTCCCAAATAAACTTATGGAGAACTTTGATAGTCTTAAAGATGTGGTGCTAGAAAGATACCCAAAAGGTATAAGGCGAAGGTAGAATTATTATGAGAAATGTAAACCACTTAAAAGAATTTGAACTCACAAAAAACGAAAACTTAACAAAATTTTAACTTACAGAAATTTGGTTTGATTTGCTTTAAGCTTTGAGCAACATTGTCTTCGTCTTAATAAATAATTTTCCATGAAATTTCATTTCTTTATTGTGTTTAAAACTATTTCACATTTTTTTTTCTCAACAATTCCAGCTTATCTGGATTATAGAAACATAAAAATAGCAAACCTAATCTTCATAGCAATTGTCTAAACAAAGCATATCAAATGGATTCATCAAAGCCAATGAGAATATTTTACATTTTCTGTTTTGCAACTGCAAAACTAGATGAAGAAGAAGAAACAAAAGTAGCTGTTTGAATTATATTTCAATTATTCTGTTGCTACTTTTCATTTCACGTACAATCTGCAATCTGCTACATACAGGCAAAACAAAGCGTACTAACTAATCAAGGAAAAACTGCAAAAGAAACAAAAAAAAAAGGAAACAATAACAGAGAAAAATAGACAAAAAGATACACATTTGAATGCAAAGCACATACAAAGTTAGATGGATACATTTGCCATGAGACATGAGAATACCCAACTGTAGTGAAGTGAACTGAACTGAACTGAACTGCAGAGTAGTAAACTGAACTGAAAGCGTATGTGACGTGTTATATTTGCCACCATATACGGTGGCATTGGTTATTCAGCTGACTCTTCGTTTAGCTGTCTGTCTGTCTGTCCGTCTGTCCGTATATCTGTTTACCTGGTTAGTAAGCAACCTACCTAACTGACACTCGCTAAATTGGAACGTTGTATACTAAACGAATTTTACTATTTCTTGTTCGACATTGTCAATAGTTGTTGTTGTTGGTGTTGTTGTTGTTGTTTAGTCTTGCTTTGTTTTGCAATATTGCTTTTTCGATGCGCAACATTGAGTTTTGTGGTTCATGGCTGCAATAACAATAAACTATATAGAGTACGAGAGAAAGGTACTAGTCTGAAAAAATGGAAAACTATTGAAAAAAAAAAAATAAATAAACGACAACAGCAGACAGCAGTGCAAACCGTCATTTTATAAGCAAAACCTGTCGAATAGCAACTAAGTTACCAACTGCAGTTGTTTTATTTTGCAGTTTAAAAAAATAAAAAATAAAATTTAGCGCAATATAGCGTAGCAACAACAAGAAGCATGCACTCGCCCTTGCCCAAAATGTCAAAAATCGTGCGGAAAAATGCAAACAATTAGCTTTTATTTTAGTAAAAATATTTTCTTTTCGCTGCACTTGTTATGTCGATTGGCAATTAAAACGAAAAGCGTGTAAAGTAAAACAATGTAGTTGAAATAAATTTAAATAGCCGCAACGATATAATAAAAACTTAAAAAATAATAAAACAGAATTGATTTGAAATAGTTTCAAATTGCCTGAAAGTATGCAGTGTTTTTTTTTTTTTTTTTTTGCAAAATTTGTCGTGAGTTGTAGGAAAAATTGTATGGAAAATGTGTAAGGATATTGGAAAAGTGCACTTTAAAAAATTGGGTAATATAAAAAGGCACACAATTAATTAAGTAATACAATAAATGATTGACAATATAGAATTTGACGCTTAAGTTCCTGCTTACAGAGTTTCTAGATAAAATTTAAAATTAAATGAAATATCATTTTTCGAATATTGTTATTAATTTTGAATTAATTTATAATAATTAAAGCTAATTTTGACTGCCCATATAACATGTAACATAAAAAATCAAAACAATGGTTCTTCGAGCCGGATCAAAAAATCTACAAAATCTTCGTTTTAAACAATGGTGGTTCGAGTCGGATCACATCAAAAAAATTTACGCATTGAATCATCGAACTGGTTTATAAAAATCAAAACATTGATATTTGAGCAGAATCAAAAAAAAAAACTTTGGTTCTTCGATACATATCACAAAAGTCTAAAATGCAGCCGATTCAATAAAAGCAACGAATGAAACATTGGTTCTTTGCGCAGGATCGTAAATACCTAAAAATTGGTTCTTCGACTTCATTTAAAAACAAGTAAGGAAATTTCAGTCGGTCGCCTAACAAACACATTAAATGTTTCCCAAGCACATGACCACTTCTCACTGCGCGAATATGAATGAAAAGAAAAGGGGGGTCGTTCAAGTTCAATTGCTTATAAAATCGTCATTTATTATCCGATTGTGATGAACTTTTTGGATTTTGGCTTAGAAGAACGGTATCTCTATATTAGCATACTCTATTTTTTTTTTGTGCCGAAGAAATTTTTAGGCTTGATGGTGATTTTAGGAGGAAGGAGGAGGAGGGGCAAAATTTTAAAATAAACTTGTAAAATTCCGGAGAAGTCCTATTCGAATGCAAAAAACACGAAGTCTCTATCTCTTACCGTTTCCGAGATCCTTTCGTTCATACGGACGGACATGTCTATATCGACTCTTCTATCACTCCTAATCATAATGGGGGTAACTTTGGGGGATCTCCGACCATTATTTCTACCTGTTACATACATTTGCATAAAACCAATAGGCTCTTGTACCTTCGGTACAGGGCCTAAAAAATCTATGAGTTAAACATTGCTCCTTCGAGTGATATCATTAAAATCTATAGACTGAATATTGGTTCTTCGAACTGTATCATAAAAATCTAACCATTGAACAATAAAATAAACGGATTAAATATTGGTTCTTTGAGTTGGATGATAAAAATTAGATATTCGAGCCTTTTAAAAAAAATCGACGGCTTAAAAATTCGTCATTCGTGCCATATCGTAATAAACCTACAATAAACTATTTTCCTTTGACTTGTATCACAAAGTATACAGCAGTAATATTGGTCCATTGTGCAGTATGTTGAAAAATCTACAGTTTGAGGAATCATTACTGAAAATATTAGTTTGCGAAAATGAAGCGATCTCAAACAAATGTCAAGAGAAGCTTCTAATGTCCATGCTAAGAGATGAAACAATCAGAACTTCACTACTAAGAGGTCCAACAAGAAATTCTGGATGAGGAATTCTATACACTGAAATCGCATATACTCAATGTTTAATCCGTACAATTACTGAATTATTGCATTAAATTCATTTCGCAAAACTTTTTATATCCGGCTCGAAGGACCAATATTTAGTATTCAATGAACCTGTTCGAAGTTCCAGTGATTTTATGAGCATACTCAAGCGCAAAAACACCCGGCCAGCCATCAAAAAACTTCGCAAAGCCGAATATTCATGGCATGAAGCAGCTTATGCTCTCTGTTTGGAGAAGCCAGCACGGCATGACATACTCAAATCGAAAAAAAGCCAAGGTGATTTTGCAGCATGACAACACTCGGCCCACTCTTAATCCTTAAAACCCCTAAATCCTTAAGTTTCAAGGGGCCTGTGAAGAGTCTTTTTGCTACTGCTTCACATTAAGCTGTGATATGGAAGAAGTCCTTACTGTCATTGAATCAGCAATTAGGGAAGTTCGTTAATGGGTAACCAACTTCCCTAAATGCAGATACTCTGACAATGAGGATGAGACTTTTTTTCACATCAAAAACCATGGGAAAAAGTTCTTAATCTCTGTATATGGTAAAAGTAATACTGACTCAAGACAAACGTATAAAGTGGTTGGTTTGGCACATAAATATTTTAACAAGCTAAAAAATAGGATAATATTCAGTGATCACTACAAAAATTGCTTTATTATGTGTGACAATCTTTTTACATCAGCTACACTGTTCGATTTTCTAGGATTTTACATCACGACATTGAAACATTTTAAGAATAAGCTCCTCCATACCTAAAAATAATTATTAAATGTTTATAGCTAACTGGATTAAACATCGCTTTTAAAGGCTTATATTTAGTGTTTTTTAATATATTATATAATATTCTTCTCCAGAAATATTTTAAGTTACTTTATAAAAGAGAGTTTTTCTGAAAATCCAAGGAAATATTCGGCAATACAGGTTATTTTCTACTTTTATTTTCGCTCTAAACAAAACTAGGAATTCTATTTTAGAACTTCAAGTCAAATCACTACTATTTATATAACAATTGAATTTATTAAATTTTAAAGCTTAAAATTGGCTAAACACTAATGCTATTCAAACTGTTCAAACCTAAGACATATGTGCTACTCAAACTGTAAGCAATACAATTGTCTCAAACTAAATCTATGAAATTTTTCAATCTCGGGCTATGCCTCACCTATACAAAATGAAGACAAAGTTGGAACATAACAGCGAAAGTTAAGTCCATTATAATATATAATATATTTTAATAAAAATCGGTTAAACAATTTTAGGCGCAAAAAAATTCAATGGTAAACTTTCTTTCCTACGTCTATTTCACACAAATTTTCGTTAAAAAATTCGTAGAAAAACAGTTATCAGTCATTGCACAACAAAGAGTTCTGTTTAATTTAATTTCTGCTAATAATTTAATTTAAAAAATTTATTTCAGTGTATGAGTCAATTGCGAGCTTGGCACAAAACTTCAAGAGTATATTTTTAAATCGTTCTCTAATTCATTGCAGGCTTGTCAAAGCCAGCTGCTGAACAGCAGCGTTTAATTAAAATTTAATTAGATACGAAACCGAATAATACGCACACACAACAGCTTTAAATGGCGAATAGAATTTTATCCGAAACAGACAGATCCACAATGAAGCAACTATGCAGAGGCTAAATGTATACACATATGGCGGGCGGCATACAACAAACTCGTAAATGCATTCATTCATAATTAGATATTCTGTGTTGGCGCATTTAACTGACGACTTGCTGTAGGCGCCTACATTTTATTTTCCGTTCACAACTATTGCCGGCTTTCAGGCGTCAGAGGACGAAACGACTAGGCAGCAAAAAAGCTTTAGCGTAAATCAGTATAAATGTGCCGCAATGTGACGCTGTGGGTAGTCCTCCATGTATAGTGTTTAATATATATTTATTTTGTATATATTCACGTAGTACTAAAGCTGCTTGCCGTTTAGCGTTTCAATTAAAATCCCTAAATAGGATTAAGCATGCCGTGCAGTGTCAGTCGGTCTGTCTGCCTCTGTGGGTAAACTACGACTTCTGCTGTTTGCGTACAATATTCTGCTTTCATTCTTTTGGTTTTACTCTATTTCTTCTTCGCTTAATGAGTTGGCATAATTTGCCATACAAGATGTTAACTTAGCATACAAAGTTAAAGACAGACAGTCAGCCAGCCAGGCAGCCAGCCGTGTTATCCTTTTTCAGCTCTTTTGATCAGCAACACAGCAATTTAATGAGTTGTAGCACAATTTTTATGCTTTGCTTCTTTTCTTGGTTTTCTTGCTTCTGCTCGTGCTGCTGCTCCTGTCTTCTGCTTTTATGCAGTAATATATTTTATTTGCACTTAGCTTTTGCGATTTTGCGAAAATTAATTGTCGTATTTTCTTTTGTCTGCGTCGCTCGATTGATTACGGCCGTGCATAAATTTTACGCATACAACATGATGTATACGCAATTAATTTTAATTATTATGGGTTTTTATTTTATCTACGCAATACACTTCTTTGCTCCTTCTTCGTGTTCTTACTGCATCTTTAAGTTTCTTCAATTTATGCCATAATTAACAATTATTAGCATGCACATGTGAACCAACGGCAACAACATTAATAAGAAAAGTTTGGAGTGTGGATTGATAAGTTATAGGCCTTGGCAATATGTAGCAAAACTGTCCAAATGGAGAGCTTTTGAATAAGAGCTCTGCATGAATTCACTCTAAAATTGCGTAGAAGAGAATACCTTAGAGTTAAATTGAATTGTGTGAATGCACATCAGAATAACGGAATTGCCACCAAGTCCCACCTAAACAATGGAGCAATGCTAAATGGTAATCGAAAGGAACCTAGGAGTCGCTATAGTTGGTGACGTTATTCAGGCACAAGCGAGTAGGTATAAGAAACGGCTTGGATCCAACCCGAATCCGCTGGCTCGATGACTCAATGCGGAAAGACCAAGTTCCAAAACCAAAACTTTTTTCTAGTGAACCATTAACTCACTTATTCACTTCTGGCGCGAGTGACTCAGTTACCGTTTCGGCATATTCGTGCTGAGCTCTTAATTGCGCTTTGCAATGTGTGATGCCTTTAAATAGTCGCATTGCGCTTAGCAACGACTGAGTCATACAGTGTGACAATGTGCCAGTCACTGACCAGTAATAAGTCGACTTTGCATCACTCGTGATCATGCGAATGAAACACTACAACAACAGCGACTTTGACGACTTTGAGTGGATCAACTCTGCATCAGTGACTTTGACGTGCACAGCGAATATGGACCAACCAAGTATAATTTTTTGAATAGGCACATGTGGAACAAGTCAGTAGTCAAGTTCAGGACCGCAAATTAGTTTCATGCTGATCAGTGCGCGAATAAATTGATTTGCGGTTATTCATGTTGGCAAAAAAGTGCGACAGTCGGGTTTCACAAACCTCTTTGGAGGTCAATTTCTTGCCAGCTAAATCGTTCGACATTGACAAGAAGATATGGTAATCCGATGGTATCAAGTCTGGATTATAAGGTGTATGCATAAGGACCTCCCATCCGAACTCCCGGAGCTTCTGTCGCGTCACAATCAAAGTGTCTGGTCTGGCGTTGTCCTAATGGAACACAATTCCTCTTCCATTGGCCAAAGATGGCCGCTTCTGGGCGATTGTTGCCTTCAATCGGTCCAGTTGTTCACAGTAGAAGACCGAATTGAGCGTTTGGCCATAGGGAAGCAGCTCATAGAAGATGATTCCCTGCCAATCCCACCAAACACACAGCAAAACTTTCCTGACCGTCAATCCGGGATTGGCTTAGTCGCTTCGTCACCCTTCATCCCCGACCGTTTTGCGCTTCACGTTGTCGTAAGTGACCCACTTTTCATCGCCAGTCACCATTAGCTTCAGAAACGGATGGAAATTCGGTCCATGAGGTTTTTTGATGTCAATTCGTGTGGCACCCAAGCATCTTCAAATGCCTTTGAACGCTTACATGACTGATATTCAGCACCCGGGCGAAGGTACGGCTGCTACTATGGCGGTCTATCTCGATCGCAGGTCTTCCGGAGCGTGGTTCATCTTCCACTTTCTCCACACCACAGAACGGAATCGAGTGAACCATTGTTCTGCTACGCGAATTGAACAAGTAACGGCCCCATAATCATCACAAATTTGTTTTGCCTTTCAGATAGTAAAAATTTAAAATATGACGAATTTCTTCCTTCGAGATCTCCATGTTCGAAGCGCTGTAGCTCTCAACTGAATTGTCCAAGCGCAATGCTGTTTGGGAGATTGGGATTCGTTTGCTCAAGTGCACATTGTGTGGAAAGTTGTTGACTGCCATACACCTGGGAATGGCCAACAATGATTCTTGTGTCAAACGGTCCAAGCAACTCACACGTCCGTTAGGACACGTATCTCCTGGGTAGCCTCTGAACATCCGTTCAGAGGTGAGCTAACGTGAGAAGGCGAAGGGGCCCCCTCTCCTTTAAAAAGGGGTTGGTGCGCTGGGCTTGGGACCCGCCACTTTAAAAAAAAACCCCCCAATGAAAACGAACAAAAAGCCTCGGAACGGACTCTTTGATGACGACCCCCGCAAACGCTATAAGGATCACGATATACGGATATGCACCTGGAATGTCCGCACCCTTAATTGGGATGGTGCAAGTATCCAGCTGGCTGATGTCCTCGAAAAATGCAAGGCTGACATCACCGCAATCCAAGAAATCCGATGGATAGGGCAGGGTTGCTCTAAAAAAGCATCCTGTGACATCTACTACAGCTGCCATGCGAGTAAGCACGAATTTGGATGTGGTTTCGTGGTGAGTAGGAAACTACGTGGCCTCGTCTCTAGGTTCACACCTGTTGACGAGCGTCTAAAATCGTGCTTGGCGATTTCAACGCCAAGATTGGGAAGGAAGGAATCTTTGGCCCAACCGTCGGAAAATTTAGCCTTCACGACACTACCTCCAATAATGGAGAGAGGCTAATCGATTTCGCCGCAGGTCGGAACATGGTAGTTAGTAGTACCAGATTTCAACATCTTAACATCCACAAGGCTACATGGCTGAGTCCTGATCAAAAAACACGCAACCAAATTGATCATGTTCTGATTGACGGAAGGCATGCATCGAGCGTGTTGGACGTGCGAACGTTACGTGGTCCCAACATTGACTCGGACCACTATCTTGTCGCAGCCAAGGTACGCACTAGGCTCAGCGTAGTGCATGCCGCACGTTCCAACATGCAACGAAGGCTAGACGTCGGCAAGCTGCAATCAGAGCAGACCGCCACAGCCTTCTCAAACACACTCTCCCGACTGCTCCGGGAAACCTCTCCGATTTCTCGAGATATATGTGAGCAGTGGACACATATTACCCGCTCCATAGATAGGGCTGCCAAGGATGTCATTGGTTATACAAAACCTGTGAAGAATTCTTGGTACGACGAGGAGTGTCGCAATGCTACTGCAGAGAAGAACGCTTCCTATCAGCGAACTCTGCAGTCGGGAGCAACGCGAGCTGTTAGAGAGCGATATCGAGAGAAACGGAGAGAGGAGAAACGCCTTTTCAGACGCAAGAAAAAGGAGCAAGAAAGGCGGGAGTTTGAGGATGTTGAGATGTTCCGTAACAGAAATGAAGCTCGAAAGTTCTACCAAAAGGTCAAGCGTCTGACTGAAGGTTTTAAGCCCGGAGTAACTTTCTGTAAGGATGAGAATGGAAGTCTGGTAACGGATGAACAGGAATCACTGAGATTATGGAGGAGTCATTTCTCCAACCTACTCGGCGATGAAGCGCACAATACCGCCGAAAGAGAAATGACACCGGAACCACCAGTTAATGATGGCACTATTGTAGAGCCACCGGACTATTACGAGGTCGATTCAGTTATTAAAAAGCTGAAAAATAACAAAGCGGCAGGCTCTGATGGGCTGCCAGCTGAGTTATTTAAGACCGGCGGCGAAGAGTTGGTTAGGAGTATGCACCAGCTTTTATGCAAGATATGGTCCGATGAACGCATACCCAATGACTGGAATCTCAGTGTTCTCTGTCCCATCTTTAAGAAAGGAGACCCCGCTGTTTGCGCCAACTACCGCGGAATAAGTCTCCTTTCCATTGGATATAAGACTTTGTCGGGCGTATTGTGTAATAGGCTGAAGCCATATACCGACTCACTGATAGGACGATATCAGTGTGGCTTCAGACCAAAAAGGTCGACCAGTGACCAAATATTCACATTACGCCAAATCTTGGAAAAGACCCGTGAGTTCAACAAAGACACTCACCACCTATTTGTCGATTACAAAGCCGCATTCGACACGCCGATAAGAGCGAAGTTCTTCGACGCCCTGTCTGCACTAGGTATCCCGGCAAAGATTGTCCGTCTTTGCATGGCGACGCTATCTAACACACAAAGCGTTGTCAGGGTGGGGAAAAACCTCTCCGACCCCTTTGATACCAAGAGAGGTTTCAGGCAGGGCGATGCTCTATCGTGCGATTTTTTCAATCTCCTGATGGAATACATCCTACGCCAATGCCCGTACATACAGAGTATGTCGGGCTCGATCTTCCAAAAGGAAGTGATGCTGCTCGCTTACGCCGATGACATCGATATCATCGGTACGCAGGAAAGGCGAGTCAGCAAGGCGTTCTCGGAGATTGAAAAACAGTCTCGGCTCATGGGTCTAGCGGTGAACGAGGACAAGACGAAGTACTTGGTGTCTTCTCGCACTCCGTCAATGCGTCTTGGACGGTCAGTGACGATGGAGAATTTCAACTTTAGTGTTGTAGAAAACTTCGTCTATCTCGGAACAGAGATCACCAGCAACAACAACGTCAGCCTGGAGATCAGGCGAAGAATCACGCTTGCAAACAGATGTTTTTTTGGGCTGAGCAAGCAAATGAGAAGTAAAGCCCTCTCTCGACGGACGAAAATAAAGATATATAAGACGCTGATACTCCCGGTCCTACTGTATGGCGCAGAGGCATGGACCGTGGTTGAGTCGGATGAGACAGCGTTGGAAGTCTTCGAGAGGAAGATTCTTCGCAGGATCTTTGGTCCTATTAGAGTCGGCGACGAGTTTAGGTCCCGCATGAACCGCGAGCTGTACGAGCTATTCAATGAGGTTGACATAGTCCAGCGCATAAAATTCCAGCGGCTGCACTGGGCTGGGCACCTCATTCGAATGGACGAAGGAGCTCCAGCACGCATGGTTTACATGGGGGGCCCAAACTTGATTGGTGGACGCCGACTTAGAGGACGACCGGGCACTCGATGGAATGACCAGGTATGGAGAGACCTCTCCGTACTTGGCATTCAGAGCGACTGGCGCCAGCGCGCACAGGATTATGGAGGCTGGCGCGCTTTTCTGGACGCGGCCATGACCGGTAGACGGTTGACGGCCATTTAAGTAAGTAAGTAAGTAATGCTGTCAAAAAAGTGTAGTACTAGAAACTTACACCCTCGCTCCCAGAATTAACTCCATACCAATAGCTTGATCCACCAAGAACTCGGAGTGCACTGGGTTCACCAGAAAGTTATCAGACTAAGCAGCTCCTAACTAGATGGACTCAACATTCACTCCAACATTCTTGCCATCTAACTACTTCATAACAGCTCGACTACTAGAAGGCTTAAAAGGAGTCACATACTTGATGATAGTTTTTTTTATACTTCCTTTAGGTGGTTTGATAAGTGGTCTATTTTGATAATCCTTTGTTATATTATACTATTCGAACTATTTGTACTAAGAAATCATGCAATATTTAGAAAAAAAAAAACCGATTACTTCTCAAGTCGCCCTCGTGTTAGTTAGTTTTCTTTATTAAAAGCGCGTTGCTGACTTTCATTTACATACTTTTCAGCAGCGTCCTTGAGCTGCATTGCATGAATAGAGAGGCAGGCAGGCTGGCTTGTTTTTCTTTATAAATTTTTTCCTTTTTTTTTTTATGACAGAGAAAACTTCCTTACAATGGCTTTTCCTTAAGCTGCTGCTGCTGCGCTATAGGTATGTATATGTGTGTGTGCGTGTTTTTTGTATACGTGTGCGTTTTGTTTCTTATTACAGCCTTTTAGACTATTCAGGTGCATGACGGCGTACAGCTAGCTCAGTTGCTCGCCCTACTCCGCCCTTTGCCTTTTTATAATGAAAATGCACTCATGTGGAAAAAATTCGTCCCCAATTTTCAACTATTTAGACTGCTTGGCTTGACTCGACGACTTTGATGACTGAGTTTGGTGGGGTTTTGAACTGCATCATCACACAGCGTGCGAGCAAGAGAGCAATCGCCTCATTCATCGAGTGTTCATTTTTCTACTTCTTCGCTTTTTTTTTTTTTTTTTTTTTGTAAATAAACCAACAGCAGGCGGTGTATATAATCAGGCTGCGGCGGATTTGTGACGAAAGGAGCACAAAACATTGCCTGTGGTTTTCCCATGAAAATTTATGCAAAGTGCTGTGTCGTATTTTCTAAACAATATTTTTTTTAACCCACTAAAAAATGTTGTGCCACATTCGAGTTTCGAGTTAATAAGCTTAAAGCAAAGTCTCTTGCATGCTCAGTGGTTTTAGTTTACTTTTTCCGCATAATTATCCTGGAATTAAGCGACAGAAGTGTAAAGCAATATAAAGTAACAGTGTGCTTCAAATTTATAGATACTACAAGAAGTAAATTTTTAAAAAAATAATATGTAGGAGAAACATAAAGGAGAACTTAACAAAGCAATCCTATGAATACAGAATATATTGCTACCCATGCGCTACAACTCATTACTCCAAAGGCTTTCTCATAAAAAAAAAAAAAAAAAAAAAACCACCAATCCAGTCAACTCCCCAACAATTCAGTGCACCCCAAGTGCTAATTTGCAGTTACTCAAAGTTCAGCAGAACATGCTAAGCCATGATTGCTTGGCTCATGCTGTGGCAAGGCTGTCCTAGCGCATCCCATAGGGTGGCACAGACTCTGCATGTGGGTTTGCCTTTATTAATTTTCTACGCTTTAATTAGCAAAAATAAAAGGAAAAAACCTTTAGTAAAAATGTCTAATCAAAAGTTTGCATGCGTTTAATTTGTATAAACATAAATAAGCAAAACAAGGCATGACAGCCGTGGCGCAAAGGACGCTCGTCACGTTAGCAACAATTATTGACACAAGTTTCTAACCAACCACTTTGATTGCAACAGTAAAGCAGCAGCAGCAAAGTTACTCAGACAAAGTCCGAGTTCAACTTTTCGCTGTAAAAGTTTGTTTTTAAAAAAAAAAGTAATACAAAAAAAGTTGTTGCATGCCACGAACGACAAGTGGCACCGAAGTGCCGAAAGGCGCAGCAAGTGATTTGTTTGCGACAGTTCAACATGCAATTTTAATTTGTAAAATCGTGTTTTACTTTTAAATATGAATCGGAAAATTTGACGTTGAAATTTTCCACTAGCTATGGAGTTGTCGCTGTAGGAGTTAAAATATTTCGCAAAAACTTTTTTTGCTCTGGCAGAAGTTGACCGCAGCCTTGAATACAAGAGAAGACGAGCTGTTGGCTAGATAGGAAAGAAAATTTAGTGGGGGTGCCAGTTGGAATATGAACAGTGATAAGAAATATTAGTCGATTAAAGAAGTTTTCTGTGATAATGCTTAACTGTTACTTATAAGAAATGATATAACATCGGGAACATTTATCTGACAAAGAAACAGAAACCTATGGACAGATTTTAAAGTAGAAAAAGATGCACATCTAGTACTACCCTGTGACATACGCTGAGAATGAAACGAAAAGTGTGGCGCCGTCTGCTGATGTAGTAACCTGTCACTCTGTGACAAGCAAAAAAAAAACAACTTCAAATTTATTTATTTTTCGAAAGTGTTACAAAGTTTGGGAAAATATATTCAAAAAACAATTTTTGAGGCGAGTCTAGTCATACTTTACAGTGTATCAAATAAAGTTCCTTACCTGTTCGATACACTTGTAACAGTGCGACACATAAAGTGTCTGATTCTGAGAGGTAAATTGGTCAACGTCTGCTCTACTCACAGCAATAGTCTAGTCAGACAGACAGACGGACGAACAAAGATTTATCTACTTATCTCATCTTGGGTGCGTAGATTTTTTATAAGGAACCTCTATAAGTTGATGACAATACACACATTTGAAAATTTTGAAGTTAAGGTCTACAATAAAATTTTGAAGTTAAGGTCTACAGCCCAGTGAAATATGGGTTTTAAAGAAACCGAATTACCATGTATTCAAAATGTATTTCCTGCCTTAAAAAGAATGCTTTTAGATAAACTTTCAAAACGAAAATTTCACCGACTTACAAACTATATCCTTAAAGTATATCACTCAAAGGAGTATGGCAACGTTGTCTTCATTGATTTCGTTCAGGCTTTCGACCGAGTATGACACATTAGACTCTTGTAATAAATTATTTTAAAATTAGGCTGACCCACGTTGGGCGCCAATTATTAAATTAGAATGGCGTTATAAGAATATTCAAAAGTAATGTTTATGAATCGCCTTTAGATGCAAATTAGTAAAATTGTTGTAATTTACTGAGCCCCACGTTAGGCGTCAATTATTAAATTAGAGTGGCGTTATTGGAGATATTGAAAATTTTGGGTTTATGAGTCGTCTTTGTATGCCAATTAGTAGAATGGTTATAATTTATTATGCCCCACGTTGGGCGCCAATTCGTAAGTAAGTGTGGCATTATTGGAGTATAGAAAATTTAGGTTTATGATTCGTCTTTGTATGCCAATTAGTAGAATGGTTATAATTTATTATGCCCCACGTTGGGCGCCAATGCGTAAATAAGAGTGGCGTTATTAGATCATTGAAAATTGACGTTTATGAACCGGCAAACTAGTAAATTATTTGTAAATTACTTTGTCCCACGTTGGGCGCCAATTAGTAAATTAGACTGGCGTTATTAGAGAATTGAAAATTTAGGTTAAAGAGTCGCCTTTTTATGTAAATTAGTCGAACATAAAAATAAACTGCTAAACTAAAGGTGCTTTACTCTGAGAAGAAATGTTCTTTCATGTGTACATCTCTGCGGCGACATCATCGCCGAATTAAAAAAAGCGAAATAGTTAGATTTTATCTTTCATTATAGTTTGGGTCAGCACATCTCATTTATGTTAGTAGGCTGCAGAAGTAAAATATAGATGCTTGACTGACTAAGCGGGAAAAGCTTACTATGTATCTGTAAGCCCAAAAACAATGTTCCTATTTGAAGATATGAACATCAGAGATGAGTAAGTTTTCAAGTTTTGTAGAACAAGACATTGCGCTTAATGACAGAATAGGCATGGTACGTCAACCTTATTAAGAGACCTGAACCTAAACTACTGGATAGAATTCAGACTCAAAATGTTTAGAAAAATCTTCTGCGAAGGGCGCTTTGTTGATAAAACTTATTCTCCAGATTATTAAAATCTCAAAACAAGAACTTTTTAAACATATAAACCCGCAGTAAAACTTTCTTTCATCAGATCAGTCTAATTCGGCTTCATGGCTTCGAAGAACCCTTTAAGTTTAAAGTTCTGCAATGAAGGCAAGTATCTCCAATTATGGTTTACAATTACTAGCTACGGTTTAAACAGCAGCAGTTGATGATTATTCAGTCATATTATATTTCAAGCAATGAGACACGGCGAACATAGTGTATATAAATACCCATGTGTAGTAAAGCTGAGGATGGCTGATGATGGCCTTTAAAACAATTTACTTCAGTATCAAACTATCTACTACTGGTTAAGAGTTTAACAAACGTTAATGTTGAACAATACACTCACTACTGCTTGATAAGATCATATTTTTTAACTTTTACTGGATTTTTCGCAGTGTTGCCATACTTTTTACTATTTTTTTTTTTTTTTTTTGCCATTTACACAATTAGTATCAATTTTATTTAACCTAGTTAAAACAAAGCACCAACTTAAACAGCTGCTAAATTGAAAAACTTAACCTAACTGAATGATCAAAATGTAAATTCTAAATTTTATATTTTTCTGCAACTTTAAACGAAATTTATGCAGAATAAAAAAAAAATTCTTCATTGCCAGTTCAACACAAACTCAATTCAAGCGAAAGAAGTTGAGTTGCGCCTCAGTTAAATTGAAAATGGCAAACGGGGTTTACCCAAGAAGCTGAAAACGAAGCAAACGAAAGAAGGCAGCAGAGCAATAAAGTTTTGCATAAATGACGAAATAAATGACAACCAAGAAAAACAACATTGACAAATACTCAAACAGCACAATTGGGAGAAAAAGCGTGCAGAAGCTTTCCGAGTAAGGGTATGAAAATTGGAGCCACAATCGCCTTGTTGTTGTGTTTGCACCCAGCTCCTTTGGGGTTTCAATCTTGGGGTTAATACGCGTTCAATACGCATTGCGTGGGCGTTTGCGGGGGAGGGTGGAAAATACCAAAAAACTACAATACAATTTAACATCGGAAAATGCGTTTCGTACTCGTTTGTCTACAGCTTAGTAAGTAGAAGAAGGCGATGTATCTTATTATTGCGCCATGTTTATTATCGTGTGGCATTCTACTTCTAAGCATGTATGTATATGTGTATTGGTGTTGTATAATTTGTTTTCACTTTTGCGGAAAATACTTTGCTGCCGTCATCGACGCCATCGTCGTCGTCGTCTACTTGGCGTTGGCAACTCGTTACTTTTTAACTATTTTTCTGCGGAAAAATAAACAAGTTAACTAAGTATTTTCGTCGCCGCCTTTCCACTTTGTGCAACAGTATTCTGTACGAAGCATGTAAGACAGTGGTAAATACACTACAGTAGTGTGTGTGCTCGACTAAGGTATACACTATGTTAGCAAGGTCTTGCGGCAACGATTTTTGTGAACCTTCAGGTACATTTTTCCAAAGGCTTCAAATACTTTTTCCATTTTGTCACAAAGTTTCTAATTAAAAGAAAGTAATGGAGAACCCTTTTAATATATACTGGAACCTAAATTATTGTTCAACTCGATGAGTTGAATTGAACTAGCTGTGTCCGCCTGTTTGTCTACTGTTTTTGAATCAATAAACCTCTTTAATTTTTTTTAAAGATATCGATCCGAAATTGGTTATGATGACTTTTTGTATTCTCAAGCAATACCTCCACATTCTGAAAATGCACTATCTTCGGTGTTGAATATTTTTGGTGAAATAGTTTTATAATTAAGAATAATTTGGCAAATTAGAAAATTATTTGTAAATTAGTCTGCCCCCACGTTGGGCGCCAATACGTAATTTAGACTGACGCTATTAGATTATTAAAAATAAACGTTTCTGATTCGTCTTTACATGTAAATTTGTAACATATTTGTAAATTATTGGACCCCACCTTGGGCGCCAATTTGTAAATTGAAGTGGCGCTCTTGGATTATGGCAAATTAATGTTTCTGAGTCGCTTTTGCATATAAATTAGTAAACTATTTGTAAATTTCTCTGCACCACGTTGGGCGCCGATTTGTATCTTTTATAGGTCATAATATCATATGTTCCGAAAAACTTCGCACTTTCGCAGGAATAATGAGTTCATGATTTCGAAATACCTAGCCTCCTTTTTTATGAAGACTTAAGCAGGCTACGAATACTTTAATCCAGTCTTAGAATAAGTAAGAACGTTGCAAGCTAGTCTGCTCGACTCCGAGATACCCTGTACCCATATTAAATGGAGCACATACTCGTATCTTGATCCGTGTAGGATATTTTGCTGTATTTACTTATCGTTTCGTATAGGACCTACTTCATCTAGTGTTCCGATATGAACCAATAAGGAATATAAAATGCCAGAAAGATGGACATATTCGTATAGAACCTCCTTAAAGGATGTACCACGCTTGATTCTGCCTGTTAGATGGTCTTAAGGGAAAGATATCTGGGTCACTCCATCCTACCTTATCCTAGCGAAGCATGTAATTTAAAAACGATTTCCAAATGGACAGGTTTTGGTGTCAGCTATAAGACCCATATAACTAATATGTTCAAACATCGTGGGTGATAGTGTGTAGCTCTCCACATAAACTCTCCATTACTAAGGTTCAATGCAGATCAACAGATAAGGAACGACTTTTAAAAAAATATTTGGATTTATTAATGGAAAAAAACTGATAATAAACCGATGGAACAAGTGCTTGAAGAAAAGGGATGCAAAATAATCGTGAATTTACATATCTGAACTGGATTTGGAAAGGGAAACATTGTGCAAAGATAGAGACCATAGAGACCTATTGCGATATAAACTGTAATTGACGCATATCACAGCTATCAGAAGTGACGTCAATATATCCAGATTATCACCTAAAAAACTTAATGTTGTTTATCTGCTTTTCCGCGTAAATTTACAAGTGGAGATATCGCGCTCAAAGTTATATCGGCCAAAAAATTAAGTACAATAAAAAAAGCATACATTTGACTTTAGATAAGTGCTTCCATTCCGTACTTTGACTCTAGTGGAGCAAATGGTATAAAGTTTAGACTGCATATAGGGAAAAGATGAGTTTTTTCATAAATTTCTTTTTTGCGTTGAGCACATCTTGCAGTTCCAGTGTTTTAAATATTTTAAGAAACATTTTTTTTTGCAATCATACCTTCTAGTAGCCAAGTTCCATCTTCATAAATGTTTTTCTTTCGATTTATATATCAAATTTAATATCTAATTTGGTATATAAATATTTGTATTTTTCGATCCATTTTATGAAGTTTTCAAAGCTGTGCCAACACAGTGACAAAACTAATGGGCTATTAAAATAAACTATGAAGAGTACAACAATTAAATAACAAATTAACAAAGCAATGACAAGGCGAATAAATTACCAACAACAACGCAGCATTGAATATATCGTATATAACTATAAAAAAAATATATCATTAAATCTAAGCAGCATTAAATGTTCTTGAGAAAAAAAATTTATATTAAATGCATATGAAAATTTAGCGCCACATTGCACTTGAACTTGCCACAAACCACAATGGAGGTTGCAACCGCGACCACAAACGTATGCATCGTTTGTCCGTCCGTCCGTCTGTCCGTCTGCCTGTCGGTCGGTCTGTCATGGCTGTCCTCCGCGTGTCAACTCAAATTATATAAGCGCATCTTATAAGCGTTGATATTATTGCCACTTGGTGTCGCAAGTTCGGAGCCAGCAACAGCAAAGAATTTACAAGAGCAAGGCTAGTACAGAGGATGAGTGCGAGTGAGATAGCAGCGACAAAGAAAATGGAAAATCGTGCGCGCGAGAAAACATGCAAAACGACCTTGGCACCAAGAACAGCAACGCTAAATTATAAAAAGAAAGAAAATCAAGAAAATTTAAAAATAATTTCTCAAAAACATGTTACAAGAAAAACATCAACAGCGGCAGTGGCAGTGGCGGAGGCAGCGGCAAGTAAAATGATGACGAAGGCATACATTGGTTCGGAACTAACTAAAATTGAGTAGAAAATCAAATAATCGAATTAATTGTAAGAATTTTTTATACTGAGATCTGCCGATAGCGTCGTGTGGAACTTATTTTTACTGCTGCTACTGACATATTCTACAAATCAAGGCCTATTAGCCCAAAATAATTGGAAAAACATGCCATTTTTTAGGCATTTTACATCAATTCTCTATTATAAATTTTTTCACCAAACACACCTAAACCTAAAAAAACATTTAAGTTAATGAAGATTTCTAATGGATTGGCTTTGGTGCTATTGAGTACGTTTGGTCTTTTTAACATGAATGGACTTACGCCAGAAGAACCTTTACAAATTGTGGTAATTTGTTTTGAAAACCGTAGTTCAGTTCGCTAAACTCGCCATTTCCTCTTATGCTCCACAAAATTGTACATCGAAGCAAGTTTTTCGAGCAACCATAAACATTTTTAGTACCAAACATGTTCTACTTCTCCTTTGCAGTGTTGGAGAAGACCCAAAAGAATAGACTCGCCATCGTGCACAGCAATTGCAGATTTGTCCATTCACTTTATGGAAGATTTTACAGAAGGATCTTGGCTTACGAGCTTATAAGATGCAGCTCATGCATAAATTGTGGTCATCACAGATTCGGTGAATGGCGGCCCAATACATGATAACGTTATAGGGCTAGGGCTATGTCACCAAAATAGTTTTTACTGAGAAATTGATTGAAGAACAACCAGAAGCTATTGTTAAGACATCGATACATCTGCAAACATTTTGATGTATTTTTTGGATAGGTTCATACTTATTCAAAGATGATGTCAGCACTATACAGTAAATGAAGGATCTTTATTTCCCAATTAAATGACCTTAATCGGAAACAACAAAAAAGACGACAAAAGATCCCACACAGCACATACCACCATCAGGTTATTGGATAAGCGCATAATTTCACGTACAGGTTCTGTGAATCGGACTCGCCATATTATCCTCATGAACTATTTTCTGTAGACAGAATATGTGACTATGAACCTACTGGTCTACGCTGATGAACTAGACTCACACTACCTCAGTTGATCGAAAATAATCTACCGGAAGATTTGGGAGTCACTAATTTTCTAACTTCTATAACAACTCTATACTATACAGTTCTTATATATAAACGGCTGGACCGATTTTAATGACATTTTTATAGGTGGTCCCTGAATGTTGTAGATTCACAATGGAGCCCGGTAAGTGGCGCAGTGATCGGGTTCTACAATTATTATTTTGCCAAATATTTGTTTAACCAGCAAAAACAACGTCAGCCTGGAGATCAGGCGAAGAATCACGCTTGCAAACAGATGCTTTATTGGGCTGAGCAAGCCCTCTTTTGAAAGGCGAAAATAAAGATCTATAAGACGCTGATACTCTCGGTCCTATTGTATGGCGCAGAGGCATGGACCGTGATTGAGTCAGATGACACAGCGTTGAAAGTTTTTGAGGGGATGATTCTTCACAAGATTTTTGGTCCTATTAGAGTCGGCGACGAATTTAGGTCCCGTTTGGGCACCGCTTTCGAATGGATGAAAGAGGTCCAGCATGCATGGTTTACATGGGGGTCCCAAACTTGATTGGTGGATGCCGAAATAGAGGATGACCGGGCACTCGATGGAATGACCAGATATGGAGAGATCTCTCCGTACTTGGCATTCAAAACGACTGGCGCCAGCGCGCACAAGACTATGGAGGCTGGCGCGCCTTCCTAGACGCGTCTATGACCGGAAGACGGTTGACGGCCATTTAAGTAAGTAAGTAAATATTTGTTTAAGATGCTTTGCATTTTGGAACATATGCTCCTTAAATTTCACTACCGAAACCCCCTACCCCCTTTAATTTTTTAGTTAAAGAGGATGGTGAATAATTTTATAAGGGATGAGATACGATTTATTTTCTATAAACACCCACACAGCAAATAATTTGAAAAAAATTTAACCGATTTCGGGAAAATTCACACTCAGTCTTGGAACCGACCGGTCCGAGTCAGATGGGACCATTATTGGCAACAAGGGGTTTTATCCCATTCTGTGTTTCTTGATATGTGGAAATGGACGGAGAAGCAGTTACATGAAAGTTCCTGAAGAATTTGTTTGAATATATTTCTGCAACTGCACCTCTTGAGTACTTCTGAACAGATTTAACTAATTTAAAAAAAAATCCTAATTGTCCGTAAAATAATTCTAAAAAAATTTTAAAAAAATTAAAAATGTGAAAAAACTGAGATAAAAAATTTAAAGAACTCAAGACAGAAATTCACGATTCAAAGGAAGGATATGTGTAATTTTTTCTTACAAGCTGTGAAACCTGAGTTTTCAGTAAATAAAATTTAAGATAATTTTAAAACAAAGTCGGAAAATTCGGACCAACTTCAGAAATCATAATCTCGATCATAACTGTGGATAGAAGTGCTAACAGGTCGGAAAGAACTTAATATAATATTTTCTATTAAACGCAAATCGGGAAGATCTGCAAAAAACTAAGAAAAATGTTATATCTTGAAAATGTTAACGGTACTTTACTGGGTAAGGAACATATTTTAAACGTGGTACTATGATATGTCTTAAACTATTTGGTCCAGATGGAGAAGCTGGAAATATTCAATATTATATAAAAATCATAGAAAGTATGGAAAAGTACGCCGGAAACGCGAGTAGTTAATAAAATATAATAAATGATGTTTTTTTTTCATCTGAAGTAATGCCTGTTTATGGAGAAAACAATTTCATGGCACAGTTTCTACGCATACCACGTACAATATAGACACATTTTAATAGATTTCCACAAATTTAATTGGTTTCTTTCAAAATCTGGCATTACATCATAATAAATTCGAATTATATTGTTTAAATTTTCTATTTTCATTCAATATTTTATAATTTCGCCCTAATGTGCAGTGTCCAAAAGGGCCAAAGTTAGCAAAAACAACAAATAATATTTTAGCAGCTGAGGAATTCACCAGCAATGCCGGCAGTCATATATAGTTCATATGGAAAATGAGCGTTTGAATATTTTTTCGGGTGGAGGTGAAAGAGATGTACGATGTGTGTTGCGCCCTTGTAAGCAGCATTTTCTGAAATAGTTTGGTATCACACGACAACAGCAGTCGTCCCAGTCCCAGTCCCAGCCGCCCAGAGTGGCAGCATCAATGGGTTGGTGTACGTTCGCTGCTCTTAGCGGCCTGTCTTGATGAGTTTGAAATTTTAGTACGAGTATTCGCATGCGATGTAACTGCACGAGAAGTGGCATCATTTGCGCTTTGAGTGTCAGCTATGAGCAGCAGCATCAGAGTTCTGTCTTCTGTGTTCTGTGTGTTCGCCTCACACGGCCTGTTAAGCGAAATTATGCAAAGTGAAAAATGCCGCACATTTTTCACGCACAGATGTAGATAAAACAACAAGAAAAAAAATGTTGCATTCGAGTGTGCACGACTGTATTATACCCTACATATGAAATACATTTTTTAAGGCTTTGATTTTATGCAAAAAAAATGGCTAAAAATATCACAAAATCAATTTTTAAGCATTTTTATTCCCTTTTTATCACTGCGAGCTTTGAAAATGAACGATAAACTTGTAACATGGCTACAGCTAGAGGCTCTATAGCGCGAGTTTAATATCATCAGCCTTTTTTTTTTCTTTGCTATTTTTGAAAAATTTTGTCATTTAAAATAACCTTAAATACCCTCCTTCCAATAGTTTTTGTGCAGGGTATAAAAACAAAGGGCACAAGTGCGACAAGTGTTACGTAGCATGGCCAGAGTATGAAAGCTGTTCGTACTCGTATGTTGGCTTGTTTTAGGTTTCCATTTCAAACTCATTTGATTTGCATACAGTGCGATGCGATGCCAAGGAAGGCTGTAGCAAATGACAATGCTTGATCTCATGACATCGCTTTCAAGGGGTGAGTGTTATCATAACATTTTGTCAGATTTAAAATAGAAATGATTGTACAAGAAGACATTTAGTGGTAATACACTGCATACTTGAAGCGCATTGTAATTCACCCTTATTATTATTTTATAAGAGCATCAGTTGGACAACAAGTAAGTAATAGATTGTGAAAGGTGTGATATGTTTTGTAAAACTTCATGGAGACATATTTGTAATTTAATAACTACTTGTCATCATCTATAAGTGCAATATCAAGAATATTGCCATATGCCAACATTAAGAAAACGTCCAAACACTTTACCGAAATTCGAAGAGTGTTGATCCTAATAGAAAGTTCCATTTAATTGAGTTTGTGATGCAAAGTTTTACACTCAAATCAAAAAGCATTGCTTGCTGCAGAAATTTTGCAGAACTTTAGTTCTTTAATAAAAAAAAAACTTGGACTTATTGGAGTGGATGATGTTCAAAGAAATTAAAATATTTGAGAATTCACATTTTACATGAATATTTGAACATGAAAAAGCTTTACGCGCGTTGTGTGCCATGATTGTTCATACTTAACCAAAAGCGTAACCCTGTGACCACTTTTTTGTGCAGTTCAGGCGTTATCCGTAGCAGTTTTTGCGGCGTTTCATTACCATTGACTAAGCTTCGATCTAACGCACCACATCAGAGACCAGACAGAGGGTTTCTCTGGGAGAACGTTCACTCAAGAAGTTCAAAGTGCATTTGTCGGCTAACAAAGTCATGGCAAGGTTTGGGGATACACATGGTGTCACCCTTGAAAAAGCATTGATATAAATTCGATATTGATTTGAAGCAGAAACGCATGTATATAGACACCATGGCTTGAATCTATAAATCGGACTACGAACGGCTACCCCATCCAGCATATACTGCAGATTTGACTATTTCCTGTTTGCAAACTTAAAGAAATGACGGAACGGTAAGAGATTTAGGTCGAAAAAAGAGTAATCCAAATTTTTTTTTTTGCCGAAAAATATCTTTTATTCAAAAAATCAAAGACTTATCAAACCACCCAAATAGATCTGCACTTCTATGACCGTTCTTTAAGCGATTTCTAATTATGGTCTTTTTAACAATGCCGAATAAGAGTATTGACGGTGTATAACCAGCAGATGAAAGCAAAAAAGAACCGCCATTTTCTACTTATAGCTCACCTATTGCAGGTGAAGAGCGCGTTTATTGTCCTTCAACTCTGTACAAAGACTTATTTAGTATTACACCGAGAAATTTGGAACTGTCTCCAAAATTTTAAATAAATTCCAAACAGTTTTGGGATAAATCTTTCTGTGTATCTTTTATGTTTTTGCAAAGAGTAATGCCACACTCTATTAAGGTTTTGAGTGGTGATTTCATGAATTCCAGATAGACTGTGGATAGTCGTCATTAATTGCTATGGAATAGGAAAAACATTTAAAATCAAGAAATCTACTGGCTACAATGAAACTGACGGCACACACACTGAAAAAATAGTGTTCTCCCGGTAGTTCCTTTTAATCTTAGTGAAGTATAATGCTGTCGTCATGATCTCTAAGCCTGGTATGTCGGATCACACTTCCGATCTTCTCCAAAGTCATACCAGCATACCAATTTGGCTTTGGGGCTCAGCATGGTTGCCAGTTGTTTTGAATACCAAGTACGGAGAGATCTCTCCATACCTGGTCATTCCAACGCGTGCCCGGTCGTCCTCTACACCGTCGTCCACCAAACTAGTTTGGGTCTCCATGTAAACGATGCTGGATCTCTATGGACTGTCACATGTCACAACCTCATCGAATAGCTCATACAGCTTGCGGTTCATAAGGGAACTAAACTCGTCGCCGACTCTAATAGGACCAAAAATCATGCGAAGAATCTTCCTCTCAAAGACTTCCCCAACGGTGTTCCATCTGACTCAATCACGGCCCATGCCTCTGCTCATGTCTTGACTTTCGTCTTTCAAGAGAGGGCTTTACTTCTTATTTTCTTGCTGAGTCCAAAAAAGCGTCTGTTTGCAAGCGTGATTCTTCGCCTGATCTCCAGGCTGACATTGTTGTTGCTGGTTATCTCGGATCCAAGATAGACGAAGTTTTCACAACATTAAAGTTGAAAGTCTCCATCGTCACTGACCGTCCAAGACGCGATGACGGATTGCGAGAAGACACCAAGTACTTCGTCTTGTCCTCATTTACCGCTAGACCCATGAGCCGTTGCTGACTCGCCGTTCCTGCGTGCCGATGATATCGATGTCATCGGCACGACAGAAACTCTGAAACTGAAACCTCTCCTAGTATCAAGGGGGTCGGAGAGGTTTTTCCCCACCCTGACCACGCTTTGTGTGTTAGATAGCGTGGCCATGCAAAGACGGACAATCTTTGCCGGGATACCTAGAGCAGACAGGGCGTCGAAGTACTTCGATCATATCGGCGTGTCGAAAGCGGCTTTATAATCGACAAATAGGTGGTGACTGTCTTTATTGAACTCACGGGTCTGTTCCAAGATTTGGCGTAATGTGAATATTTGGTCACTGGTCGAAATTTTTGGTCTGAAGCCACACTGTTATCGTCCTATCAGTGAATCCGCATATGGGTTCAGCGTATTACACAATACGCGCGACAGAATCTTATATCCAATGGAAAGAAGACTTATTCCGCGGTAGTTGGCGCAAACAGCGGGGTCTCCTTTCTTAATGATGAGCTCTGAATAATATTCGTAAAATTTTGTATTATGCCCTGTACCGAAGGTACAAAAGCCAATAGGCAAATGCATGTAACCGGTAGAAATAATGGTCGGAGACCCCCAAAGTAATAGAGTCGATATAGCCATCTCTATCTGTCCATCTTTCCGTCCTTATGATAGAGACTTCGTTCTTTTTGCATTCGACTAGGATTCGCCGAAATTTTACAAGTTTTTATTTTTTTTTTCATGACAATAAAACACTGCTGATATGATTTAGCTTCTTTATTTGCGTTTATTGTACTTCGACAGCTATGGAACATAAATTAATTAAGCCCTGCCCTATTTCAACTTGACTGTTTAAAAATAATAAAAATCTGAAAGCCCTAGGCAAACAAACATTTAAATTTGTACACTCAACATCAATCACTACCAAGCCCAGCCAGCAGTGGTATCTATGTATCTAACACGCGTTAATTACCTTTTAGCTAGAAACAACACCAACAACTACGTAGATAAAATATGCGTAAAATGTTAATAAACCCAACAGACTTTCTTTTTTATTTTTTACACGCTTAGAAAATCCATTTTCGCTAGCCTGAAATAACTAATCCTTCGCCGGCAATTGGGCGCAGTAAATTTATGCCAAAATTTATGTTTACCGGAAAAAATGGAAAAAAAAGAAAAAAAAAAATTAAGAAAAAAAAAAGTAAGGGAAAAACCAGAAGAAGTAGCAGGCATAAGTTTTTATGGGCGTGTTTATTATGCTGTGCGGCTGCGAGTTATTTTAACGAAAGCCTAAACTAGTCCCCAAGGCGCATTTTCATAAGTTTTTCTCATTTTTTACGTACTCCATTGATGTCTTGCCCAAACACACTTCACTTGGATACCTTTCGCAAACGGCACAAGGACATACATACAGAAATTCGATGGCAAAGTAATAATGGCGCGCGTATTTGATTACGAAAAATCGATTCGATTTTTCTGCTATTTTCGTCTTACGTGCGCCGACACCAAGGATTATGTATAAAGCAAACATGTAGCAGGGTGCGGCAGACAGCAACATTAAAGCGCATTCCTTTGGATAAACTGCTTTAAGCAGCCGAGCCAAAAGGCAAAGCCCAAATGTAGCATATTTCGTCTATATTGCTGGACAAAAATTACGCTAAATTATTCAAAGCCCGATGGAAATCCCATTGGGCTGACAAGGCAGCGTCGGGAACAACAAAAATAAAAAAAGGTTAGAAAAATGTAAAACCGCAGCAGAAACGAACAAAGGACAATAAACTTCAGGCGCGCATTGAGTCGAGTCGAGTCGAGTTGAGTCCTCGAGTACCAAGAAAGAACTTCTTCTTCGTGTAGACAAACATTTGCCCGCAAACAAATAACACAGATAAAAGTTAAAACGGTAAAAGAAAAACAATAAAATAAAAAAGTAAAATGTATAATTACACTTGGAGCTTCATTTTGCATTGGGTATATTAGAAGGTTTCGGGTTTTTCAAATACTTTGAATTAAGCTGACAAAAAAATTTTGCAATAAAAAATAGTTGGTGGGTTTGTATTGGAACTGCACTTAAGAACAGAGATAGCGAGATTTTATGAATGTTTTATAGGGTTAGAACCAAACCGTACTGAGATTCTGCCAGTAACTCAAAATCTGTTAATAAAAATAGAACAGACCAATGCAAATTTTTTTATCTTTGAACTATACTATCGCAAGAGGAATCAAACTTTGGCTAATTTTACACAGATTACAGTAAAGGTAAAAAAATAGAATTGTGTGTCATCTTGAGGGCTCTACCGCAACTAAAAATTTTAACTTTTTTTTTTTTTTTGTTGTCAAAATTTGGCATTTCTGCTCGAGAACTGTTCTGTCTGTTACACTTTGTGTGACCTCTGTTACCAGTTTTACCCATCTTTCCACAGATTATGAGTGACAGCTTCTCTAGCTCCAGCTACCGAATGTGGTCCCTATCGAACAACATACTGCCAATTAGGATTTTTGGGTGCGCTAATAAGCATTTCTTTCAATAACAGAATCAATGAAAAATCGTATATTTTCGCTTAAAATCGAGAGTTAATAATATAATAAAATATGCCATGCGGTTTGTTAGTTCAGGACTACGGAAACCAGTTAATACAGCTTTGCATTTCTCATAAATATATTTTTGATCCGTACTTGTTTCATCAACCGCATTTTTTCATCCATCCAATTTACCATCCAATGGACTAAAAGACAACGTGGTTTTATTTTCGCAAGCTTCAAATTGTTTTCCAATAGGTCCGGAATAATCTTCAAGTGCCGAATTTCGACCATACAGAGTCAAGAATAAATGACGAATTGGCATTAAGCATACAAAACACACCATTGTAACGGTCTCTTCAAAAACTTCTCTAAATATAGAATCACGCCACCTTTCCAACCGGTATTAGTTGGAGTTTCCTCACATCCAACGCAGTTCACGTCATCTGATTTCCAAACTTGACTCTCTTATAAAGTTGTGATCTACGTTAGAATTTTCTTTGTAGTGTCAGAACTTGGCTTTGTGTATCCCAAATAATTGATCCAGATTCTGCTAAGATGGATGGTAACGATCCACTATTTTCTCATGTATCAGCGACTTTTCGTCCATAAAAGTAAATGCTTTTTATAAAAATATATCTCCAATATGTTTTAAAGTTTCTCTCCGGGCTTTAGATACAGCTCTGTGAATTTTGTTATTATCAATGTCTAGAGTTAAGTTTCCATTCGAAAGCAATCCGACAAAGTCGATGGTGTCTCAGGCGAGCGCATGTTTGTCCGATGTTGTCGTTGTTATGGGATATGTTTGTAAAGAAGATTCAAATAATTTGCTGGGACAGAATAGGTTGCTTGTATAGAACACCAAATTTTTGGTGCCCTTATTGAGTCTTCACATGTAAACAGAAATATGTTATTCTGTTCATCGCAGAAGACCTCTAAAGATTAATCATGTCTTTGCATACATTTAAGGTACACGATGAAATTTGGTGTACATGGTAATGGGTCCGAAAGAATTTTGATTTATTGGACAAGTGCAAAGAGATTGGCAATATTATGGGTAAAATATTTAAATGTACCAATTTTTCTTTTGAAGATTTGATGAACGAAGCATAATTGCAAATTGAACAATTCGGACAATGTTTATTACGGGTTAGATTAATAATAAAAATCGCTGTGATTCATGCTCGTTATTAAAAATCCATCTTGTAATCAATTTATGGTTGGTGCTTAGGTTTCAGATAAAGCTATATTATCTTAAGGGTCAAAACTGCGGAAACTCTTTTCAAGTGTTTGTTTGTGTAGTAGATAAGACCCACTACTAAACAAATATAGGAATTCCTATGCTTGTACGGTGGGTATTTTCCTCTTTTGTACAATAATTATATATATTCTATCTTAAGAGATTGAGTTGGGAGAATCTAAATATAAGGCAACAGCTATAAGCTAAGAATACGCCTTGACTAGACTAGATTATGACTAGAAACTTGATTTCCGTTTCTCTTTATAAATTGCAGCTAGTAATCTAGCAAAAAAAAATGGTGAAAACTTTTTAATAGACTTAATAGTAACGAATAATATTACAGCTGTCCCTACTTAACAATAAAGCAAGGACAAAGCAACAACAACAAACGACAACGACAGAGTAAAAGACGGACAGACGACCTCCAAAGAGCAAAAAACCAAAAAAAAAGTATTACTTGAAGGCAACATAAAACTTTTCCCTGGTGGCGCACCCGCACCCGCAACTAACTTTAGACGTCACCGCTCCAACGTTCGTCCGTTCGAACATCCTTCCGGAGTAGCATAGACTTTTGTGGTACCAAAAAAAAGAAAAGGCTAAAATAAAACACACACACATACACACACACAAATAATTGCATACGCCAAGTGCAAAAGAAATAAAAAAGAATCAAGTGCAAATTTTTACGCTTACCTGACACCATTGCTTCAATGCAATACGCTGTGGGAGAGTGTGTGAAAGAGACGAAAGAGAGATAGTATAGCAAGTAAACGGACCGTTCAAAGCAAAATGTTGTTGTTGTTGTTCTTGTTGGCGGTGGCAGCGGCGTTGCTTTTTGCGGTCGCTTAGAAATCGAATCTAATTATCGTTTACTGCAATTTTCTTTTTGAAAAACTTTTGCGCTTTTCTTTTTGTTTTAGTTATATATTTTTTTTATTTTTATTTATTTTATACGAAAAGCAAAAAAAAGCGAAAACGCTTCAAATTCCTATACGTTTTTTCGGTTCTTAAAAATATGCACACACACACACGCACGCCAAATCTATATAGTAAACTTGACACGACGACAGACTGTGTAACAGACAGACAGACAGAACACACAGGCACGCACGCGACAAAAAACGAATGAGTGAGAGCGAGCGAGCGAGCGATACAACGACGACGACGACAACAAAAATGGCGTTTTGAGAGCTTACGCTGAACTTTGCACTACGAAGTCTGAAAGGAGACTAAAAACGGATTTGTTCGACAAATTTTGAAACCGTTTGAAACGGCACAGTATAACAGTAATGTTACGCTCTTACTGTTATGTTTAACGGTATTCTTATCACTGATACAACAGGCGGCGCTGGCAACAACAAGAACAGCAACTGTCAAACTAACGGAATTCGCATGCAATTGCTCTCATATTTTATTGCTGTTGTTGTTGTTGGTGTTGTTTTTGGCGCAGGAAAATCGATTTTCTTGGCGCACTTGTAGCGGCATGCGAAGCGTGTTTTTTTCTTTCAAATTTTTATTTGGAAGGGTGGTGTAACGGCACAAAAAACAAAACGGAAGCGAAAAAAGAATGCCGCCGCACTTTAGTTATTTTAATAAGAAAGAAAGAGAGAGCATGTCTGCAGTCAAAATGTTTATTTAATAAATTTGATTTGTTATTATTGCATTCGCGTTATACACTACACTACACTACACTGCATATATTAATATTAACTTTTTGTTTATTGTTTACACTGTGTTTTTTTTTTTGTAATTTATTTTTAATTTTTTTTCCGCCGCCGTCGCTAAGAAAAGTTTGCACACCGCGCGCCACGAACGACAAATTGCAACTGACTGCAGAAACAGAAACAGAGCGCGCTTCGCTCTTAACAGTAAAACCTTAGTCGAGCAGTGAGGCAAGCTAAATAATAGCGTAGAAAATTAATTATTGTATTAAACTAGTTAATATTTTTTATGCACTTAATATTTATTTGTCTACAATTAATCAATTATGATTTATTACTCAAAAATAAGCTAAAGAATTTTACGCTAAATGCTTTCGGTTGCGCGCGCTCTTTTATTTAGCAGAATTTCATAACAGTGCATTAACAGCTTGCTGTGCACTGTAGAACACAGCTGTTAGCGCAGTGGCGGTTTTTGTTTATGCTAACTGGGTGCTGGTAGCTGCCCAAGAGGAATGCTTTAAAAGTTTTAAATTGTTTTTGATTTGTGGAATTTTTACACTTCTTTGTGACTATATAAAGCGATTTAATATCTAATATCCAAGTGTCGAAACGATGTTTACTTCGTTTAACTTGCTTTGATAAGTCATTAAATAGCTCAGGAAAGTCTCTAATAGAAGACGAGACTGTTCTAGACAATTATTAGCTTCTACATTGCAATTGGCTGGGAATTGATTCGAAACCAACTGCTTCGGTGAATGAACCACGGAATTTCCAAGCATATATTAATACGAGAAATGGGGTCGTTTGCATAAATTCACATTGTAAGAAAAGTTCATGGGAATGACTAACAATGATTCTTGTTCAAACGGACAAAGTAGCTCACAACGTCCGCTAGGACACGTATCTCCTGGGTAGCCTCTAAACAGCCGTTCGGGGAGCTAACTATGAGAAGGCAATAAACACCCAACATCCCTATGGATGTTGTTTCATGGTGAGTAGGAAACTACGTGGCCTCGTCTACAGAATCACGCCTGTTGACGTGCGTCTAACCGCGATACGCATCAAAGCTAAATATTTTAATATAAGCCTGATTTGTGCGCACGCCTTTCAGACGCAAGAAAGGTGGGAGTTTGAGGATGTTGAGAATTAAGCGTCTGACTGAAGGTTTTAAACCCGGAGTAACTTTCTGTAAGGATGACTGGTCACGGATGAACAGGAATCACAGACATTACGGAGGAATTATTTTTCTACCCTACTTGGAGGCGATGAAGCATACAATTCCGCCGATGGAGAGATGACACCGGAACCACCAGTTAATGTTGGCACTATTGTAAAGCCACCGGACTATAACGAGGTCAATTCAGTTCTTAAAAAGCTGAAAAATAACAAAGCTCTGATGGGCTGCCAGCTGAGTTATTTAAGACCGGCGACGAAGAGTTGCTTAGGAGTATGCACCAACTTTTATGCAAGATACCCAATGACTGGAATCTCAGTGTTCTCTGTCCTATCTCTAAGAAAGGAGACCCCGCTGTTTGCGGCAACTACCGCGAAAAAAGTTTTCCTTCCATCGGATATAAGATTCTGTCGGCCGTATTGTGTAATACGCTGAACTCATATGCGGATTCACTGACAGGACGATATCAGTGTAGCTTCAGACCATAAAGGTCGACCAGTATCCAAAAATTCACATTACGTCAAATCTTGGAAAAGACCCGTGAGTTTAACAAAGATACACCCCACCTATTTGTCGACTATAAAGCCGCTTTCGACACGCCGATACGATCAAAGTTTTTCGACGCACTGTCTGCACTAGGTATCCCGACAAAGATTATTCGTCTTTGCAAGACGATGCTATATAACACACAAAGCGTCGTCAGTGTGGGGAAAAACCTCTCCGTCCCCTTTGAACACAAAAGAGGTTTCAGGCAGGGTGATACGTGATTTCATCAATCTTATCTTATCCTGCTCCCATACATACAGAATATGTCGGGCTCGATCTTCCAAAAGGAAGTTATGTTGCTCTCTAACGCCGATGACATCGATTATACCAAATGGCTTTAGCTAAAGCATGCAAAATCTCTGCACATATTTTAATTGAAATATTGATAAGCGCATGTTTTGTTATTGGAAAAACTTTGTTAACTGGGTTACCATAGAAAATTTTAATATTGGTAAGCAACTCTTATTGGTTTTTGTTTAAATAACCAATTTCTAGAAATGTTTATGGAATATAATATTTGTTAAAGCATTTCAAAACTATAAAGAAACTAATAAGAGTTCTTTTTTTACGTCTTTTTGGATTAGCTATCTAGTTCACAAGTCGTTATATCTATATAAAAAGAAAGTTGCGACTAATATGCCAAAAGTTCCGTTTACTTTGATGCTACCTCAAAATTTTTGTTTCTGATTACGCCACTGAATGTATGTCGACGTGCATAGTGAATGAAAGTTTTTTCCTTTCGAATATTTTAAACATTTTAAAGTGCAAACATTATCGTAGCAACTTTGAAACAAATATCTCAAAACAAAATAGTACAAAGCAAATATAAATATATACAAATATAACAAATATAATATTACATAAATGCATACAAGAACTGTAAATCAAATCTACCGCGCCATCTTAAACAATCACACAATGTTTTGGAATTTTCTAAGACATTTGCTGCACAAGCAGAATAATCGTAACGACGTCGATAACACCAAACTAATCGAAATTAATCGAAGTCGTTGTGTTGTTTCCGAACAGTAAAATAAAAAAAGTCATAAAATAATTTAGTAATTTAATAAAACGAAACAAACGCGTAATAAATCAATTAAATTTGCGCACTACTAAATTAAATCAATGAGCATCCATATTTTTGCATAGTAGTGCATGCTAATAATCTGTCCCGTCTTTTGTTTTGTCTGTGAAAAATTTGCAATTTGAGAAATTTCAATTCTGTGTGTGCGAATGATTCGAAAGGCTGCTGCTGCTTCTACAGAGGCGCAAGCGAGAAAAAAGAAAGAATAGCAGCAGTTTATGCTTCTGGTGTGAATGGAGACGACGACGAAAGGAAAAAAATGTGAAATTTTTTGTGCATATTGTTTGGTGAAAATTCAATAAAAAAAAAATAACGTTTGTGCGTGTAAATTCACAAAAATGTGCTCAGTGGAGCACGGGGGTGGCCAGAAGAAGACGAAGACTAAAGCAACAAACACAGTAACGGCAGTGTTATCCAATGTGTCCTCCAGTTCTTCCGACAGCAACTTAGCCAAAAATCAAAACAACAATAACAGCAGCAGCAACAACAACAACAAAAGACAACGTACATACAGTACGGATAATATACAACAACAAAGCGGTTGCATACAGCAACATCAGCAGCAGCAACAACAACAGCAACAACAACAGAGCAGCTCCCGCAGCTTTGGCCTTGGCACCACACCCACATTTAATGCCAAATATCGCCGGAAATGTCTACTAATACTCGCATTACTCCTCTTCCATGGCTGCTTCAGCGGTTTGCAACGTGCCAGCGCCTACAATTGCACAACGCACGGTAATCGCTGTCAGAATGAAGGCCAGTGTCAGGAAGATGGTCAGTGCCTGTGCGCGGATGGTTGGCAAGGGCCGGAGTGTCAATTCTGTGGTGGTAAAGTGCGGTATGTACCCTACTCCGCCGTCTCTTGAAGAGAAATCTTTAGCCGTAATTGTTATTCAATCGTTTAGCTCGCATTTTCAAATGTTAAATGTGTCAAGCAACGGTTTACTTTAGTGTCTTCAAGCGCACCCCGCACGTCTCGTCCGTCGCTGTTCCATCGCTAATAACATCTTGTTAGACGAGTTCTTAAGCGTTGTTGGCCACTTGGCGGCAAACGCTCTTTCACTTGGTGCGCTTTCTTCGAGCTGTGTCTCATTCGCTTCGCTTTGTGTAATTTACACCTCTTTGATGAGGTGCGGAGGGCATACACAACTGTGTGCTGTGTTTTTGGTTTTTTAGTGCTGTAGGGGAAGAGTGGTGTGAATTGAGAGCGATTTAGTGCCTCACACTGTCACTCTATGTTCTGTGTTTACTTTAAAATTTCACAAATTTTTTTTTTTTTTTTTTTTAAATGAATTTTTATTTGCAATCTGTCTTTAGGACAATAAGCTAATTGTATAACAATTAAAATTCACAGTAATAGAGGACCTCCAATGAGATCATCTATTATACGACTAAATCTATTCTATAGCGTATTTACATATATACATTACTTAATACATAATTCTTATATTAAAAAATTTCACAAATTATTTTTTTTTTAATATTATTTTTAGTGCATAATTAAGTTATTTAATTTTGTTTCAATTATGACTTTGAACTTTCTTCAACTAATCAGTTTTATGCGCTTTTTGTACCCTATAAAATTGGGGAAGAGTATTTTACTGTTTGTCTTTCAAGTTGTTGAAATTTCAAATGGTTAAACATTTTATTAGTCACATTTTCACAATATTTTTAAAATAGTTAGAGAATATTGTTCTTAAGTAGAAAATATTTATCACCAAAATGATTTGCATCTGTCGTGAATTCAATAAATTTCCATATAGGTACAAATCGGATTACTAATGGGTTAGCCTCAATCAAATGTGTCCCCTTTTTTTGTATTTTTATGATGCATCTAATCCACACGTTTAGGTTTAGGGAATATCGAAATCAAATATCGTTTTTATATCATTCTAATTCTTAACAACACATAATGAGAAAATATAAGGTCTGAAAATATTTGGTGTGCGACTATTCTATTGGAACTATGTACATCGTTTAAAATTAATGATACAACTTCAGGCATATTAAACTATTCCAACATATGGTAGCACTCTGAATTAAAGCTTTCAGTTTTTCAGTCAATATCTTCAAAAAATTAGAACATACACCCCACCAAACTTGATATTCTATCTCTTTGTTGCTTAATTGCGAACCAAGCTTAGTTGTATATGAGCCTTATCCAAGGTCTATTATATATTTCGAACTTACCACACATCGAAATGAAACAATTTTTATATACATAATTGCTTAAACAACATCATAGTTTGAGTCAAGATATGGCTGTCTATTTGAAAACTCAATCTTGGAAACTTTCTTATCTATTTACTACTATAAAACGTATCTTCATAAAAAACTGACCCCTAATTCTTGCTTTATTCTATGAAATTTTGTTTAAATTAATTTCTTGATACTTCAAATTTGGTGTACCTTATGCAATCATAAATATATATAGTAGTCTACTCGGAACATTTCTTTATTTTTTTCAGAATGCTCATGGTTGTTAGTGGCTTGTATGAACTTATTACAATTAGTTACTATTTAAAAAAAAAACCGGTAACGATTTTTTATAACCTATACCCGTTAGGTTGTATAGATCCAAATCGGACCATCAAGTGTTTATGTATAAAAAAACCTTAACCTTTAAGAAGTTTTTGAATAAACTCCCGCACAGCATAGCTCATCCATCGTTCGATAGGTTTTTTATAAAACGTTTCAACAAATTATGACTTTCTTCTTTTTACCATGTGAAAGAGTGTCGCAAACTCTATCCGAATTGGCACGGAATGATGAGCACGTTGAAAGATTGATTTTTTAAAATTAAAAGCACTAATAATTCTCGGTTATGCGGCACAGAAAGTGTGCTGAGAAGGTGAATACTCTAATCTAAATTTAGGAATTTTCTTTGTCTTTATTCCTTTTTTTTAAAGTTTTACAATTGAAAATGAACAGGGTATCACATGATGTGATCTGATCGATTCTTAACTTTTTATTATTTTTGTTAGTATTTATTTTATTTTTTTTGTTGTTTTTATTGTATTTATAACAAGTATTATTGACGTTCACGCGTCTTTTTACTTTTTAATTTAAAAAATGTCATGTATTTGAAAAATTATAAAAAAAATGACATGAAACCTGTATAAAATTGGAGATTTTTGGAATTGGTATACATACTCGAATTACATGTTTGATACTATTAAGTCGCAAATAAAAAAGTCTTTATACATATGCTCCGTGCTGGACTTTCCAATTTACTTGATGGTCCACAATTTAATCTCGTCAAATCTATTATTTTCAATAGAATACTTCTATGTAAACTATGTCACAGCGCTTAATATTAGTTGCAGAATGTTTTTCCATTTCTTGCTACTATATGGGTAATACGTATGATAAAAATTTATACTCTAGATAAGAGACAGAAAACAAAAGCATATATTATCAATGCTTATCAACGCTTATCATTGAAAAGCGCTTATAAATTAAACACACTCTAGATTATAAGGCGGCAATTTTTATATGAAACATTTATAAAAAAACGCGTCACAGTCAACGTGTTGAGCTTAGCCTTTTTTAAACAAGATTTTAATGCTTTCGTGCAGTGCAAACTGAAAGACAGTCATTTTGACAGGCTAGAAAATTGATTACCTAGCTGGCGAACGCTATTTTATAGTAAAAAAAACTTGACTTCGATAAATATTGATTGATAAATAGATTAAGAATTCTGAACGAAACGTTTTTTTTTTTTTTAAGTTAGTTTAGTATCAAAAATAATGCCTCAGTATTTAGTTTTATTATCCTAAGAAATTTTAATGTTCTGTAAATTGTAGCCTGGGTCTTCAGGGTTTTTATGACAATTTTCCACTTTGAAAAATTTTTTCCTAGACGCTTTTTTCCGATTGCAATTCCGCCAAGATATGAGATGCAACTACAGTTAGTTTGTGTGAGGGAGATTCTTTCGCATGTTTATTAAGCTTCTTGATTGGAACCTTGAACCTTTAACAATTTCCATATTAGAAATAAGTGGCAGAATCGTAGATATACGTTGATTATAGCGATAAGAAAGCGAGCACCACGATTTGGTAACATTTTTAGCCACTTATTGGCAATTCCGAGCAATACTGGAGAAGATTATTTGTTTACAGTAAAAAGTAAGAAGGTTCAAGATTTGATATGAAATTTAACAATTTCTTCTTTAGCCCTAACTAGGTTCATGTTGTCTGTTTCGCAATTTTATCATAGTTGAAATTCCAATAGGCAACTGCTTGTGGTTCGTACTGAAATTTTTCTTTGGAGTAGAATTATTTTTTTTAATGTAAATATTGCGTGGAAGAAAGTGATTATCATGCTGTCTATTTCATCTATGTTATGGATTATATTTAAATCTATTGTCGGGATGTTTGTTGTTTGATAGATCTACTGCTCGGATTCTCACTGTGCAACTCACTTCCGCCTCAATTCGCCATCAGAATTGGGAAAAAGAGAAAACATCGTGAAATCTGGCAAGCTACAAGATGTTCCGAAGACAAAAAGAAGCTTAATCAAGCAACTAATCACATTACAGAAGCCCTTAGTCAAAATACTAACAGTTAACCATTTAACTTCAACTTTAGATAATAGTTTTCCCTTTAAATGGTTTCTAAATATGTAATTAAGAAGAAGAGAGTAGTTCGGCAAAGACAAAGTTTGATAAATCAACAGTTCTGGCATACTTTTATCAAAATGCCTTTACGAACGACCCACAAAACTGTGAGCATATCACAGAAACTTCAATGAGATTACAAAAAATTTTCCGACTACGCAATACAGATTCTCCAAAATTTATTTTAAGCTTTATTTAAACTAAAATGTATTCCAAAGTCCTAGAAACTAACAGAAATCGTAGCAATACCTAAGCCTGGCAATTTATCAAAGGTGTTTGAAGATTATACAATAAGAGGTTGCAACCCATAATTGACAATAATTGCATTATACTTGACCATGAATTTGGATTATGGAACACCATTCAACAATTGAAAAAATACATGGAAAAGTTAATAACATTTTGACAAGGTATGACAGAACGAATTGTTATTTAAACTAAATTCTATTCTTCCGCTTGGTTTTTACCAACTTCTACAAAAAGTTACTTGTCACTTAGGCACTTGTATGTAAATGTCGAAGACGCTTTTACTTCAATTAGACAGATAAAATACTACCCCAAGGGGATGTGTTATATGTCTTTAATGCAAGCAAATCCAATCTCGCATTTCCCTAAAAGTATATAATATTGGGCTACGCATTGAAAATTTTCAAAAATCCCATTACTAACAGTAAACTGACTTGGAACATTGTGAAAAACGTTGACAAATACATGAAAATTGACGACAATATTACTGGCTTATGAACAGGATATATAGTTGGCTTAGATGTACAACAAACTATTATACAAAATTTTAATAAAACCAATCTGGACACATTGTCTCCAGATACAATGATATATGATTTTTTTTTTACTTTAAATATTGAGTCGGAGAAAGTGATTATCATGCGGTCTATTTCATTTATGTTATGGATTCTATTTAGTTTGGTACGGATGGTACTGGTCGGATTCTTTAAGGCGTCTTCTAGTTGAAAGTTCTTTAACTCGCTTTTGTAATGAGCCATAATTCGGATGTTATGAATTTTACTCACTGCTACCAATTTCTCTAATATTGTGAGTATCGAGATCTCGGTGTATATTTAAGTTAGAAATAAAACTATCAGCTCCTGTATTTTGTCGAAATGTTTTCGAAATTTTGTTGTCCTGGAACTTTCAACTACACGACGCCTTAAAGAATCCGACCAGTACCATCCGTACCAAACTAAATAGAATCCATAACATAAATGAAATAGACCGCATGATAATCACTTTCTCCGACTCAATATTTAAAGTAAAAAAAAAATCATATATCATTGTATCTGGAGACAATGTGTCCAGATTGGTTTTATTAAAATTTTGTATAATAGTTTGTTGTACATCTAAGCCAACTATATATCCTGTTCATAAGCCAGTAATATTGTCGTCAATTTTCATGTATTTGTCAACGTTTTTCACAATGTTCCAAGTCAGTTTACTGTTAGTAATGGGATTTTTGAAAATTTTCAATGCGTAGCCCAATATTATATACTTTTAGGGAAATGCGAGATTGGATTTGCTTGCATTAAAGACATATAACACATCCCCTTGGGGTAGTATTTTATCTGTCTAATTGAAGTAAAAGCGTCTTCGACATTTACATACAAGTGCCTAAGTGACAAGTAACTTTTTGTAGAAGTTGGTAAAAACCAAGCGGAAGAATAGAATTTAGTTTAAATAACAATTCGTTCTGTCATACCTTGTCAAAATGTTATTAACTTTTCCATGTATTTTTTCAATTGTTGAATGGTGTTCCATAATCCAAATTCATGGTCAAGTATAATGCAATTATTGTCAATTATGGGTTGCAACCTCTTATTGTATAATCTTCAAACACCTTTGATAAATTGCCAGGCTTAGGTATTGCTACGATTTCTGTTAGTTTCTAGGACTTTGGAATACATTTTAGTTTAAATAAAGCTTAAAATAAATTTTGGAGAATCTGTATTGCGTAGTCGGAAAATTTTTTGTAATCTCATTGAAGTTTCTGTGATATGCTCACAGTTTTGTGGGTCGTTCGTAAAGGCATTTTGATAAAAGTATGCCAGAACTGTTGATTTATCAAACTTTGTCTTTGCCGAACTACTCTCTTCTTCTTAATTACATATTTAGAAACCATTTAAAGGGAAAACTATTATCTAAAGTTGAAGTTAAATGGTTAACTGTTAGTATTTTGACTAAGGGCTTCTGTAATGTGATTAGTTGCTTGATTAAGCTTCTTTTTGTCTTCGGAACATCTTGTAGCTTGCCAGATTTCACGATGTTTTCTCTTTTTCCCAATTCTGATGGCGAATTGAGGCGGAAGTGAGTTGCACAGCTTCTTTTCGTATTAAGGCTGGAGTGAAATTCGGTAAATATGCAACGCCTTAGTTGTTAAGTTAAGTTTTAAATATCTTAGTCTCCGATAGTCGCCAAGTTTTGAATGTTCATAAAGACAGTCAGACATGTGGACATGTCTAAATCAGCTCAACTTAAAATGCGGACCTGCTGCTTTAGGTTTGTTACATAAATTTCTACAAACTTAGTATACCTTAAGCCATTAAGGCAAGTGTATAAATTGTAATTAGAATAGACAATAGATAGTCACAGACTATCGAACGATCGATTGATCTATCATTCGCTAGTTCAACAATTAAAAATATTTGCATTTAACTACTGTCGTCAAGTGCATTGATTTATTTTGAATGGAATTAAAACTTGTTGTTGTTTGCATTTCTACACGATTTGCAAGTTTTATTATTGTTTTTCTTGTTTTCCAATAATAATAAAATAAACAAATTAAATTTGTTTTATTAATTTTTGCATAACCCAATCGTGGCATTTGTTTATTATTACAACTACTGATTATTTGAGTACAATGAATCATGTTTAGCAAAAAAATAGACTTTTTTATAAGTCATTGTGTTCATTTGATAACACAACAAATGCTTTGACTGTTTATAGACACCCATACACACTATTAAATAGCTAATTTAAATGCTCACCACCTACCCGCGCTAACTATTTGTATACAAATTAACCTTCAAACTTTGGCGTTAAATCAAATTCTATTGCCGCCCCTAATCTAGTAAGTAAAGTGAACTGTGGGGTCAGTGCTTATGGCCTAGCTTTGACTTACATAAATTATAAATGTAGTCATTGATTTTCTTTGCGATGCGTACAAATTATGCCTGCTGTCAATTTTTGTGTTTTAAATAGTTTGAGTTCGGCTGTGATGTATTTTTGTTTGTTTTTTTTTGGAACTTACGCTGAATCATACAATATTTGGTTTTACTTATGAGTCATGCGTGCGCAAGTATTTTCGTACGTGCGAACTAATAGTTAAATTATCCTTTAAATAAATTGTTCAAAGTGACTTCAAATTACTTATTGCAGCATGTTTTAAATTCCGAGCCAACCTTGTGCATGACCTATTTTCCACATATTGTGTAATTAAAATTTGCGTTGATAAACAAGTCAGCTTCAAATTATAGTTGGCAGGCAGCTATGAAGTCATCATTAAGAAAGCAGCAGCCACAGCCGGCAGGTGTAGTATAACCAGTCTACGTAATCACTTCAGTGATCAGCTCATATTTCAGTGCCGTACAGACTAGTTAATTTACACAGTACTACAATATTTTTTTTTATTTTTTATTGTTTCTAAAAATAAACACAGAAATATTTATTTGATTCGGGTTTCAACCATTTTGACTTAGTTCACACGTGACACATATGCGAGCTATTTTTTGTCTAGGTGGGCAGCTAACCAGCTTTTATAGTTTCGGTATTCAGTTTAGAGATCAATTACTTTATAGATGTATGGTCAAGTTTCGTATTGCTTGGTTACATAAATCGATTATCGAAATTGAATACTTGCGGCGGTTGATCAGTTTCCTGTCAAACCTATAGGGAAACACCAAAATTCTATACTTTATCGCAGACTCCATAAATTAGTTCTCCAGTTTTTAGGATATTGATCTTCAATAGGGTATGAAGATTTATTCTGTTTTCAAGTCGAAAACCTACGCCCACTTATAGTTGTAGGTCCATCCAAACTCCCTTCCACTTTTTGATTTTTGTATGAAAAACTTTTACTATCAATTTTTGATTGGGTACCATTAAAATTTTTGGAAGTTTGCTTATAGTAAACTGCGAAAAGGGTGTAGCTTAAAATAATTTAGTTTATTTTAATAAATTTTTAAAATAAAATAGATCACCATTTTGACAGAAGACAAAGCAGTTAAATATAGAGAATAATAGTTTTTTTTTCCAAATTTACTGGTTTAATCTGCGAAAACCCTTTCCAAATAAATTATTCAAATTAGTGTCCATCGCTAGCCACAATTTTATCTTTATTTTCTGGCAATGTTCGCATTCCAGTTCGGAAAACTTATCGTCTTTTGAAGCTATTCAATTATCAACCATTTTTTTTCATTGTTTTTGCGCTTGGGATTTTGGACGGTAGACTCATTCACTACCAATGATTCTCACGACGTATGAAGCGTTTGGCAATGGGCCATATAGAACAATGATTCCAAATGATACCAAATTAGAAGTCATTGGTTTTCTCTAAAGGGAAGCTTCACACATGTATCAATGGAAGTATCCCGCCATATTTTAGGTTTAGAAAATATTCTCATTCGTTATTTCTAGCAAAATTAGCGACAACATAATTTTTTTTAATACAAAAACAATGGAAGTTGAGACAGGTGAGCATGGGGAACACCCTTTCAAGTGGACTGATCTTGAAAAGAATCTTTTATAAGGATTAATGTAGACCAAGTTTTGCATTTCTAGCAAACTTTCAATATCAATCAAATCTTTCTTACCAAAACTCAGTATGAGAAGTAGATTTTCATGGTGAGTTACAATACCCTCTTGGGGAGAAAAGGGGGTGGTCGGCAAGCACATTCATTGAATTAAAGTGATATGAAAAGTGAGTAGGAGAATATAAATATCCAATATTGATAGTTCTATCTATTATAGTTTCGAACAGTGGGACATATCTATATCGACTCGACTTTTGATGCGAATCAAGAATATATATACTTTGTGAGGTCTAAAACGCCTCCTTCTGCCTGTAACATACATTTGCACAAACTTAGTATACCCTTCTTCTTTATGGGAACAGTCTGCTTCGAGATGCTCTATACCTCTTTGAATCAAAATTTGTATGGCGGATATGTTTCTATCTGAATCCCTCTGTGACAATTTATTAAAACGAATACAAGATTCTCCAACATTGGCGTTCCTAGCTGTACTAACAAACATATTATTCATACAAAAACCCGGAAAAAATGAAAAGAAGAGTATGGGGTAGTTCTTTTCAGTGTTCCAAACTGTAACTTTATGGAATATTTTATAAAAAAAAACCTATAAAAAAAACTAGGCGTTTATATGTGGCGGCTACCTTTTCTAGTGGTCTGATCTGGACTTCTATAAAATACTTTATTAGGATATAAATTTTTCCAATATATCATAATTGTTTTTACCCAGTAAACTTCACTAATAATTTTCTCAGATTAAACTGTCGCTTGAATGAACCAAATTGAACAGAGACTTAATACTATTGATTAACTTAAACCTTTAGTTAACTAATGAAAGCCTTAACTAGCTATGGAAAAACTCAGCCGAAACTTTAAGAAATTTCTTCAGCTAACTTTTTTTTTTTTTATTATACTATAAAAAAAACTAAAAAATATAGTCTTCAAAAAAATAGAATAAACTTTTTTCCCGTTAAGTAGTGTCGTAGGGCGGCAGCTGCTTATCTTATATAGTATCATGAAAACTACTAATAATAAATATTAACTAAAGTGGAAACCTTTCAAAGCTCGTTTTATACATTTTGCTCATAAATATTTTTTATTAAAAATGTTAGAAAAAAAAACAACAACAATATATTAAAGCTATTTTAAATACAAAGATTGCGTAAAACTTTTGCTAAAATAAGCATATGAAGCGATGGATGCCACCCACCCACTGCAATAATAATAACAACAGCTGTGTAGTGTGTAGAAAAAAAAGCAACAATGACCTCTCATAGTCATAGTCTGTGTACGCTTATGAAGTCATTTGAGAGGCTTCCCTTTAGTTCAGTTGTTTCTACGTCAGTTGTACGAGTATATACCCTTTATACTATATATATAGCGTGTAAGAAAAAATAAGCCATTGTAACTTTTTAACATTCAGTAGGAGTGTAGTGTGGAGATTCCATTAAGTGAACACAAATTTGTTAGCGCAACGGATTCCGTCATCGCTCCTCTAGCCACCCAATGTGGGGTTGTAAATTAAATCACGTGTTTCTTAAGAGTTTTATAACTTTATTAAGTCTGTGTAAGAAGTGCATTTTAAAGTTTTAGTTTCTTATAATATGGATTCATAAGAAATATTTAACAATGTTCTTGGGGATTCAAGCAAAAGTATAGTGAACTGTGTACTCTGTTTATTGCATTTTAAGAGCAGACATATGTTTTAGAGATGTCACAACAATCACAATTATTAATCCCGTCTTTAAACTCTTTTCGACAATAATTGAAGAACTTAAATCATCTTTTGGTTATCGTAGCATCGTCCCCTCCGATTCGGACTAGAATTATTAGGGTAACTTCTCACAATCCTATTAATATGTATACAAAATTTCAACTCTGTACCTCAAATGGACTCAAAGATATGACAAATTTTGTTTATCGCTTATAAGGTGGATTGGGTATCGCCCCCTCTGATTTTAACAAAAAGTAGACTATGTTCTTTTCCAACATCCTATCGGTTTCTAAACCAAAATTCATGGAAATTGGTTTATCGGTTTAGGCGTGATTCGCGCACAAACAAATAACTAAAAATTGTTCTACGATTTTATTAGATGTAAAGATTATTTCATCCCAAATTTATGCAATCGGAAGGAAAATATACAAAATCTGCAATAACAAGTGCCAATACTCGTCAAACTTATATACAACCCGCTTTTCCAACCATAATCGTACATATATGAATATTGGAGATGTGATGGATTTTAAACGTGAAATTCCGAAAATCGAAATTTATTTTCAATAAAAATTTCTTTCAAATTTGGATTGAAATCGAGATTTGTCAAATGCCTCAATACCTATCAAAAAACATAAACATTTAGCTTAAAATCAAGAGATACACTGTATCCGCTGAACCATGAATTACTAGGAGGCTATTTCCGTATTTGATGGACATAAAATACATCGTTGTGACTGTTTGTCTAACTTATGTGATGTCTGTCCACTTAAAAGTATAGCTTCCATATAAAAACAACTTGCGTGTATTTAATTTTAGTAAATAGTTTTAAAATAGTATTTGTTAACAAATTAGTCAATTTCGTAAGCACAATTTCGCCACAAACAGTAAATGAAGCATTCATTCGGTTTCATTTAATAGTTTTGAATTGTTTGAATGATTTTGAAAAATGCATATTGATTCTAATTTATTCGAGTGCCTTTTTAGGCCCTGTACCGAAGGTACAAGAGCCTATTGGGTTTGTGCAAATGTATGTAACAGGTAGAAATAATGGTCGGAGACCCCCAAAGTTACCCCCATTATGGTCAGGAGTGATAGAGGAGTCGATATAGACATGTCCGTCTGTCCGTCCGTCCGTCTGTATGAACGAAAGGATCTCGGAAACGGTAATAGATAGAGACTTCGTGTTTTTTTGCATTCGACTAGGACTGCTCCGGAATTTTACAAGTTTATTTTAAAATTTTGCCGAATGAATGTCGAATGAATACAAATACATCCGATACATTCGAATGGTATGAATACGATTGATTTTGAAGAAATTTTGAAAAGTTCACATCAATTTATTCGAAGCCATTTTTGACTTCAAATGCTTAAGAAGTTGTAAGTGATGAATGATCAATTCGAATGTATTGAATGAATGAATCATCGAGTGCCTTTTTATATTTCGAATGCTAATGAAGTTGAATGCTACGAAGTGTTCAATGAATGAATCCGTTACATGTGAATGTTTGTAGATTTTTAAAAAATGTATACTCACATCAATTTATTGAAAGCCAGTACATTTTTTAGACTTCAAATGCTTATGAAGTTGAATGCGATGAATGAATGTAAGCGATATATTCATATGTTATGTCTTTACTTTTTTGCTTGTATTATATGTTGTATACTGAATGCTTAATCTCTCTAACACATGTATGGATCGAACAGTTAATTGTGCTTCTTTGCTTCTTATACTACATTTGACCTGGTCCGAATGAAGTCTGCTTTATATCCGATCTAGTGCAAATGATAATTGTACCCAATGAGAAATTGCAGATAAAATAACTGTTGTATAATGAAAGTATTCAAACGGATCTGAGTTTATTTACCCTGATACATTTGCGTTGATTTCATAAAATAGTATAATTTCTTACAAGAGTATTTCTTTACTTCCTATTCCCACAAACCTTCGAAATAATTTTTGTTTGTAGACTATGATTTGTGTCTACTAAATGGTATGGTTCTCATACAAAATACCTTGTATTTATTTAATTTTAGTAAATATTTTTAAAACAGTTTTCAAATCAGACAGTTCTACATGAATGCGGGCCAAGGTAGCAAATAAAACATTCACATTGTATATAAGAAATGGCATATTGTAACGCATACTGTAGGAGATGCTTTCGAATGCATTTCGTTTTATTTGTTAGCTTAGGCTATAGACTTTTTATCCTTCTCTTTAAGTCTTCCTATAATATTATTTTTATATATCATTCCTTCTTCTCAGTCGCTTAGGCTAACTGCTGCTAGCTAGCACGAATTTTTAGCCGAAAGCTTCTTATGAACGTCACAAACGAGCAACAGCTGAATTTATTCGAACCTTCGAAGCAGTCGAATATATGAATATTTCGGATAACCAAGCATTGAATTAACATTTCATTTACTCATTCAAAGTGAATACAGTGGAATTTATTTTTTTTTTTTTTTCCAATAAATGAAATAAATTTCAACATGTCACAATGATTTTTATACATGAAGTGAAAGTGAATGAATGAGTGTTCATAAAGCAGCTGAAATGAATGCATTCAAGCAGAGCTCTAGTATGCACTCCATATTGTGCTAAATTCTATAGGAATCTTTGAAGGCCAAGTGTGTGTAGAGTATTTAAGCTTCGGTAGCACAAAAAACTCAACAGTCTCCTCTTCTTTATTTCAATTGTTCCATGCTTGAAAGCATTCTAAACAAACTTTTCTAATTTATATAGTCGTATAATCTACAACGCCAACAACAACAACAATATGCACGTCGCCGCAACAACAATTGCATTCATTGTAGCGTGTGGCAGTGGGCGGTGGCGTTGGCGTTGCCGTCGACGTTTGCGACGATGACAATAGCAATAAAAGTGCAATTATAATCAAGAAAATAACACCATAATGTGGCTGGCTGGCTTGCTTTCTTATAGGGAAATTGATTTTTATGTAATATTATTTCTTATTGAATTTTTTGCACATCAAATTTAATTGGATTGACTGACAATAAAACATTTACACTTACACTTCTCTCGAATTGATTTGCATTAATTAATTCTTTCCATTTACACTTGCAGCATGTATCATCCAATTGGCACAATACACGACGGCTGGGGCAATTATTCGGTTAGCGTTAAGTGTAGCTGGCTCATAGATGCGCGTCACACGCATTGGAGTAGACGGCACAATGTGAATCCGCCGCGTACACCAACAATACGCATACATTTGCGTGAATTTGCAACGGAATGTGGTTGGGATCATTTATATGTATATGACGGTGATAGTGTGGACTCGCCGTTGCTCGCTGTATTTAGGTTTGTATATGATTTAAAGCAGAAAGTTTGTATATGTTTAATATTAATGTCGCACCATCTTCTAATTGCAGTGGACTGATGTATAGAGGTAACTTTTCCATACGACACGTGCCGCAGGTGGTGGCACGTTCTGGCACAGCGTTATTGCATTTCTTCAGTGATGATGCGTACAATATGTCAGGCTTTAATTTGTCGTATAAGATGAACGGTTGTCCCACGGACTCAGAAGGTTGTTGTAGAATTACAATCGTAAAAGAAAAACACTTACCTAACTTTTATTTTTACAGAGTTAGAGTGTTCCGGCCATGGCAAATGCAAGGATGGCGATTGCCTCTGTGATCCCTTGTACCGCGGTGATGCCTGTAATATAGCTGCTTGTCCCAATAACTGTTCGGAGCCGCGTGGACATGGCGTTTGTAAATTAGATAGTGAAAAGTAAGCTATACAGCTACTAACTTGTTTTTATTTTTATACACTGTACCCATATGGTTCAAATGTATGTAGCAACAAAAGTCGCGTTGATTAGAAATGTCAGTCCGTTCGTCTGTCTGGCTAGCCTATATACTGACGCTCCTATTCCTTTTTTCAATATACACCCTTCCTCCCGAAGTTGGTTTGATACTTACTATACAAACCTTCTTTTTTTTTGCATGCAACAATATTTATTGTTGTTGTTCATTTAGATTCAAATGCCAAATTTGAGCTATGTTAGGTTAGTCATAACATTTTTTCACATTGGTTCATATCGGACCACTATTCCCTATTCAGATAACACGTGTCAACCCCTTTCTAAGGTTCACTACCATTGAAAGCGGGGCACTACTTTCTGTGTTTTTAAATACAATAATTTTAATAAATTATTATTATAAAGGTTCATTATAGTGGTCCCAATAAGGGGTTACCCTAATACAAATATATTTCTCCCTGGTTTTTTGTAAGAAAACATTTATTTGGGGTTCAGTTTAGCTTGAAATTGTTGTATCTTGCACTAAACCCAAAGAAATAACCCATACAGATTCAGATAGAAATAAATTTCCCATACAAATTTAAGGTTCATCTGGGATGTAGTGTATTTCGAAGTGGAGCACACTCGACTGTAGCATTCTTTCTTTCTTTTTTCTTCTTCTGTCTTTCTTATTCTTCTTCTTTGATTGTTATTCTTCTTCTTTCTACTTTCTTTCTTATTCTTCTTCTCTATTATACGTTTTCTTTCATTCTTGATTATTTATTCTTCCCCATGTTTTCAGATGCCTTTGCAATGATGGCTACGGTGGCGATGATTGTGGCCAACTAAAAGCACACGGCGTTTGGACAAGTGTACATCCAAAACATTCGCCAGCACCGCCAGGTACTGCGTCTCATGGCGCAGCAGTTTGGCGTGATACATTACACATAATAGGCGGTGAATCGTACGGCCGTGGTGATCTTATGCACACCTATGATTTTAATGGCAACGTCTGGGAGCCGCTGCACATAGACGAAGGCAGTAGTAAGCCGGAAAAACGTTATGGCGTATCTACCGTTATGTATGGCGATAAAATCTTTATGTACGGCGGCGTTGTCAAGAGTCAGGGCATTTCGAATGAACTTTGGGCATATGATGTATCCGCGCAGACGTGGGAGAATATCACCGTCAAGACGGAAGCGTGTAATACCACTGCAACGCCCTACGCCATGTGTGGTCCATTGCACGTTGCGGGGCATACAGCTACTCTAGTGCCCGGTTTTGGCGATAAGAATAATTATCAGTATATGGTTGTCATCTTTGGGCATTCACCGCAGTATGGTTATTTGAATACCGTGCAGGAGTTCAATTTCGGCACACGTGAATGGAAAATAGTAGAGACAACTGGTTATGTAGTAAAAGGCGGTTATGGGCATAGTGCCGCGTATGATTTCCTTACCGAAAAGGTTTATGTTTATGGTGGGATTGTCTCGGAAAGTGAGTCTAGCCAAGTATTGAGTTCACGCTTGTATGCGTATGAACCGTCTACGCGCATTTGGACGTTGCTTTCTTCGGCGCCTAGCGCGCGGCTGCTGCAAACAGCAAACTTTATCAACCACGGCCTAATGTTAGTTTTCGGCGGCAATACACATAACGATACCTCGCAAAGTTACGGTGCTAAATGTTACAGTCAGGATCTTTTGGTCTATGACGTCTATTGTGATTCGTGGCATTTACATGCAATGCCAGCACATCTGCAGGCTGATCTGGCAAGATTCGGCCACAGCTCTGTTGTATTTGAAGATGCGCTTTATATTTACGGCGGTTTTAATGGACAACTGCTGAACGATATGCTGCGCTATACACCCGGTTACTGCAGCTATTACACAAAGCAGGAGAAGTGCACAAGTGCGCGCCCAGGTGTTAAATGCATTTGGGATGTGCAAAAAATGCGTTGCATTTCAATAACACAAGTGCAGCGTTCGGCGATTTTTGGACGCGAGCAATACGATTATGTGGCCTGTCCATCAAAAAGTCGTCTGACCATGACATCGGAGCTATTGAACGATGTTTCACGTTGCCAGGAGCTGAGTAATTGTCAATCGTGCGTTTCGACCACATTCGGCTGCACTTATTGTGGCAATGGCATTTGCAGCAAGGAGCGTTGTCGTGAAACAACTTCAATAGCTACAATATTCTATGAGACATCGACGCAGCAATCGCCACAACCTGCCATCGCTACAGTCGGACCACCCATTAATGCAAAGCGTCTGGAGACCTGTCCGGCATCGGAGGAGTATCTAATTAGCTCGGTGTGTGAGCAGCTACACAGTTGTCATGCGTGCACCGCGAATACGGCATGCAACTGGGAATCGGAACATAATCGCTGTCGTTCTTATATAAGCACTGTGGGCATTGTAGCGAATCGCACGCTGGATGATGTTGTCTGCACTGCCTCGTGTGCCACATTGACGACATGTCACAATTGCACTGAAGATGATTGCATCTGGTGCCAGAACGAACAGCGTTGTGTCGATCGTAATGCATACACGGCATCTTTTCCCTATGGACAGTGCCGCGAGTGGACTACATATCCCTCAAAGTGTCGTTCAGTACCTGTTGGTACCAGCTTATTAACCACTACTTCACTATCCAGCGCACAATGTGGCTTCTACAACAGCTGCACACAGTGTTTAGATGATCCAGCTTGCGGTTGGTGTGATGACGGCTCAAATACTGGACTTGGTAAATGCGTTGTGGGCGGCGCGTTATCGCCGTATGATACAACGGAATGTCCGCTTAAACACTGGTTCTTCACATCATGTCCGCGTTGCAATTGCAACGGACACTCGTATTGCAACGACTACATACACTGCGAACAACCTTGCTCAAACCTCACATACGGCATACACTGTGAGAAGTGCCGCACCGGCTTCTGGGGCAATGCCATCAATGGTGGACAGTGCCAGAAATGCGAGTGCAACAATCAGGGTGAATACTGTCATCCGGATTCGGGCAAATGCTATTGCAACACCAAGGGCATTGTGGGTGATCATTGCGAGAAATGTGATTCGCAGAATCACTATCATGGTGATCCCATTAAAGGCTCCTGCTACTATGAGCTCACCATCGATTATCAGTTTACGTTTAATTTATCGAAAAAAGAGGATCGTCATTTTACGCAAATCAATTTTCGTAATTCACCCATTAAACCCGATATCGATGCAGATTTCACTATAACATGTAGTGTACCTGCCAAAATGGATATATCTGTGAAGCGTGCCGGTTCACCGGAAACGCTAATATTTACCGGCATCAATTGCTCAACATTCCGACATCGTTTTCCAAGAACTGAGTATCAATTCGGACACTCGCTTGAGGATAACAGCTCATTGACAACGTTTTATGTATTTGTGCACGATTTTCAGCCACCCATTTGGATACAGATTGCATTCTCGCAATATCCCAAACTAAATTTACAGCAGTTCTTTATAACGTTCTCCTCGTGTTTTTTGTTGCTGTTGCTAATGGCAGCGGTGCTGTGGAAGATTAAGCAGAAGTATGACATGTTTAGGCGGCGACAGCGGCTCTTTGTCGAAATGGAACAGATGGCCAGCAGGCCGTTCTCGCAGGTTAGTGGGAAATGCGATATGAACTTTGGAAACTGATGTTAATAAGAAAATTTATATTTAAAGGTACTCGTTGGTATCGAAAATCGCGATAATATAGACCTTAGTCTAACACTGGAGGGTATCGCCAATATGTCAAAGAAACGCAAAAAGGTATGAATTCGAAATAAGAATTAGAGGTTATGTTAGACAGAAAAAGTTGAATGACAATTATGAACTGAAACTACAATCCCCGAAGGGTTTGTGCTCAAAACGGGCTATCTCAGTCAGTTTAATAACTGACAATGTTTAACGTTTCTCAACTCTATTCAAAAGTCATGTATTTCATCATCTTGACCAGAATTTCCGCAACTCTGAACAAACAATTACTGCAAGATGAGAAAAAGTTTCGACCTAATTGGTCGACCATATCAACATGTGTAGTGGAGGTACCCATTGTACCTGCTTTTATGATCTTTAAAAGTGTGTTTAATACCATCAACAAAAACTCAATATGGAGATCATTGTGAAGTTGTGAGGTTTCCTGGAAAAATATTGATCATTTAAAGGTTCTTTGCGAGGTTGTGTAAACATAGTTGCATACTGCCGTCACTCATTTTATAGTTGTTGTCGATGGGGTTCGTATGCAAACAAACGCAAAGGATTGGTGACTATACCGAATGCTGAGCGAATTAGACTACACTACAGCAAAATTGTGGGCTCCTTTAACATGCAGTCTGACTTAAAATCAACCTCATAAATCAGATATTTTACTGAACTTCAAACTCAGCTATAGCACCATTGCCATTGCAGCAGGTGGGACTGCAATTTAAATCGAAAAATACAATCCATTCATGGTTTTAGAGTTTTCAATAAAATTTCTATATTTTGTCACATATATCTGACAATTAGTTTCTCACTTGTGACTAACAACAAATGAACAGACGGTAGTTGGTCAAAATTTCTGCAGAGAGGCCAACATTTGAAAGCAGTCTTTTGATTGATAGCCATCAAAGAGGCCATTCAAGATAAACTTGGGTCCGCACTATCCACTGCAAAATCGACTGCGCTAAAATGAAATGCATTATGAGCTCTAGAGGTTGTTAGAAGTCATTTAAATTTCCGATTTCCGGGTCATATTTCTAAATACAAATCCTGTAGGCTATAGTTTTTTTTTATTTTTTAAAACACAACTTTAGTCTTCAAAATCTAATGGACTGCATGGAGTAGTTTGGATAATCAAATAACCGTTTCGAATTTTACTTAGTCTGAAGAGTATGTATTGATTTTTACTAACCCACTTTCTATTAAAAGGTTAAGGCTTATTCTGGATTGAGCGGTACAAGGTGTCGAACGAACAGTCTCTGGCAGAAGGAGGTGAGACAGGCCCTATAACATATTTTTTTCCCATTTCATTCAAAGTCGAGTTGATATCTTCTGAGAGATATATGCTTCAAACATACATATTTAGATTTTCTTATTCATTATTCAGATAACTTGTATTCAGCTAAGGGGGAGTTGGCACATATCACATCTACTCCACGTTATTAGTTTTGGTATGAAAAAAATTTGATTGATTTTAGTAGTATGTATTACTAGAAACACAACAAAACGTTAACCCTTATCAAATATTCCATTTAAATTCAAATCGGACTACTACAAGGGATAGTCCCCATAATAGTCTCTCGCACAGTTTTAGTACGAAAAATATTTTTTGTTGTTGTTTATTTAGCTGGAAATGCCAAATATAGTGTATCTTGCAAAATATTCCATATAGGCCAAGATCAGACCCCTAAGAGGGTTAGTCCTCATATAAATCTTTAGGAACAGTATATCTTGTAGTCGAGCCCACTAGACCGCATTGTTCTTTATTGTTAAGGAATGCAGATGAATGTAAAAAACCATTTAAACATTTTTTTTTTTATTTGATTTTTTTTTTCTTCGAAACTACCGAACCAATTTTGATGGGACTTGTACTGCCTAGTATCTGATATATAAGAACTAACTTAGGCTACTTTTATTTAAAAAAAAAAGAATTGCATTTCCGCTCGAAATATAATGAACACCGAAATTCACAATTCTGTCTCATGCATAAACTCCATAAAATTTTTAGTTTTAAATAAAGCTTTTCTTTTTAACTAAATTATTTGTCTGCTTATGTTGCAGGAATGTCCCAGTCCTATAGCATTGGAGCCTTGCAGCGGCAATCGTGCCGCGGTGCTGTCGCTTCTAGTCCGACTGCCAACAGGTAAAAGTGTGTTGTAATTGGTTTTTTTTAAATTTTTTTTTATATATATATTAATAATATTTACATCTCTTTATACACAGGTGGTCTACAACATGCACCGGCAGGACAATCGGCCGGTCTCGCTGTTGCCAGCGCATTAGTAACATTAGGTAATCCACGACGAACATCATTGGATCAACATCCAAAGGAGCCAAAATCCAAACGAAAGCAAAGCCAACATCCAGATAGTTGTACATAATGAAAAAAGAAGAATAGAAAAACAAAAATAAATCGTAGTTTTAGTACCTATATTTATATATATCTAACTATTATAATACACATTTATTTTGTTTTTACTTACTAACACACTACCCAGTAGCACTTGAGCAGTAGTAGCAGTAGCATTCTTTTTAATGCTGTATGTAGTAGCATAAGCGTAATACATGAAAAAAATATAAACATACTCTTTTGACAGACTGTTTTCTTTTTTTTCATGTATTGTGACTTGTGCTTGTTGTAAAATGTTCTTTTTATTTCACAAAGTATTTTGAGAATGTTCTGCTTCCGTTTTGCATTGCAGGCAACATCGACGAGAATGTCTGCATACCTCAAATAATAGTGGAAAGTAGTGTGTAGTATGCTAAAAAGTTCTGCTGGGTACACACACATACACATGCGCGAAAGACTCTTATACATATATAAAAAACAAAATAAAAATAAAAGACATGCAAATACACAACAAAAAGCAAATATTAAAACACAGACAGAGCTGAGATGAGATATATAAATATATATTTACAAAGCAACACTAAGAAATAGTATATATATATATATAAATATTTAAAATATTATTTATTAGTTTAATGCGATAACGATCGGTCTATGATAATGATAATTTTAGCGAAATGAACGTAATTATACATTTATAAAAAATAATATTAAATAGTTTGTAAAAAAAAAAATTGTAATAGTTTAAAAACATATTTTTTCACTTTTTTTGTTTTTTGTTTAGTAAGTTTAAAAGCTTTTTTTTTATTATTTATTATAAACTTAAGTTTAGTATTTTTTTGTTTGTTTTTAATTTTCTTATTTATTTAAACAAATTTTTAAGTAATTATTTTATACAAATTGAAAAGACAAATTTTTATTTTTTTGTAATTGTAAAAAAAAAATTTAATGTTTATATGTACAAGTATTTCTGTGTTCATTGTTCACATTTTTTTTCTGTGGTAATTTTAAAATAATTTGCATAATTTTTAATATCAAACTGTGACTATTTAAAAAAAGAAGATAATTTTGGTTTATACATATATTTAATTTTAATTTATGCGCGCAATGTATTGTATGAATGATGCTAAAAGAAATATAGAATGTAATGCTGAGATCTTACCTTTTTCTTTTTATTTAACGTTAACACATTTATACCGACACGGTTTCCTTAAAAGAAAAAAAAAAATCACACAAAAAACGAACTTAAACTTTTTGAATTTTTGAAACTACATATTAGAGCAGCTAGCAAACGTTTCTAAAACACAGCAATAACTCAAATTAGCCACTAGACAACACCACCTAAGAAAAAATAAAATATTAATTAAATTGTTTTTTTTCTGTCAACTTTTTAAGCAACTTTTTAATAGTAAAACAAATTCACTAACACAGTTGAATATGAGGACAACGACGACGACGCTCAACACAAACAATTAAAGCAAATGCAGCGTAAAATGCCAAAAAATACAAAAAAAAAAAAAAAATATATATTCAAGAAAAACAAAAATAAAAGCGTTGTTAAATAAAAACAAAAACCAGACCCCACACACTCCTTAAATAACATTTAAAGCATATTAAATTTTATAAATCAAAATATTAAATCTTTACCAAAATCCTAGCATATAGAAAAAACAAAAACAAAAATAAAAAAAAATTAACTAAAAACCAGTTGTGAAAATTTCAAAGCATAAATTAAAAATTTATTCGATTTTTATTTTGAACAAATATATTTTTGTACACTAAAATTATAAAATAGAAAAGTTGCTTCCGTTTGTAATTAAATTAAATAAATTTTTTTTAATAGTTCTGTGTGCAAGTTTTAGTACAAAAAAACAAAAAAAAAAAAAACAAAAATGTTTATATAACATATGCAGCATAAAGCGTTAATTTAAATAATTAAAAAAAGAAGTTTCTTGCTTTTTGTATTGGTAAAATTTTATTTTACAACAAACAAATAAAAAGTACTGCGTTTTAAATTGTATTCTTTGAAAAATTCTATTATTTTTTTTTTATACAAGTATATTGTTTAAAAAAAAAAAAAAAGCTTATATAAATAAAATATAAAAGACTTGTTTGTTCTCCTAGAGTTTAGTCTTCTTATTATATAAAAGAAAAAACAATAAAGACAAAAGAAATTTATATTAGTTTAATTATAATTATAAATCAATAAAACAAAATTGAACAAATTTAAAAGCAAAACGAAACAATGATTTTTTTCTTTAAGATAAAATATTAAGAACAACGAGTTTTTCACCATTAGTGTCAAATGTAATTGATATGAAATGTTCTTCGAGCGATTTTAATTTTTTTTTTTTGAAACTTGAATCGAACAAAACATGAGGAAACCTATCTGGTGTATATCTCTATGTTAGAATAGTGAATAAAATAAACTGAGTATAGGTTTTTTGACAGATGACAGTTTCGATAAACTTTTTATTTCGGAGACCAAAAGATGCGGTTTATGCTGTATTGAAAGTCGATTATTAAAAGGTATTTTAATTGCATTTTATTTTACTGTTTAATTTTTACACAATTTATTTTTTAGATCTTCGGTTGTGTTATTTGGAAGGTATTAGGTGTGAAACTGATTTTGTTTCAATAATCGCCCAAGCTTTTGCTATCATTCCTTCATCACCAATATGTGACCGTTTTTTTCTCTTCTGTTCACATGAATGGGAAGGCGTAGAATAACTCAAGGAAACTAAACTGAAGCTGGTATCGTTAATCAAATTAAAGTCACTTTAAAACAAATAATAATCTAATGTTATATTTTCAGGTGCCAAACACGTGAAGAATGGCTAAACAGTGCTTCAGATTTCGAAAAAAAAATATCTTCCAATTTGTGTCAACGACGACAAACACGTCTTAACAGAAGCACCTAAGAACGCTGTTAGCGATTTCTTAAATTGTAACAAGGCACATTGCATAGCTTCAATCTGACAGTTTGCTGCCTTTATACACCGCACTCAGAGTTCCATATGTTATTCTTGATTTCTACTAAACGTTCCGCAATAAAATCACGCTGCTTTAACTTCACCATACCGTTTATGTTTTACAAGACTTTCGACCGTGTTTTTTGTAGGTAAGCTGCACAAAACTCTTATTTATTTTTATTTTTTTAACTTTTGCTTTTCTTTCTAGATATTTATTTGAAGACTCTTCGATAGCGTTCTCCTCGTCCTAATGTTCTTCATCGCCGTAGATCGTGTAATACACAAACGTAGTCAGAGCGTGGAAACGGACTGCTGCAGCCCAAACTGTTGTTCGAACAAAAAAGCAGAACTAGGCAAAAATTCAATTTGTGATGGTTTACTAACAAATTCAAAAGGAAACCGCTTCGTAACACGTAATAATTGGTGCCGTTATATTTTAGAGAATGCTGAAACTCTTGCTGAGAATCTGGATATCCGATTTAATCCTTTTGATTTGTTTTCAACTGATTATATGTACTCCACTCCATTGTATCAACTCTTAGACCAACATAAAAATCGCCAAAATCAAAAAAGAAATCTGGCTCAACGAAGACGTACAGCTGTTTTGCCTAAGCGCAACTGTAATCCACGTTTATTTGAAATAACATTTTTAACCACATCACTGTACAGCACTGTACAGCGCATTCATGGCCGAACCCATCCACAGATTGGTGAACGTGTACCGGCACATAAACAATAAAAACCTACGCATATAACAGTCGAATTTAAGGAATCAACTGCTGCGTAGCTATCTAGTTTTACTGGCCAAGAGCTCCGATAAAGCTGCGCAAGATCTTAATATAAAATATAATGTCTGCGAGTAGGAGACTGTATTCAAAAGGCTGCCATCGAGCTGAAGACGGAATTGTAATTTAAATATACTTGTTCACACATATGTTTCGATAAAACTTCAAATAAAAAATGCATCAAAGTCAAACCATTATCTTAAATTACAAATAATATTTTATCAAAATTTTGTCAAGCGCCTTGTAACGCGCAACAACGTCAAATACTAAGAAGAATATTATAAACCTATGCCACACACAGCTGCTGTATCTAAGTCTTCGTACGCATTTAAGTATAACCGCGGTGCTGCGTATTGTCCTCATCTGCTATACCCAAGTTCATGACTCTCATTTGGAAGTACCTTACACGGATATCATGCAATGCGGCAACTCGTTGCTTGTTTGAGTCACTAACGCATCTCATTTCAATAAATGTTCCATATTTCTTTGAAATAATTGAATTGCCAAAAAAAAGAAGCATAGTTGGAGATACTTCATTTGTGTATATAAAAATTTAATTATATTTCACTTATTTAATTTTTTGTTTATTGCTAAACAAGTCTTATTTCTAATAGTATTAATTTTTTTTTTTTTTAATTGAAAGCATGGAAATGAAAAATACTTTCTAGAAAGTTCGCTCGACTAATAATAATTTCTTTTATATTTACATCATGAAAACAATTTGTCAATAGAACCTTTTTTATTAATCGACCTTTCGTTTTTTGTTAATTACAAATAGAATGCGTTAAAGCATTAATTTAATTAACGATTAAAACATAGAAATGTCGAACTTTTTCCATTCACCACAATTGCTATTTTTAAATCGTTCGGCTTTTAAATTGCTTTCAGTTTATTTGTAAATTCTCTAAGAAAGAATGACCCAAAGATTTTCTATGCGTACAGGCCACTCAGTCAAAAATTACTTTTCTCCAAAGTTGGCTAACACTTCTTCTAATATAAATCTGAATAAATTTTTCTGAGCTCATTTTATGAGTTACATAACAGGTTGGTGTCTTCTTCTATTATAGTTAAATGCGGCACATGCCAAAGAGATTCTCTTCGAAAGTTTTTAGACAAATAGACTTTTTATGGGTTTCTAATGTTCCGGTTATACTATTGAAACCCATCAACACCATCAAGTTCGAACTTCTTCGCATCATTAAAATATATTTTGACATTCCTTTTCTCAAGATTGCTTTATGTCTACAAACTCTAAACGGGCCGTTAAGAACTTGAGGTTTCACTTAAAATCAATAGTTATTTAAAGGAAGACACAGTAACTCTCGGATCTGATATGGACTGTGGTCCTCTGACCAGCAGTTTGCTTTAACAATGCTGTCAACTTTTTCACGTAAATCTCTGGATCTTTACGGAGTTTTTCTGTATAAACTAGGCTTTTTTCTATAGGATGTTTGTTTTTTTCCCTTCCCGCAATTTGGCGTATCGATATTCTAACTTTTGTTCTAGTTGCATGAAATATAGAACACTTCAATGTAATCTTCTCCCCATTAGCGAATAACATATTGCTTAATGGGTTCAACGGTTGTTCTAATTGCTCTAATCAGATTCTGTAGATCAGTAGTAATAGACAGCTTGTCTATTATCTTCTTTATTCTTTTTTCAGAGCCTTAAGTTTAAAGACTATCCGCACCCTGCTCAAAGGGGTTGGAATATGACCTAATGCTTGGTTTCTTAACATAATTAGGCCCTGTACCGAAGTTACAAGAGTCTATTGGTTTTGTGCAAATGTATGTAACAGGTAGAAATAATGGTCGGAGACCCTACAAAGTTACCCACATTATGGTCAGGAGTGCTAGAGGTGCCGATATAGCCATGTCCGTCTGTCCGTCTGTATGAACGAAAGGATCTCGGAAACGGTAATAGATAGAGACTTCGTGTTTTTTGCATTCGACTAGGACTGTTCCGGAATTTTACAAGTTTATTTTAAAATTTTGCCCCTCCGCCCCTTCCCCATAAAATCACCACTAAGGTTAAAAATTTCTTCGGCACAAAACTATGCCAGTATAAAGATAACGTCTCTCTTAGCCAAAATCCGAAGAGTTCATCAAAATCGGATAATAAATGACAATTTTATAAGCATTTGAATTTGAACGACCCCCCCTTTTCTTTTCATTCATATTCGCGCAGTGAGAAGTGGTCATGTGTTTGGTCATAAGCTCGTGAAATATTTAATGTGTTTGTTAGGAGACCTGAACTGGTACAGGGCCTCTTACAGTCGGTTAGGCCTGACTGTATTTTCTTACTTATCTTCTGTTGATTTTGGTTCCTTTTGCAGTACTGCTTGAAAAATTCCATCTACTTCTGAAGATTTGAAGGGTTCAAAGTTTCTTTCTTAGTTTCTTTTAATTCTTAGCGACTTCTTTAGTTGCTCTGTTCATATTTATGTATGTGTTCTCCTTTTGAATATGTGATTTCCGGCAAACGAGCCTCCAGGAGGAAGTATTTTCGTTAAGAAGCTTTCCGGTCTGCTGTATAAATTATATTTTCGTCATTTCGAGCGACCGGTGGAGTAGATGCTATGCCCTCATTAAAATATCTATAATTGCTGCGTTTAAATCTTCTTATTTCTTTATTATAGAGAAGTAGCTGTGTGATACATTCATCATACATGCCTATCAGTAGAGCCGCTTCACACTTGTTCAAAGTTTTTCTACTAATTTGGAGCGGTCCAATCATAAATGTCTCTAATAAGGCATGCGCTTTCACAAGTATGATTTATACCGTCATTGGGTCAGCTGCAGTTTGCTCTATGTCAAGGGAGACTATAGTCATTGTGACCTCTGCCTAGTCATCCCATCAGACTCCTGCGATGTTTAGTTCCCTCAGTTAGTCTTCTATTTTGTTTTGTCTTTTCTATTTCAATTGGTGATCGATCAGACATGGAGGGTTTTTGTAGCACATGCCAGCTTCAAATACTATTTTCTATGGAGATACTGCCGAAAGTTATATATAGCCCCCTACTAACAACGGTTGCTATGTATTTTTTTACTAAAAAAGGTTCAAATATTTCTTAGAAATAAACCAAGAAGACACACCGATTGTGGCGGTCCGTATTTTCTCTATACTACATTCGCAGCTCCATCTACTATGACTGATAGGCAGAATTGTACAAATCTCCATACTTTCTCTTCGAAAGATCTATGAGCTTCCGCAAACACCGGTCGCTTCTTTCTGCATTTTTGGACTTACACGGTGATTATCGACACGCATTTTCAAGCTTAAATTTAATTGTAATTGGTAAGCTTCTTCATAGTAATGCCATCTCTTTTTTAATTCGGGAACAGTATACAGGGTTCAATTAATAGTGATCAAGTAATTATTGTACAATATTGAAGAGGTATAACTTAATTTACATTTAAGCAATTTATTGATGCAATATATACATAATATAATTAAACAATCATTAAATTAATTTTATAATAAAAAATTTTTTGCTCCAGTAATCTAAAATATAAATACTTGTAGTAGCTATTAATATTATTATAATGAGAAAATTACCGTTTAATCGTGGTTAGTTCGTATCAAAACAAAATAATTATTTATTAAATTAACACCTAAAGTTATCAGCAGCTCACGGAAAGTGAAAGACAGACAGTTCGTGTACCTAAAACAACAGAACTTTCACTCTCAGCGCATCGAGACAAAACTGCCATTGATTTTGTTTTAGATGGTTTATTTTTTTTTATTTATTTATACCTTATATCTCCATACTTGTAATAAAGTTGAAAAAAAGCCGGCAGCAATTATTGTCTTTCGATTTCAATTTGCCTGTCACGGAACTTGTGTTTCGTTGTGGCGTCTTTGAGTGTACGTTGAGTTGCTTCATTAAATGAAGATTTCAAAAAAAAAAAAAAAAAGGGAGGAACATGAAAAGAAATTTCTCGGCAAAAGCGTGCGAAAACGCATATTTTTTCATATAAAACGGAAGTAGCGACGTCATGCTTGTGTTGAGCGCTTTTTTTTTTAATAATAAAATTTAAATTAATGTTAAATAATATTTAAAATAAAATAAAAAACCAAATAATTGCTTTTTTATTGGCCTTCTGTCGCATGAATTTTCTGTTTAATCAATGAATCAATCAATCGGTCGAGTGCTGTGCATATAAAAACTTGTCTGCTGTGACACACTTTCAGACATTGAGCTTCAAAAACTATATTTCGGGATTTACCCAACTACGTATGTTCATAGCTTAGCAGATTTTCGGTTTATTAAATTACAAAACTAATTCTAGCACTTGAAGGTTGTCTGAATCAGTGGGGTTTTCATAAGGAAATGTTTTGTTTTGTAGTTGCAATTCGCAATTAATTTGAGAACTTGGCAAGTGTATACGAAAAAAAAAAAAAAATTAATTGGAGTACATATTGCACAAAAACTGCTCAGCCGTGCATGAACCACAACGCTTAAGCGGCAGTTCAGACAGACATAAGTTTCGCTAAGCTTTAACCCAAAAAAAAGAAAAAAAAAAAAAAAAAAAACTTGTCCAGTGAACATGTGAAACCGCATTTCGAAAGCGCAACAGAAACTACCAAAAATAAAAAATAAATAAATAAAAATAGTAAGCAACATTTACTGCAAATGCGTCACAAATGAAACTTACTCATGCTCGAAGCAGCCCATTGAATTCGGGTGGCCGGCCACTGACAAAATATAAATAAACAAGTAAAAGTGTTATGGTGGAGTTGTCCGACTATGTTATACCTTACACGAAAAGTAGAACTGGAAAATTAATAAAAATAAGAGATAAAATTATATGTAAAAGCGGCTCCAGTAGAGATGTAAAAATTACATTCGGGATTTTTAACAAATTTACAACCAAAATTCTAAGTTTGTGGACGCAACATTAAGTGGGCTAACTCCAATCGACCGAAATTATTACAGAAGAACATGCTTCAAAATCAATCGATTGCACACCCTTTACACGAATAAAGATCTTTGCTTACACCCGTACAAGATCAAATTAAACAAGTAAGGAAATTTCAGTCGGGCGTAATCGACTGTAAGAGGCCCTGTACCAGTTCAGGTCGCCTAACAAACATATTAAATGTTTCCCGAGCATATGACCATATGTGGGGAGATCGCAACAGCAACGCTAGAGGCACTCTACTAGCTAGATGCCTCGACTCTCACAGAGCGAAAGTATTGGCGACTGGTTCTCCGACGCGCTATCCTTTCAGCCGCAGAGGAAGTTCATCATGCTTAGACTTTGCTTTATACCTAGGCATTCTCGATGGGCTGATAAACATAACGGATAACTGAAAGCTACACAATCTAAAGTTTTTATACCCTATTAGAGTATATCTCTAGGCACTCATCTATTCCAAGCTTCCAAAGGAAGCGCAAAGAATTGATTCATTTCAATAAGAAGCTGAAGACATCTCAGGACATAGATCTTGCAGGGGATCTTTTTAGCCAATAGATACATACTGCGGCCGCTCTGTCGGGTGCTGCTGTCAGCGATGCAAGTCCTTCAACTCTCTATTGTCTTAATAGAGAGAGACGAGGAAGAGAAAGCAGCGACTGATATTTATTCGCACCCAGAAGATAATGCTCTAGTTGGCTACTAAAAGAGACGCTTAAGATCCAGAGAGAACAGTATTTTGTGAGGAAACTCGATGCAACACAATACACAATAAACTGAGGATACTCTCTATGGAAGGCTACTAGGTTCTTTGAAACGGCAGCCATTGAGACATGTGCCGATTAAAAACGCATCGGGCGAAGTAAGCAGTTCAGATGAAGAGAATGCAGAAACTTTCGTCCCACATCCCGAGAACCGGTTTCTGTCTTTCAAGACAGCATCTGAAGATGAGGTGATGGAAAGGGTTGTGAATATACCTTTACAAGATGGACCTGTCTATCTCGCATATACGAGTAGAAGAGGTAGTCGATGCTATCAAGCGTCTGCGAAAGTGAAGGAAATTTCCGGAGCCTTGCAGAATATGTCACATCATCCTGAAGAGTCTGCCGAAGCAAGCGATTATTTTTATTGTATTGATTTTCAATGCATTACTTCGGATGCAATACTACCCGGTGAGCTGGAGGCTGGCAAGTATTCTCATGATCCATAAACCTGGTAAGCCGGTGGACGACGCTGAGTCGTACCGACGAATCAGCCTTATCTCTTCACTCTCCAAGGTGCTTGAGAGGCTTATTGTATTATGGTTTCACAGGCTTGTGAATCTTGAAGAAATCTTACCAATCCACCAGTTTGGCTTCAGGGAAGGGCATGGTGCTATTGAACAGATTCACAGGGTGGTCAATCATATCCTTAAGGCATTTGATATGAAAGTTTACTGGAATGGTTTCACTGTTGATGTGCAACAGCTGTTGGATCGTGTATGGCACAAATGACTACTCGCAGAAATCAAGAGATACCTCCCAGCCCGCTTTTATCTACACTTCAGATCGTATCTGCAAGATCGACAGCTCCAGATTAAAGTGAGGGCTAAATTCGCTTCCCCATTCGATGGCAGCGGGTGTTCTACAATGAAGCGTGCTTGTTCCACTTCTGTACAACATTTTCACCGAAGATGTACCAATCTATTCATGTCACCTCCAAAGGCAGGAGTGCAATTTATAGATCTATTGTCGTGCCCAACTGTAGCTATGGAATCATGATTTGAAGACTGGCTACAGCGATGATACGCGTACAGACGCTTCAGAATAAAGCCCTGCGGCTTATAACGGATTGTGGCTGCTACGTTTCAGGCTTCATTCTCCACTGGGACCTGAGTATGGAGATCATTGAACTGCAAATAAATCGTCATACCAGATGATATAGTGATAGGCTGAAAGCCGATAACGTCTTGCCTTGACTTCGGTACATGGTTTCGAACCATTTATGAATTGTTTTCATTTAATATTCAACAGTTTAGACCCATAAAACTCTAAATCTTTATTAAAAACAAAATATCTCTTGCTTCTACAGTTCTCAAAATAAATAAAGATTGTAGTATTTTCCAAGTCTTTATTTAATTAAACTAATATACCGCCTCAAAAATTTATGTATACATATGCGTGTAGAGTATAAAAAAAAATATCTACAGCGGCAAACTAAAATCAAAAAATTTTTGGCTTCATTGCAGCAGTTGTAGCGCTAAAGAAACATTGGTCTGGAACATGTTTGAAGGCTATATCGAACGCACAGCCAACTTCCACAGCCAACCACGCCAAAACAGCGCAGATTCAGCGCGCAAAAGCTCATTCGCGAAGTGAACGTTGCGCATAGCGGACGCGTTTCCATATTCCATACCACAAGCAAGTTTGTGTCTTAAGTCTTTTATTTTTTTGTACGACGCGCTTAGAAATTCAAAGTGAAAATCAGACAACTTTATATATCCGACCAAGTAGTGTGTATATATGTGTTAGAAAAAAAAAGTATAACGCTGCCAAAAAAAAAAAAAAAATCAACAAAAAATAAAAAGAAAATCAAAGTGAAATTGTGAAAATTTTTTCGAAAATCTTTAAAGCGCTCGAAAGAAGAAAATATTAAAGCGCAGCTAGTGAAATTTTGTACAAGGATTTCTAAATTTCTAAGCCAAAACCGATAGCATTTTCACTTTTTATGGGATTATAAATTTGACGCAATTGGAGTATATTCGAGACAACAACAACAATAACAAGAGAAACAAGAAGAAAAAAAGGTTTGTTTGTTTAATAAGCTGATTTATGTATTGAACCAAAAAAAAAAAAAAATGTCAAATAAGCTTAGACCAGTCAATCAATCAATCAATCGATTCGATTCATAGTTCAAAGCGTTTGTCTGTCGAGCAATGAGAAATTTCATAAAACACACACCTGTCTGGCTTAAGTTTTCATAATATTTTATTTTTTATTTACTTAGCAAATATTTAATTTATTTATTAAAATTGCTAATTGAAAGCTCAAGGTGAACTGTTGCCATTTAGAATGGAATGCGTGTGTGCGTGTGTTGAAATGTATCTTTAAGATGCGCCACATTTGTTTATGCATAATTTAAACAAAACGCTTAAAATAATATTTAATTATAAAGGTTAAAAGCTGCTTTGAACTGTAAGTAAGTAGTTATGTCATAATTTCAATGAAAAGTAGTTCATGTTCAAATTTTAATGATGCTGTATGTTTTGTTTTTGTTTTGGTTTGAAACCAGCTACTTAACTTCTCATGCCACTAAGTATCTTAACGGCAGCAAGACATTAGCTACACAGTATCTACAGTAATATAGCTACATGCTTGCCGTTATATTTAGTATCTTTATTTAACTTTTCATCGGAAGTAACTGTTTGCGGCTTAAAAAAAAGCAGTTCAGAGAGCTTGCTAAAATTTAAACTTTTGGAAGAAAAAAATTCTAAAGAATTTAATTTTTAATTAGTTATAAATTTTAACAATGCAAAAGCAATAAAATAAAATTTTTTATTCTTACGAATATGTATTTAAGATATTTGATAAATCGCTACAACAATTCTCAAGATACACAACGGTTTAAATATTGGGAATATATATTCTGATATGCAAAAAAACATAAATAAAATATATACATATCATATATATAAACACGTACCGAATCCAATTGTTAATGTTAACAATCTAGGGACCAACTCAATCCATAAAAATTACATCAAAATCGATTCAGTCTTTTAGAATAAAAATATTGAGGATCACTTATAGTGCAAAAAACTTCCCTATCTTCCAAATTGTAGCAAAAAATTCACATTTACAAAATTTGGTTCAAATGGAGGGAGCGGTTTTAGTTGGGGAAAAATATAATATATGGAAGTGTTCACTGACTTCTCAAATCATCTTAGTTTATGTTTTATTATTCACTCAAGATACACCAAGGTTTGTGCGGAGTTAACTACTTTTAGTGATACTATTTGAACTTTAATGAAGTATTATATTAGAATTGACTTCAAAAACCTATTAAACTTGGTGTTTCTAAAAGAATTAAAAACAACAACACTAACATATTTTATCATGCAAAAATTCCAACGAGTAGGGAAAGATTTATATAGGGGCTACGTTATCTACTAGACCGAACTGTACCTATGTGTAATATTTTGTTAGGACAATTACATTGAGTAGAAATTGTAAGAGAAAGTTAGGCAAACTTGAAGGCTCTATCTTTTATAGTCTGCATTCAGACGGGACCCCCAAAGTTACACCCATTATGATTAGGAGTGATAGAAGAGTCGATATAGACATGTCCGTCTGTCCGTCCGTCTGTCCGTCTGTATAAACGAAAGGATCTCGGAAACGGTAATTAATAGAGAATTCGTGTTTTTTGCATTCGACTAGGACTGTTCCGGAATTTTACAAGTTTATTTTGAATTTTTGCCCCTCCCCCGCTCCCCATAAAATCACCAACAAGGCTAAAAATTTCATCGGCACAAAAAAAAGTGAGTATACCAGTATAAAGATGAAGTCCCTTTAAGCCAAAATCTAAAAAGTTCTTCAAAATCGCATAATAAATCTTTTCATACATAAAAAAATGTTTTATAAGGCACTTATTTGTGCAGTAGGAAGTGGTCATAAGCTTGGCCATAAGCTTGGGAATCATTTAATGTGTTTGTTAGGCGACCTGAACTGGTACAGGGCATCTTACAGTCGGTTACGCCCGACTGTAATTTCCTTACTTGTTTTTGTTGAAAATGGAGACGGATTCAATGAATTCTAGCTTTGATATTAGACTTGAAGCTGCAGCTATTTAAAGTCCACTAATGCAGTATATGAAGATTTCTGATCTTGAGCAAATTGTAGATTTTTTGAAGATCATCTGTTCGAATGAGGCTTGTCAACATTTAAAGCAGTTTATTGCTCAGCAGAATCATTGAAACATTTTTTTTTGTTTTTTGGTTTTTGGAAAATGAGGACAGAGTTACTCAATTAGACTTTTGATCTTGAACTTGAACCCATATAAAATACAATTGGTGTAATATATGAAGATTTCTGAGCATAAGCAAGATGAAGATTTTATGATAAAATCATCTTTTCAGTTAAGGCCGACCGCGTGTAATGGGTTGGCAGTATCATTGGACCTAATTTTTTTTTTTTTTTTTGAAATAATGACAGAATTATTGAGACGATCAATCTAGACCGTTACCGCGAGATGTTACAAAAGTTTAAAGGAGGATGATGCCAAATTACACACAACTCGACCGAACATGAAATTTTACGTTGTAAATGTACAAACCGTGAAGTCTATGTAGTGTCTATTGTGTGACTTAAAAGCCTTAGACTATTTGATAAAGAAATTGAAAAACCTACGAAGTTGATAATAATCATTAAAGCCTTGAAACAGAACACTACATGGGTTATTTTAGCCATTCAGTTAGGCAGCGGATTTCTGCAAAGGTTGAGCGACGAAACTATGAACTATTTGTAGTTCAAGCTAGAAGTATCTCGCATACGAATTTTGATTAGAAGTTTTTTTTCTGGTAACGAGTCTCACCATCTCACCATATATTTTTAATACATCTTTCTTAAACGCTTTTTTATGACACAGAAGCGTATATCAAACTTCTCAATTGGAGGGTTTGGCATTTCAGAAAGAAAAAATAGGCGCATTCCGAATTTTTTTCAACTTTACACAAATTCAACGAACAACGAACACCCTTTTACAAATATACTAGTGTAGGGTATTTAAACAAAAAAAAAAAAAAAAGGGAAACAAAAAATTAGACATACTCAAGTGTGTGCCAAAAAAATAATGCAAAGAAAAACTAAGTTCAAATAGCGATGCCTCTCTTCCCCTCTCTCTCTCTATCTCTCTCTCTCCCTCTCTTCATCACCCAAAACGCGCATATTTCCCTATTTAAATGGTTTTTTCCACAAGTCAGCAATGCATTTAAATTTGCTCAAAGTGAAAACTATTTGGCAAGCGTTTGGCCTCGTTTTGTTGTTGTATGCAAAAGAAAGAACCTTGTGGAACGACTTAAAAGCGCTTTTTTCTTTGTACCATGGCGGCTGAGTTTCAGTCAGCTGCCGCAGTTTTAAGTTTTCTTACATTGTTGTTGTAGTACCATACCATAGTTCCGTGTTCATCAAGTAAATATTTTTACTTTTTTTTTTCGTAATATTTTTTTTTTTAAGTTTCGTTGGTTCGTTGGCTAGCTACTCGAGTGTCCACTCTGTTGCAAGCCCAAAGTGAAATGCGAAGTTGATTTTCTTTAACGCATGTTGAATTTCTTTTGTTTGTTTGCTACTTGGTGATTCATAATAAATTTTATTTTATAGCCAAGTAAGCTCGAAACAACAATAGTAAAATGATAAATGGTGGTTTTTTGTTGTTGTTGTTGTACAATATGCGTTAATTCATTTGGATTTTCACTTGTTGAATTGAAAAGTATTAACTATGAATTTATGATTGCTTTGAAGATGATTTCTTTGCGGAAAACAAAAGACTGCGGTAGCAAAAAAAAAAAAAAAAACTCATTTACGTATAAGTTCCATTATATTGTTGTTGACCGCATTTTTTAATAGAAAATTTAATTTTTTATTATAATTAAATATGTTTTAGACTTTCGATTTGTCAGTTCAATTTGGTTTTTGTTCCCATGATACAAGACCACACGTACGGACAATATTGTAGCTGATTCAGCATAACACATGATGATGTCTGCTGCCATATCCAACTAAGAAACAAAGTATTATGTAGCGCATTAAAAAGTCGTGTATTACCGAAGAAAATGGCACTTTTATATATGTTTTAATTTGCTCTAGTACACTCCAACGGCTTTACACTTGAGCAACTTGAGCATGCGCACTCCAAGATTTCACCGCTTTAAAATTCGCATTAAAATAAAAATATATTTTTTTTTTCGTTCAGTACTTCCCTTGGATGACTAAGTACAGCGATTTGTTACGTGTAGTCAAGTGTAGCTAATGTTGGTCGGTATTTTTTTTTTTTTTTTTTTGTTTTTGTACGCTTTGAGGCCAAATGTGCGACAAATCACAGCGATGACCCTGCTGCAATATGAAGATATGAAGTACGAGTACTCGCGCTATATATTATTATAAGCGTGTTCCTGAGTTTCTGAATTCGTTGTCATTTGCATGTTGGCGGTAACAGTTAGTAGAGTGTAAAGTTTAATGGTTGGTGAAATGAGGTCGTTCTGTTGTTGTCATCGCATTTGGCTAATGGCAGCTTTGCGCATAGACAGCGCCTTAATAACTTTTATATTTGGACATTTTCTGTACTGAAGGTGAAATATAATTGAAAGTTTTTTTTTATTTTTTTATTTTATTTTGTTTTATATTTATTTTTTTTTTGATTATATTCATTTTTTCGCTCAATTAAATGCTGAGAATTTGCAATTAATAAAAGAAAGTAAAAGTGAAGACGCAGAAATTGGACATTGAAATAAAAGTAGTAAAAGTTAGAATTATTAAAAAGTTTTATTAAACATTTTTAGCTACGAGATTTGTATGAAATTGCTTGAAATTAAAAACTTTTCAATTAATTCAATTCTGTGAATTTGTTTAATGTCGAAATTTTAAACTTTTTTCTTCAAAACTATTCATAATTCTGGGTCAAAACCTATGAAGTAGTGTGGGAATATTTTTTTTAAGACTTGGGAGATGGCGAAAAATTCCTAAAATACCAAAACCCAACACCGACAAGTCTTCCCTCAATTCATACCGACCCATTTCGCTTAACCCATGCATCTCCCAAGTCTTAGACAAAATAATTTCAAAACGGCTATGGTGGCAAGCTACTCTATAGTCGTCAAATGGGATTAAGGTAGGTTAAAACAGTGTCTGACTTTCTAGCCATGTTAGATAATCAGACAACTTCAGCTCTTTTGCAAAAAACTCATATATCTGTCTTATGCTTAGGTTTTACCAGCTTTACATAGAATAGGTAAACAATCCATATTAAATGAAGTAATTGAATGGAATATATGACGTAATATAAGAAACTACATATTCCTTCACTCAACCACTAGAAAATGGAATTCCACAGGGATCCCCTTTATCAGTTGCCTTCAAAACATTTGATTTTTCTGCATCTGTCGATGATTGCACAGCTTAAATAAAAACAAGTAAGGAAATACAGTCGGGCGTAACCGACTGTAAGAGGCCCTGTACCAGTTCAGGCCGCCTAACAAATATATTAAATGTTTCCCGAGCTTATGACCAAACACATGACCACTTCTCACTGCGCGAATATGAATGAAAAGAAAAGGGGGGTCGTTCAAATTCAATTGCTTATAAAATCGTCATTTATTATCCGATTTTGATGAACTTTTCGGATTTTGGCTAAGAAGGACGATATCTCTATACTGGCATACTTACTTTTTTTTGTGCCGAAGAAATTTTTACCCTTGGGGGTGATTTTATGGGGAAGGGGGTGGAGGGGCAAGTTTTTAAAATAAACTTGTGAAATTCCGGAGCAGTCCTAGTCGAATGCAAAAAACACGAAGTCTCTATCTATTACCGTTTCCGAGATCCTTTCGTTCATACGGACGGACAGACGGACAGACGGACATGGCTATATCGACTCCTCTATCACTCCTGACCATAATGGGGGTAACTTTGGGGGGTCTCCGACCATTATTTCTACCTGTTACATACATTTGCACAAACCCAATAGGCTCTTGTACCTTCGGTACAGGGCCTAAAAACAAGTTCGTAGGCTAACATAGAAAAAATCTTCAAATTTGATTTTATTATTCAATATAGTTGCCTACGATTTGTCTTTGGCCTTAAAAAAGGCTTCAGTTTTGGCGATTACCTCTTCATTGGCGCTAAATTTCTTTCCAGTAAAAAGTCGCTGGGGCCAGATCTGTAGAATACGGTGCATGCGGAAGCAATACGAAGCACAATTCATGCAATTTTGCCATCATTTTCATTGATTTGTGACACGGTGCTACGGTGCTTCTTCAAATGGGGCCGTTTTTTCGCGATTTCGTCCATCAAACGTTCCAATAACGCTCTATAATAGTTTCTTCATTTTAAAGATAGTCGATGAATATTTTACCATGCGCATCCCAAAATACTGATGCCATAACCTTGCTAGCCGACTTTTGCGACTTTCCAGACTTCGGAACGGTCGATTGGATTCCCTTGTGAAATGATGGAGCCATGTTTCATTCAGTGTCACATATCGACGCAAAAATTCGATAGAACTGATCCAAACACTGCTCAGAATGATCAATTCGTTATTGTTATTGGTCGATTGTGAGCTCGCACGGCAATTTGAACACAGCTTTCATTCACGATATGTTCAATATGTTCCTTTGGTATCTTAAGGATCTCAGTTATCTCATTTCGCTATATTTAAAGTTAGCAAACCACTTCTCAATTGTTGATATTCCTGATGCTGAGTCTAAATAATGTTTATCAAGCCAAGCCTTGGCTTCAACAGTATTTTTTTTTTTTGCCAAAACAGAATGCTTTATTAATATACGAAATTCTTTTTTTTATTCATGTTTCCAAATGAACAAAAATCTTCACTCGAAACGATGTATATCTCACAAACTTATGGCACGACAGCTGTCAAATTTATACACATGTCTTTTGAAGGTTAGGGCTAACTAAAAATCGTATTGTTCATCCTACGAGCCTTTTCAGCCCACCTAGTATATTTCCGTAAGGTCCTCAAAATTCGAGTTTGTTTCAGTGATGAACTCTTCATTCGAATCAAATGTCTTACTAGACCATTTTGTTCAGGTTTTGAAATAAGAAATATTCAAAAGATGTTAAGTCTGGCGAATATGTTATTAGGATTCATGCAAGATAAACCAAATTTGGGTCCTGATCGGACTACTTAAATCGGTAGTCCACATATATGTAAATGATGGCCCCTCTCTCTGGGATTTTTTATGAATATTTGTTTGCTGTTGTTGTTGTTAGTTTACGAGGAGTGTCAAATGTGGTGAATACTATTAATATATTAATTTGAAGTCAAGTCGAAATTTTTAAGCCCTACTTGGATACAGTCGTATAAACTCTTTTATGTAGAACTAAGCGAAACTCGTTGTTCGCTGTTCGGAATTCTCAAGATGTACTTAAAGTCAGTTTATACTGCTTAGCATCTTTTTTAGAAACCTTTATATTTACAGTTTCTTCTACCTAAATACTATTTTAAATTGTATAAACATATTTGAATGTTTATATATAAAATGGGTAAATTTAGGATATTAATTCTATATTCGAAATATGTGTGCTACATAGGTCGTCCTATCGTCAGCGACGCATAATTTATGGATGATCGTAAAGTTAACGACCTTTGAGATCACAGTTAAACGTGAGAAGCGCATGCTCTGCTTGTATAATATTATCGCACAAGCAGCTTGAAGTTAATGTTTGAATATCCTATGAGAAGTTGATGTGTTCTATGTGTACTCGATACTCTGATTGCTTTTTTACTATTTTAAATACATTTTTCATTTTCCACCAAAGTAATATACCCTATCTGAAGAGTTTTACAAACAATTATTACAAAGAATATCTATAAAATAAAAATGCCATTGAACTCTATATATTTCTTTCGAAACACTTTAAAATTTTTGAATGATTGACAGCGGTGATTTGAGTGCGGTTTCCCATGCAGCTTGCAACATCCGCTTAAGCTTTATAAAATGACTTCCCCTTGTCATATTCACATGTAATTAACGAAAAAAAACACGCCTAACCTGTAAACATTTTTCGAAAAAAAATAAAATACTAAAATGACAGTTTTACAATGCAGCTAAAATAGTTCATGGAAAAATGTAAACGCGAGGGTAAACGCAGAAGTATTTGAACTGCGCTTCGATTACACTTTTAATTTTTAAACAAAATTTTACAAACTCATAACACAAGTAGCTAGAGTAGACAGAGTGACAGAAGATTCGCCTTTCGATACGGTCAGTGAAATCCATTGCTGTGATGGTGTCATGTTTCTTTGCCAAAAAAGACGAACATATTGCATTTGAGGTCAAATTCGGCACCCACCTGCTTGCTGTGCGTCTGTCTGACTTTCATGTCGGCTACTTTAGGTAACACCCTCTTTTAAATGTGTTGTTTTTTACGACTTTTTAAAGAAAACCTGCACCATCAGCTGTTGCAATGTCACAGACCGAAAGCGACTTTAAATGGACATTGCAAAAAAATGCGATATATATTATAACTGAATGAATGTACATATATATATAAGCGATCTGTTTGTATATAACAAACTAAAAAGTGAATTTCATGAAAAACCGCAAAAAAAAAAAAAAACAAGCTTGCTGTCAAGCTACAAAATTGGAATTAACATCGAAGCGTAGCGACTTGGCTGCTGTTGGTGTTGCTCACCAAAGTGAAAGCGAGCGCGCCTGCGCAGATTAATCAAGCTGACGATGATGATGATGATGATGATGATGACGATGATCGTCTTTATATGTAGTTGAAGTACAAAATATCTTTGCAGGCAAGCGTGCAATAGACTGCGTCATCAGTAAAAGCAGTAGCAGCAGCAGTTGAAAGAAATTAAAAATGGTACACCTTCAACTTTTATATATGCGGAGAAGATGGTAAAAATGGTTGCGTTTTGTGGAAAAATGTGCGGCATTATTTTCGCAAAAGTGTAGCTAATTAAAAATGTATGAAAAAAATATGTTAATTTCTTTATTAAGCATGAAAACGCTTTACACGCACAGCCAAACACAGAAATGTCTGCGCTGCGTTTGAACTTTAACTTTGATGTATGATGTAGAGGCTGAGATCTTTGTTGCATGAATCTTCACTTCCGCTTTCATTCGTTGGCATTTCTTACATAATCCAATGCGAAGTTTAATATATTCATAAAATTTCTACAAATTCTTTGCGCTAATCAAATGCTAATCGAATACGTATTCATCGAACAACAAAATGAGAGTGAAAGTAGGCGTGTTTGAGTTCGAGTTGAATGCGTTACAAACTGTTTAGCATAGCGTCGTCGCATACATTTTTAATAGCGCATTTATATGGCGTTGACGTCAATATTAAAGTTTAATGAAAAAAAAAAATATATTTAAACTTTGTCTGGCCTCGCCTTGGCCTGGCTTCATTGCGTTGTGTATATACATAAGTAGTTAAAAACTTAAACATTTATATACACATATAATGTATATAAAAGGTGTTATTTTTTTTTTTTTTTTTGGATTTTTTCGTATCTTGCTAATTTTCGAATTTATTTACTTACAGCTATCGACACAGCCGATCAAATTTAAACGTACACGCTCCGGTTTACAGCGTGCAAAACAGGAAATAAATTTCGCTGTTGTGCCTGTGGCAAAAAAAAAAAAACAAAGAAAAAAAGAGGTTAAAACGTGCAACAAAATTTTTTAAACTTTTGATGCTATTGCCAAAAAATCGCAGCATATAAAATGAGGCTATATGAGGACCAACGTTGGTTAAAGATCTTTTTTGGAGTGTTACTCTTACTGGTTGTGGCAGCAACGCAACATGGTGCAGCTGCAGCAAGACGCACGAATGGTAAGTACGAAGAAGAGAAGAAAGCAATAATTATGCAGCTATGTAAGCGAAGCATGGTATACCCTTCGAATGGCTCGAGAGATAAAAAAAAGAAAAAGAAATGATTTTTGTAGGAACTTAAAAAAAAATATAATAAGTACTTGACTTCGAAATACCCTGCTAACTTTTTATGTAGACAAATGAAGTTTGTTAAAAAAGGAGAGTAGTTATTTGCCTCGAAATATAAATATATAATATATAATATTTGTCTCCTTCAAAGTAGTATATCCAATCTTTGAAGCACTTTTACTTTGTTTTTGTTATATCTTTGAGCTCTTCCAGTTATGCAGTATTTAGGTGCTCAGTCGTTTTAGGAACAGGACAAAATCGCAGGGGACTATTCAGTTCAATACGGTGGCTGAGGCATGTTTTTGGCCAAATAGCCATGCACAAGCGACGATATGTGCGCAGGTGCATTATCATGAATTATTTTGACACAAATACTTCCGTTTTCTTCTGACAAGAACTCATGATGCATCAAGTCATCTTAATCGATGAAAACGGTGAGCAGTTTCTTCACAATTGACCAAATTTGTTATATTTTTTTTTCGGTCTTGACTCCTCTGGCCAGTACCATTGGTAAGTTTCGTCACCATTTATAACTCAAATCTGCAGCGTAGATGACGCCATTCAATCATTTCTGAGCGATGCTCATACGAAATTTTTTTATTTAAAATTTAGCAATTTTCATAGCCAAAACTTCCGAAAAATTGCATGGCATGAGCTAACCTATATGTTGATATCTTCAATAACTCTAATAGAGATTCTCCATAAAAACTAGCATAAAAGACTAGCAAAAGCATAGAGTCACATGGCTGGACTATAAGTAGTTATGGGATCCACTATGCCTCCACTACCTTCTGTTTGAGAATTACTAGCTAAAGATATTTATTAGTTTTGCATAAAAGTCTCTATTTTTTATATATATATATATATATAAGGCCGACGGCTCTACGCTACTAAAAATACATTTAAGTTTTCTTGATTAAATTACAGCATCTAAGAATTTATTTTAAAAGTTATTCTTATCTACTCTAGGCTTTATTAAAAAGTCAGTTGGTTAACGATTTTATAAAAAATCTAATTCTCTCCAAGTTTTGACATAAGTACCGGATTATAGGTATTTGTGGGTTAGCTGCATGTGACCAGTATCTAAGCAAACAACTATGGTTCACTTATATTTAGGCGTAGCCGATGGAAAACCTGATACCAACACAGTTTTGATTAAATGTCTTATATCGATGAAGGAAGGTAGCCCAGGAGTGCAAAATTATTTTCCGAATTTGACTACGTAAATATTTTTTCAAGGCGTAGCCATCAACAAGATCAAATATGCTTAGTGGGGAAGACAGAGCATGATGTGCTGCTTTGTCTAATTTTCATTCCCAGCGATGGGTTTTGAAAAAGCGTTTGATTTCATGCAATTCAGAGTCAATCTGATTTTTGGGAGGTGGCTCCGAGTGTCTTTAACCTGGCATGACTCGACGCTCGTTTAGAGTTCGAGTTGGCAATGTGCTATCTAATCTTTATCCACTTCATAATGGCATCCCACTAGATTCACCACTATCTATAGTTTTTGTCATCATAGCATTAGAAAAAAGTATGAAAATTGGAGAATCTTGTTGGGTGCCACGTTATCAGCACTTCTCTATTTTAACTTTTAAAAACGTTAGAGGATATAGATAATTTGGATAAGGTTCGATAAGAATTTTAAGTTTAATTTATAATACAAAATTCTTAGAAAAAATCAGAGCCAGTTTTCAAAACTCCATATAAACTTTATTGAAACAGGATTGCCTACCTATGGTTGGAGTACATAGGATATACCTTAAAAAAGTACAGGCACCATACCACACAGCAGTTCACTGTTGTCTCATGTATTTTAGCAGAAGCAATCTTTCAACTCTGAAGAACAGAATTTTAAAAGTAACGCTAAATCATATCCCGAAACTTTGTGGTACATCAAACAAACTTCTACAAAAATTATTTTTAAACGCATTAAATGAAAAAAGGGTTCACAAAATCTTATCTGTACTTCGCGCAAGATGATCTGCTGAACACTTTGGCATCTACTTAGAGTCTACCGCTTCATCAGTTAAAAAACATAACTTCCAGCAGTGTATTGTACCAATAGAGATTTCTAGAAAAACCGGCGCTAATATATGCTTGTTTACCTTTCCGAATATTGCTCGATATTTACAGCCGACGCGCTAGCCATCCTAAAGGTTTTTTTCTTTACGAATTGGTCTATATTGATTGATAAAAACAAATGTGATTATTTGTTTTTTATATATGAAATGCAAAGATCCTTGTGGATCTGATGTTGAATAAATTCAATATTTGAGTTTCTTGCAGTACCCCACAACTGGTTCCCGTACGTCCAGGTCCAGGTCTAACTTAATGTACTAAACTAAGCTCGGCGTTACGATGTAACAGGTACACAATTATCTCTTCTTAAAGCAAATGTTATGTGCAAAGGTTTATCTGAGTTCCATAGACTTAGACACTCTTTAATTTTATAAGGATGATGTTAAGATTTGTCATCTAATTCCACAGGTCTTTCAATTGATGCTGTAAGGATGTCATTAATGTATGCAGTTAGCAGTATGTTGCAGGTAGCAACTTCTTTGTCTTGTATAGCAAACCTGGATGATATAATATATCGAAGGTATCGCGGTATCGTCTATTATCAAGAATTACATATATATGTTGTATTGTATATTAAATTTACAATTCCATGGCACTTTTTTTGGGTTACTTGTTCATATCTAAACCTAAACTTATGTTCCTGTATGATGATTTGTTCCTTTAAAATTGGTAGCATACTTCGCTATTCAAAAAATTTACCAATAAAAATAATCGGTCGATATGAATTGATTAAGTTTTCAGGTTAATTCGGCTTTTGAATCATGAAGTGATGAAGACTTAAAATTGCATCAATTAAAAATGTTATCAATAAGCAAGATTTTTCAGTTAAATTTTGTAGAATATTGGTGTCAATACAGTCATATTATGGTGCCTTTTACGGTTAAACTGTTAAATTTAAAGTTGTATTGTATATAGAGACGTACTTCGGATGGACTGTGACATTTCATAGTTTGCTTCGTTGAATTTTAAGGAAATTTTCAATTTGGTAGACCGTTTCACGTATGTATTTTGTTTTTTTCCAAAGATTGTTGTTACAATTTTGTGATGATGATTGGAAGTGGTCAACTACTTCTGCGTTTCTGTATGAATTTATGAATTTAGCTAGAAACACCGAATTTAATAAAAAATTATAATAAAGTAATCAATTAATGTCCAATGGTATGTTCTCTAAACAAAGTCGAAATTGATTTGTCCGTCTGTTAATAATAAATTAAACATTAATTTTTAATATTTAGTGGCCCATATTTCGTCTTCAGATAAGTAGTGTTTAAAGAACTTGCCAAACCTTCTCTAAGGGATAATACCCAAAAAATCTATCTCTCCCTTTTGATATTATAAATGAAAAATATGTTGTTTATATAAAAATTACAAAATAAATTTATATGTAATATACTATTAATGTTGATATCGGCCTACTAGAAGTGGAAGTCTCTATACAATTCTGTGTATGTCTCGTTTTTAGGCCCTGTACCGAAGGTACAAGAGCCTATTGGTTTTGTGCAAATGTATGTAACAGGAAGAACTAATTGTCGGAGACCCCCCAAAGTTACCCCCATTATGGTCAGGAGCGATAGAGGAGTCGATATAGCCATGTCCGTCTGTCCGTCTGTCCGTCTGTCCGTCCGTCCGTCTGTATGAACGAAAGGATCTCGGAAACGGTAATAGATAGAGACTTCGTGTTTTTTGCATTCGACTAGGACTGCTCCCGAATTTCACAAGTTTATTTCAAAATTTTGCCCCTCCCCTCTCACCATAAAATCACCCTCAAGGCTAAAAATTTCTTCGGCACAAAAAAAATTTAGTCCACCAATATAAAGTTAACGCTTCTCTAAGCCAAAATCCAAAAAGTTCATCAAAATCGAGATAATAAATGACGATTTTATAAGCAATTGAATTTGAACGACCCCCCTTTTCTTTTCATTCATATTCGCGCAGTGAGAAGTGGTCATGTGTTTGGTCATATGCTCGGGAAACATTTAATGTGTTTGTTAGGCGCCCTGAACTGGTACAGGGCCTCTTACAGTCGGTTACGACCGACTGAAATTTCCTTACTTGTTTTAACATTTTGTTGTAGTTTGTTAAGCTTAAATCGACAAATTTTTGTATCTTAAATTAATTCCAATCTCGAAGTTGAGCACACTTGACTGTAACATTCTTCCTTGCTTTTTCATAAAAAGTTTCTAATTATTGAATAATAAACAAATAATAAATATTTTAAACTAATTGTGCATGAAATGAAAAGCTAATACCTTTAATGGATCTATATGAATTATACAAACCTTCATTAGAAACTATATGCTTCAGTCAGCTGATTAATGCCAAATAATATTCTATAATAAGAATAGTATTTGTAGCTAGTATATTATTATCTAATTTATTTGACAGCTCCTTTACCATGTTACAAACTAAACAACCAACAGCTAATACCCTTTTTTCATACAACATAAAAAGGGTATAGCAGTACATACTCATAAAAAAAGTGGCAACAATTTTGGTGCCACACGAAAAACTGTACGTAAAATGTCAATGACTCTTTGTGCAAAAAAAAGCCAAAAGAAAGGCGTATAATTTTCGGAAATTTCTTTCTTTTTTTTTACTTTTTACCAAACAGCCAGAGAAGCGGCAGTCATTGAACTTCTTTTTTTTTTTCTCTGTGTAAAGTATGCCGTCTCACCTACTTTTCGTTAGTTTAGCTTATAAAGAAGAAATAAAAACACGAAATAAATAAAATTGGTTCAGCAATTAAATGCATTTAATTCAGTAGACCGAAATTCTCGCCAAACTAACGAAATAAATGAAAGAAACTAATTTAAACTAGCGCAACAACAAAAAACAAACAAATACAACAAGTATCTGCTGCACGCTCGCCAAAACTTGAGCTGGTCATTAAAATCGTAAATTGTAAAATTGAAAACAAAAGCTGTCTCGGTGGAAAAACAAAAACAAAAACAAAATAAATAAAAATCAACACCAAGATTTGCGTTTTTTGCTATAATTAGCGGCTTGCACGTTTAATTGCTAATGAAATAATGAAAAAAAAAAAAAGAACGCAAATCATGCAAAGCAAAGTTTTAACAAAAGGTGTTGAAATACGCTTAGTAAGTCTATTAAAAAAGCAACAAAAATAATAGCAAAAATTGGAGCAAAGTCGTGTGTGGTTTGCTGGCTTTATATGTAGTGTAAAAAAAATGTAACTGTTGCCGCTAATTAAGAACGCACTTTGCGTTTGAAATACTTGAAATACTTTTTAAAAACTTTGGCACAAAAGACTTAAGACACAAACTTGCCACAGCATGTATGCTTCGAACATACACTTAGTTGCATGCTTCAAACATGTTGCATGGGAAATTTGCTGCCTCAAGTCTCTGGAGTGGCCCTATTATAGAATCTACATTAAGGTATGTTAGGTTGGTGGGGTGTATGGCAATTGTTCCACACTGTGTCAGTCGGTCAAAGTAGCAAACGACAGCAATCCGCAAACAAGTACAAAGTACGAAAAAAGTCCATAAAAACCCGATATGCGCAAATACACCATGAAGTCGTAGCGTTCTATGTTCATTAGTCAGTTTGGTACTAGTTTTCTTCTTCTTCTTCTTTGTTGTTGTTGTTGTAGTGGTTTGTGCTTTGTTTGTTCTGTTGGACACACGCTCTTTGCACCATTTGCTTGCCTAGAATTTGCGCTTTGTTACTTTTTGGCATTAACTAGTCTATTGGCTTTGTACTCTACATAACATATATGTGTAGTAAAAAGAAGAGTATTTTATATTTGCCGTTAAGTTTGTAACAATATAAAAAAAATTTAAAATACACTTTAAAAATTGTTCAAATATTAAACGTAGACTAATGCATAAAATCACATCACATTTATCACACTTCACTCGCAATCGGCTATTTTAATTTAATCCCTGGCATCGTCTTTTGTTGCTTTCACACTATGATAATGGTCTATACCCCGATCATTGAATGGAATCAAAACCGAATTGCAATAATGTATGGTGTTATATTATGAACAACTTTTCTTTGAAGAATCTAAACATTTTCCACTGAGATATCTTACAGTCATATCCAACACCAACACCATTTACTCTTGCTTACTCCGAGAAGAATCAATGAAGTTTTTTTTTATTTTTTCATCGAACTTAAAATTTTAGTTTAAGAAGTTGGTAGTAGATCATGCCGCACTGGTCCCATCCAATACAGGGCATAAGATTCATGAAATCATTTGGCGTTCGAGCAGCTGTTTACAAGTGAAAAATCGCCTTTCGACGTTGAGTGGATCCAACCCATATATGTACATAACACACATATTTCTTACTTTTGAATCAATTCCATGACTTTTATTCATTTGCTGACACATCGACTCCCAATGATTCTGAACACTTCTGAAGCGTTTGTCATTGGTCCACACAGAGCAATGATTCCAATTCTGCGTCTTCTCACTTTTTGAGATGACGCGGCTGATCCTTTTGAGCTCAAAGTCACCACATTAAAAGCGAATAAACCACTTCCGGCATGATTGTTCCGATAGAGCGTAGAGTTGCCTTAAACTTTCACTAAGATTCGATGACCCTCGGCAACACTTTTCTTTATAAAAAAAGAGTAATGAAGAACTCCCCGCTAAAAAACTATTTCTGTTCGAGGCAATATTTAAAATTTTTATCAAAGGAGGACACAAGCTGCTAAGGACGCTCATTCACAATAGATGCTCGTTCACAATATTGGTTCATATACTACTGCCGGCCTTTTGTGTAAAACGCACATTATTGATTGAAAGTCCCTATAGTTTTCTACTTAAAATGGACGACTTACTCCAGACATTGTCTTCTCGAATGAAACGTATATATTTTAAAATACATCTGAAAGTTTTAATGCATTTGGCACACAGTTTTGGAGATACGACAAATATTCGAAGAAGAAAAGGCGCAGTATCGTCTCGTTTTTTGATGAATACTTATCTCCACATCCCACAAATGCCAATGCTTCGGTATTGTTATCTTCAAGTTAGGTACTTCGCAGTTTTTGATGC